>JAOWBW010000854.1:39740-223588 GCA_026119855.1 Campanula takesimana
GGGTGGTGAAGAGCAAGATTGGATAGGCCATTAGTGATGTGATTGGTGGCACCACTATCGATTAACCATGAAGGTGGAGGAGAGATGGTGGGAACAGTGGCGGTTTGAACTTGAGGTGAATTGAGTGGGGACGGCGAGGGTTACGGTTAGAGGAAGGGGGAGGAGGAAAGGTGACATTGGGATAGTCACGGTGAATTGGCGGCCATTGAGATATAACATGGCCAACATACCGACATATATTGACACTGCCTTTGGAGGTATTGGAGGGAGGAGTAAAGGAGTTTGGCTAGGTGGGTGTGGCGGAGTAGGGAGAAGAGGTGGGGTTGGAGAACGAGAGGAGTTACCACGGGTTTGTGAGTGAGGGCAAGATGGGCCGACATAGGTAAGGTGGGAGTGGGATTGTGGTGTTTAAGAGTGAGTTCATGATGTATGAGTTTTCGTGTAGGGCTTCAAAGGAGATTGGGTTGTCACGAGCTCGGACGAATCAATGATTGATTTGTAGGGTTCATAGTCAAGACCTTGAGGAATTTGGAGATGATATCTTCTTGGTCCATGGGTTTACCAAGAAGAGCAAGTTGTCGGTACAGGCTTTAATGGAATACATGTAAATCGGTGACAGAAAGGGTGGATTTGGTATGGAGGCAAGATGATCTTTGACCTTAAGGATGTGGCCGCAGGATGGGTTGGCGTAGTTAGTTTTGAGAACTGTCCATGCTTCATGGAAGGTTTTGTTTGATAGACTAGAGGAGCGACGAGGCATCAAGAGTTCCAAGGAGGGCTCCTAGGATACGGCGATCTTCCTTTGCCAGGTAGTATGAGCGGTTTTTGATTTCTTTGTTGTCAATAGTGATATTTTCGGATGGGATAGGGTAGGTTCCATCAACGTATTTGAGGAGATCCAAACCAAAAAGGATGGATGTGAGTTGGGAGGCCCATGCAAGATAGGAGAGAGGAGTTAGGGTTTTGCAGTGAGCAAGATTAACAAGGATGAGGGGATTGTTTGGGTCGGAGGGGTTGGAGAAGATGGAGGTGTTGCCGAGTTCAGCCATGAGGGAGGAGGTTGCCGAGATTTGGGAAGGAGGGAGGCAGCGGAAAGGGTGGTGGCGGAAAAAAAAAATTATGAGGAGGAGGTTGGATCAAGAGAAGCTTTGGTTACCATAAAAGAAATATGCAAAAGATAATTTTATTATAGATTGATAATGTATATATATATATATATATATACAAGAGTGAGAGGGCTATCTCTAAGATTACAGAATATCCTAAACTATACAAACATTTGAAATTCAAAAATCAAATAAAGATGTAACTAAGTGTTCACAAGATAATTATCAATAACTAAGTATTTACAAGATATTATGAATAACTAAGGTGGGGCCATCTTTGGAGAATCAGTTTGATTCTTAACAGATAATTCTATCGAATATATTGGACAAAAGTTTTTTTTGGAGCATGAAAAATCAAAGAGTCTATTGTTAGTGATTATGGAGTATAGGCTTTTAGGCTATGCCATTTTCATTTATAAAAGAAATTAATTACTTTGATCATGTTTTCTATAATAATATCCGTCTCTAGTTGCTTATGAAGAATTAGTATGAGTTTAATGGATAATCATGAGATGATTATGTGCATGAAGATGCAGATTAAACTTGTGGGTACTTGTGGGTACTTGTTGGATAAAAAATACTGGATTGACTTCTTATGAGATTTATGTCATGGTCAAATGTCATAATTGAATCTCATATACTTATATCATTAGAATCCTTAGACCTGAGATTATTACGGTCTTCTACTTGATGAACGTTATGTTTGACATATTTAAATGTTGTTCTTAACCGGGTAATTATAAATACTATGATTGACATAATCGGATTCATATAGAGAAAAATGATAAGTTAAGGTGAGATTTGTCCTTCTATACGAGCTAGAGATATCTGCTAGGCCACTCAATAAGTAAGATTGATCTAAAATGTAAATGCGTGGCCACGCCCGAATGAATTGATGGGATCATTGTAATTCGGTCAATTGATTTAATTGGGATCGAGAAAAGCATTCGGCAATATAAGTTGACGTGGACCATGAGTTATGTCTAATTTGATATCATGTGACAAAGGGGTTGTGATATGTTATATGATGAAATATCAGACTTATATATTATATTATTTGGGTAGTCATAATGGCTTGCTAGAGTCCGCTTATGAGAACCGATGATCAGACTCATTGTCAACCTAATATAATCTTATATGGTCACACAAAGAACAAATTGTTTAAGTGGCTTAAAATGAGTTTACTGCAAGTATGATGTGTGCCTTGGGGAATCACGCCAGTAAAAGTGCTGGGAAGAACATTCTAGTCTCTAATGACCCTTGCACGGCCGCATCGCCTGCACCAGTGCGCCCGTGCAAGGGGCCATCTGAGACTAAGAATTTTGGCTGACCGAAGGCACGTCTGTGTTCCATAAAGGATTCAACCATGCTGGCACGGCTGTTCTCCCTAAGGGACACGACTATGCAAACCTTGTTCAAGCTTGGGCCGGCTAGACTCTAAGAATAATTAAGAAATAGGATTGTTAATCCTTTGAGTTAAGGATTATTGAGTATAAATGCTCCCCTTTCTTATGTGATTATTCATTCATTAACATATGTTTTAGAAATATAATAACTTGATTTTAATTGAGAATCAAATATCATGAACACCAAAATTCATATAGCTTTAAAGATTAGAAGATCCAATTTAATACCGGATCTAGCAATCTAATAATAAAAAAAATGTTTTTGAGCTCGTTAGACGTGTGAATACCAATAGAGGACGTTTGCTTTTTAACATCTTAGTTCGTGATTCAAAGATCGTCACATCAAGATCAAGACCGAAGATTAAATGCTACGAATGTTAGTATTATATGTTCATCATTTTTAAAATAATGAATCTGTTATGATATATTATTGTGTGGATGTCCTTTGAACCGGAAGTTTACAAGATAATCTTTCGCGAAGCTTACTAGGGAAGCTTTGTAAATATCTTCAGCGAAGCTTACTAGAGAAGCTTTGTAATATCTTTAGTGAAGCTTATTAGGGAAGCTTTGTAAATATCTTTAGAGAAGCTTACAGAGGAAGCCAATTTCCTCCTATAAATAGTAGGCTCTAGTTTTCATTTCAATAGACCTCAGAAGTTCTTAACTTCTATCTTTCTCTCTTGTATACTCTCTATAATAGTCTTGAAATAAAATATTCTCTATTAAGATTTTGCTCTTAATTCTCCAGTTTTATAACACGTATCAGCACGACTTCATTCTAGTTCCAGATCCTGAGCTATAGTCACCGAAGTAGGTACGGTATCGGTAAGATCTACCTAGTCTATTTTCAAGTTATTTCAAAATTATATCTATATATGTTTGCAGGATTTTAAACTGATAAGTGAATATAATTCTACGATGTTTAAAATTACAACACAGTTAAACTATGTGGAGAAAGAATAACTGATAACGATATGCTAGAGAAAACTTTCTCCACATTCCTTCTTTGATTTGCTCCTGCAGTAGCAATATTGAGAAAAAAGTTTTAAAAGACATTCTGATTAATCTCATGTGGCTGAGCAAAATAATGAGATCTTATTAAAAACCACGAAGCCCGCCCCACTGGCTCTACTCCGTTCCCTGAAGTGAACGCGAGTATATATGATAATATTGAACGAGGGGAAAACGTGGTCGTGGACGTGGCCGTAATCGCGACCGTGGTCGGGGGAAATTTTATAATCGGTATCATAATGACAATTACCCCAATAATGATCGAAATATTTCTCGCCACCAGAAGTGGAATAGAGAAGGTAAGAATGAAATATCATCGACTAGACAAATTGAGCAACCGATAAAAATTGAGAATTTATGTTATCGGTGCAGAATGAAAGGCCATTGAGCCCGTACCTGTCGTACGCCTAAAATCTTGTTAAGTTGTACAAGCATCAATGCTGAATAAAGGGAAAGATGTTGAAACAAATTTGTCTATGAAAACGATGACGTAAAATCAAGATCCATCTACAAGTATACATCTGGATATATCAGATTTTCTCAATCCAGATGTAAATGATTACATACTTAATGGGGGAGAAACCCAAACTAACTAAAGTATCTGACTCATTATATTTACTTAAGTGTGTTCTATTATTTCAGTGTGTGTGTTTTCTAACATATTTAACTTTTACTTATAAGTATATTTGTAAATGATGTTAATACTAGTACAATATGTGGTAGTACAAAGATATTGATGGCTTCAGAAGAGCTAACATAGTACTACTAAGAGGAACAAAAATCAGTATAAAAATGCATTACTTTCATTTATGTCTCAAAGAAATTTACTATGCTTTAAAGATATTCGTGAAAATGGATATCATAATGAGACAAGTAATGAAGGAGAGATCAAATATTTATGCATTACAAAGACTGAATCAGGTAACAAATATGTGGTAGAAAAGTTACCTGTATTTTCCTCTAAAGTATGCTATACAAAAATTAGCATAATTGAAATACAAATGACAGTAAACCAGAAGTTTACTTATATAAATGGTCTTACCAGTAAACCAGAAGTTTACTAATATAAATGGTTTTAACAGTAAACAAGAAGTTTACTAATATAAATGGTTTTACCAGTAAACCAGAAGTTTACTGATATAAATGGTTCTACTATATGGCATGACCGGTTTGGGGCATCCCGGTTCTAATATGATGCGAAGAATTATGGAAAATTCACATGGGCATCCATTGAAAAACCAAAAGATTTTTCAATCTAATGAATTCTCATGTGCTGCTTGCTCTCAAGGCAAATTGATAATTAAGCCATCACCAGCAAAAGTTGGAGTTGAATCTTCAAAGTTTTTATAGCGAATTCTAGTTAATATATGTGGACCGATTGATCCACCGTGTGGACCATTTAGATATTTTATGGTAGATGCATCTACTAAATGGTCATACATAAGTTTATTATCAACTCGCAACCTGACGTTTGCGAAAAATTCGATTACGATCACAATTTTCAGATTATGTGATCAAGACAATTAGCGTTGATAATACTAGTGAATTTACATCAGAGACTTTTAATAACTATTGTACATCTATTGGAATAGATGTTGAACATCCAGTTGCTTATGTTCACACACAAAATGTGTTTAGCTGAACCATTTATTAAACGAATTCAGTTAATAGCTAAACCATTGCTTATGAGAGCAAAGCTACCCTGTCGTAGCTTGGGGACATGCTGTTTTTAAATGCAGCAACCTTATACGCATCATGCCATCGAGTTATCATAAGTTCTCCCCATTAGAATTGGCTTATGGTCAGGAGCCAAATATTTTCCATCTAAGAATTTTTGGGTGTACGCTATATGTTCCAATTTCTCCACCACAACGCACCAAGATGGGACCCCAACGGAGATTGGGGATATATGTTGGGTATGATTCTTCTTCTATTATACGATATCTTGAACCATTAACAGGAGATCTATTTGCGGTACATTTTGCCGATTGTCATTTTGATAGAAAAAAAAAATATTCCCACATTAGGGGGAGAAAGTAATAAGCTGGAAAAAGAATTCAAGTGGAATATATTGCAATATTATCTTTATCCTCATACAAATCAATGTGAACCAGAAGTTCAAAAGATAATCCACTTGCAAGAGATAGCGTATCAATTGCCAGACGCATTTACTGACCTAAAAAGAGTGACAAAGTCACATGTTCCAGCTGTAAATGCTCATATACGGATTGATGTCCCGATTGGACAATCCGCTAATGAATCTAAACCATGCCTGAAGCGTGGAAGGCCTATCGGTTCAAAGACAAAAATCCTCGAAATAAAAAATGAGCAAATTATGAGAAAAGCCCCGTCGAGGTCTATGAATCTCCAGAAGAGATACATGACAAATCTGATCAAATACTTTCAGAAGAAGTTCAGGTACCTGTAATCATTAAGAATGATGAGATCTCGATCAGTTATGTCAGTACAGGAAAAGATGGAACCGAGAGGAAATAATTTTCGACAATATTTTTGCATATAATATAGCGCTTATTGTTATGGAAAATAACGAGGATCACAAACCTAGGTGTATCGACGAGTATCGATGTTGAAATGATTGGCCAAAGAGGAAAGACGCAATTCAAGCAGAATTCAACTCACTTGAGAAGCGTGAGTTTTCCGGACCTGTAGTCCATACACTTGAAGGTGTAAAACTAGTAGAGTACAAGTGCGAAAACAAAATATATAGCACATTTTGTTGCACAAGAATAAGGCACGTCTTGTTTCACAAGAATAAAGCACGTCTTGTTGCACAAGAATAAAGCACGTCTTGTTGAACAAGTTTTTCGCAAAGACTTAGAATTGATTATGGGGAGACATATTCTCCTGTGGTGGATGCAATTACATTTCACTATCTCATTAGTCTGGCAATACATGAAAAGCTTGATATGCGTTTAATGGATGTTGTCACTGCATATTTGTATGGCAGACTTGACAATGATATTTATATAAGAATCCGAGAAGGATTTAAGAGAATCCCAGAAGGATTCAAGATGTATGATGCATGCAATTCAAATTCTCGAGAAGTTTGTTAAATTAAATACAAAGATCTTTGTATGGTTTAAAACGATTTGGACGGATGTGGTATAACCGTCTCAGTGAATACTAGGCGAACCTATTTGCCCATGTATTTTTTCATTAGAAATCTGTTTCAGGATTTGTTTATAACGGCTATTTATGTTAATCTAAATGTTATTGGAAGTCTAGAAGAACTTTCAATAGTTGTTAAGCTGCAAATGTGCCTACGAGGATAGAACTCCCAGAAGGAGTATTATCAGGAAGGCCAGTGATCTCACCTAACGAAATACATACCCCTGCCCAGAAGAGAGGGATGCCAATTGATTCCAAGGATTTGCATCCCCGTAAACGGGCGAGTGCACAAAAGTCGAATCCCGTTAGCGATAATAAAATTGGAATCTCATCCGATCTATCTCATAATATTGTTCCAGATTATGGATTCGTTTGGAAAACGAAGTCGGGGGACGCCTCGACATTGACATCCATTTCTGAGAATAAAGAAATATCAGTTAGTCATGCATGCATATATGAGATATGTAATCGGGATGAAACAATTATCAACGATGTATTTACTTATACAGTAGCAACTGAGTTTATATGTGGTAATGATATTGAACCTCGCTCCGTAAATGAGTGTAAACAAAGAATTGATTGGCCTAAATGAGAGAAAGCAATCCAGTCAAAGTTCGATTCCTTAAAGAAAAGAGGAGTGTTTGGACCAGTAGTTCCTACACCTCTTAGGGTTATAACCGTGAGATATAAATGGGTATTTACGAGAAAAAAGAATGAGAGAAATGAGATTACGAGATATAAAGCTCGCCTTGTGGTACAAGGTTTCTCTCAACGGCTTGGGATTGACTTTGATAAAACATACTCTCACGTTATGGAAGTTATTAGATTCTGATATTTTGTCAGATAATGATCCAGCAGATCAGAAGTCAAGACAACTGCGGCGACTGATTCACGAATTCACTACCTAAAGCCACTTTTGAGAAGTATATGAAAGCAATTGGCTTACGCAGATTGTTGGAGCTTCCACCCTTGTAGTTTTCAGGGGGAGTATCTAGACGATACTCAGATTTCATTGTACTCTTTTTCCTTCGCGCGGGGTTATTTTTCCCACCGGGTTTTGTTACCCGCCAAGGTTTTAACGAGGCAATGAGCGTTTATTGAAAAGATTGTGAGTTGCACTCTTTTCCTTCGAGATTATTTTTCCTAAGGGTTTTTGCTCGGAAGGTTTTTAATGAGGCAACATGTGCGGCACAATTACCATTCAATAGGAATCTCCAAGAAGGAGTAGGCGACTAAGAGATATTGAGTAATGTTTTATTCAGGGGGAGTATCCAGAAGATACTAAGATTACATTGTACTCTTTTTCTTTCGTGCGGGGTTATTTTTCCCACTGGGTTTTGTTACCCGCTAAGGTTTTAACGAGGCAATGAGTGTTGATTGAAAAGATTTGCGTTGTACTCTTTTCCTTCGAGATATTTTTCCCACAGGGTTTTTGCTCAGAAGGTTTTTAATGAGGCAACACGTGATATCTTAGCAGCGGACATCCAAGGGGGAGTGTTATGATATATTATTGTGTGGATGTCCTTTGAACCGGAAGTTTACAAGATAATCTTTCGCAAGCTTACTAGGGAAGCTTTGTAAATATCTTCAGCGAAGCTTACTAGAGAAGCTTTGTAAATATCTTTAGTGAAGCTTATTAGGGAAGCTTTGTAAATATCTTTAGAGAAGCTTACAGAGGAAGCCAATTTCCTCCTATAAATAGTAGGCTCTAGTTTTCATTTCAATAGACCTCAGAAGTTCTTAACTTCTATCTTTCTCTCTTGTATACTCTCTATAATAGTCTTGAAATAAATATTCTCTATTAAGATTTTGCTCTTAATTCTCCAGTTTTATAACAGAATCTATGATTTAAATTGTCATTTTTTTTGTTACTCGCTGCACTCCGTGCTTACAAAACTCAACATCTATTAACCCTATGTTACATGTGTCATTCACTTGTGTTCTATGATTGGAACAATAATTTTGTTAAAATTGAAATGATTGACCACTTTTCATAATCACATTAAATGTAGAGTTGTTGTTTCATTTTTCAGAAACATACGAGAAACAATATTTTTTCCTATAAATCTTTACCTTCCAAAAATTTAATGTAACCTTTGAAAGAAATTTTATAATACTTTCGTTATTTCACGTTCTTATTTCTTAAAAAGAAATGAGTAATAGAAATATTTTATATTTAATTTCTGTGAGGGTTCAACTGAATACTCTTTTTGTTTAATAAACATAATTTTATTTGACTATTCAAACATATTAATAATATATTTATATTGTTATTACTATTTTTAATAAGTTCATATATCACTCACAATATATAAATTTTCTCTTCAAAAATCATTCATCGCACAATAAATTATTATAAAAGTAAATTAACATTATATTTTTATGATCAATATAAATATAAATAAAAAGTGGGAGTATGGTACTCCCTCCGTCCCAAAATACTTGTAGTTCTAAGATTTTCACATAAATTAAGAAAAACAATCAATGCATGTCTAATGGACAAAATTACCCTTGAAATATTTCAAGTACCAAGACAATTAAATGTTTTTACAATAACAACTACCATCATTAATAAGAGTATATTTGACAAACAATGTCAAAGATGTCTAGATAAAAGCAAAACTACAAACATTTTAGGACAAATTTCAACCCCCTTAAACTATATGTATTTTGGGACGGAAGGAGTAGTATATAAAAACTCAAATCATACCTGGCGTCATAAAAAGGGGAAGCGTATGCCGGTCGTGACATGTCACTAGTGTAAGCCTCCACATGCAAATCACAAACGCAACCAAGTGTCCTCATTTCCTACAAACTCCCAAACCAATTTTCGCATGCATCTCAAATAGTGCTCTTTCTGTCTCAAAATGAGTTTAAAGTTTTCAAAATTTTAAAAATATGAACCATTGGTTCACTAATTATGTTGTTTTCATGCACGTTTAAGCTTATATTATAACTGAAATTATTTTTAAAAGGCAATAATAAAAAATGACAAATGAAAAAATCATTTTGCGGGACAGAGAGAGTATAATTTATACGTATCAAAACCCACACAGAGACGCACAATTTCACTTTTTGTGTGTGGACCATCTTTACTACCGGAGATAGATCGATAGACATGGGAAAGAGCTGGTGGGTAAAGGATGCATACTGGAAGGTAGCGGGTCGGGTGTTCAAAAGTGCTGACCCGAAAAGGGGAAAGTTTCCGATATTGGAAGGGAATCGGGTGGGGCGAGAACACGCTGAGCAAGCGGTGGAGTCGACTGATAGACTCAGGGACAACATCAAAGCTTTGAAGAAGGAGTTTAAGATTTACAGATGGAGCCCCGATCACCCGAACCGGAAGCCTTTTCTTCAATCTTTCTTTGTTGACCTTACTTCCTGCGGACCCATGGTAACTATTTGCTCTCTTATTAGTTTAAGTTACTCCCTCCGTTTCAAAATGTCGTTTTAGATTTTTTAACACATGCTCCCTCTGTCCCCCAGAATAGGATTTTGGTCTTTTTTTTTTTAATTTTATACTTTCATCATATAATTTAAATAAAAAATAATTATCCTAATATAAATTTAAAAATTGTTAATGAGAGTATTATTAATTGTGACACAATAACAATTTTTAAATTTTTATTTGAATTATTATATTTTATTCAAAATACTTGGTCAAAGTAAAGTCAGTTTACCAAAATCTTATTGCGGGTGGGACGGAGGGAGTATTAAGAAATGAAATTAATACATATAAAGAAGACTTATTTATGTGCCCCTAACAGAATTCAATTTCTTAGCCAGTTTAAACACATATACTAGAGATAGTTCATAATTAATAAATAAGGGTATAATAGGTAAATAAGAGTAAATATTTTTTGATAATTGTAAAATCTCAAATATTTTGGAACAAAAATTAACTTCTCAAATATCATGTATTTTGAAACCGATGGAGTACTCTCTTTGTCCCGAATAAATGTCGCTTTCTTTTTTACGTCTTTTTTCACGTAAGTACAAAGGAACTATATACAATAAATACATACAATAAATTTAAGTTGGTTTAATAATTATAATTAAATTTAAAAAATGTGTTATTGATACATCATTATAAATACTATCAATAACAGTTTTAAATTTTCATTATGATGATTAAGTTATGTAAAATTATTGTTCAAATTTCTTTTGTATTAACATAAAAAGCGACATTTATTCCGGGACAAAGGACAAAGGAGTATTACCCTTTTTTGTTTCTTTTCATATTTTTAATAATTTAACGAGCTCTTTGGTTTAGGTAACAACTCAGATTTTATGCATGATTCCGGGCATCACTTTGGCACTACTAGAATAACTCAAAATGGCAACAGAATTTAGCAACGACCATAGTTGTCCCTAAATTGGGACGGACAAATGTAAATTAAGAACGACTAAGTCGTTGCTAATGTTTTCAAAAAATTGCAACGACCAAAGTGTAACTTAGCAACGACTTGGCCGTCCATAATTTTTAGGAAAAATAGCAACGAACTTAGTCATTGCCAAATTTTTGCGTGGGACGAATTTAAAATTAGAAACGACTTGTCCGTTCTAAATCTTTATTTTTCTAGTCGTGTGGATTGTAAACAGTTGCAGTGGCCAATTGTCTGGTAGGGGTAGATTAAGCATTTAAGCCGTTTGGGATTATTGGGTTGACCCCTCTCGAAGGGTCCAAATTTTGTCCATCAAATTTCAACTATTTAATACTCCCTCTGTCTCGAAACATTAATTTTTATTTGATTTTTACGGTCCAAACTAGTAATTTTGAAAAAAATAAAAAAATAATAACAATCTAGATATCCTAGAGAGTTTTGAAAATTGTACTCCCTCCGCTAGATGAATGTTTGTCTCAAAATGAATCTTTTTTTTTAAAAATAAATAAAAAAATATTCGAATGTTCTTCTTTTTTTTTTAAAAAAAAATGTCCCTAAATGTTTTTTACTAATTTTTACTGGCGGATCTACCTTAGTCATATGAGGGCAATTTCCCTCCTTTGGTTTTGATTTTTGTTTTACTAGTGCACATTATAAAGAATTTAGTTGTTTTAGTGCAATTTAATGATACATGCCCGGCTTTGTGTGAAGAAAAAAAATGCAGTAGACCCCCCCCCCCTTTTATTGGTACAAATAATTTTGCCCCTTTCAATTTTTTTTAGGGTTAATGACAATTTAGGGCCTGAACTCCAGGGGGTGCATCTAAAAGGGGCCTCGGTTTTCCCCCCCGCTAGATCAGGGCTCAATATCTAAATTTTTCGCCAGTTAAGGGCTTTTTGACGGAAATCGTTAGAAAAGTCAGTTAAGTGCCATGTGCATGGCACATGTTCGACTAAATGGATGAAATTGAAATGAAAATTTGTCAAAAGAACTGTAAATTTTAAAATTTGAAGGGTTAAATCCAAAACAAAACCCTACCCTCCTCTCCCCTTTGACGACGCATCTCTCACTCTCCCTTGTTGGGTTGATTAATCGGAACAGAGCAGCGGGGGAGTTTTTACTAGGTCAACGGAGATTTTGGTTCAGAGACGGTGAATGAAGCTCCGGCAACTGATTCCGACGATGTCGACATAGGCTGGAGGTAAGCCCAGGCTGCCTGCTTGACGAGACGATTCCTGATCGAGATTTGTATCCTGATTGGCCGACGGGGGTGGAGGACGGGGTAGGGGGGGGATAAACGGCGTGGGGGGGGGGGGAGGGGAGGAGGTCACGGATTGAGGTGTAGGAGGAGGAGGTAAGTTTGATAATGAGATGAATTTGAGGTCGCCGGAAGATGTGGAGGATGAGGATGCGGAGGTGGTGGCGCTGGTGGCGCCAGAGGTGGTTCTGGAGGAGTGAACGACGAGCTTGGTCGGGAGCAAGAGAGACGTGGAGACGGAGTTTCGACGGCGGAGTGAAGGGGTTGTGAGTAGATGAAGCCTGAGAGAGAGAGAGAGAGAGAGAGAGAGAGAGAGAGAGAAGTTGGGGATTTTTTTTTTTTTTCCATAAAGATGAAATTTGATGGGAATAAATATATATATATATTTTTATAAATAGTGATAATACTTTATATTTTTAAATTTTTTGTGATTGTAAAAAGTAATTTATTATGTTCATAGAATAAAATTTAAATTTATTTATAGTTTCTTTATTTTAAATTTATTATTTAGAAAATAATCTAAATCCATTTATATTTAATATAGCTATTAGATTAATTTGTTTAATAATTTTGATTTTTTTTAATAAATTTATTTTATATATGATAATTACTTATTATTATATACTTGATTATTTAGAAAAAGGATTATATTTTAGAAAAAATATTAATTTCATTTTTAAACCTTTTGAGTTTCAAAAATTTCACTAAAACCCTTACTAACTAATATCATTAGAAATCCATCCATTTAGTCGATCACGTGCCATGCACATGACACTTAACTGACTTTTCTAACGATCTCATTCAAAAAGCCCTTAACTGGCGAAAAATTTAGATATTGAGCGCTGATCTAGCTGGAAAAAAACCGAGGCCCCTTTTAGACGCACCCCCTGGAGTTCAGGCCCTAAATTGTCATTTTAAAGCTCCGCTACTTTTGTTAAACCAAATGTTTGAAAAGTGTAAAACAAGAATATTTATGATTCTTTGTCATTTAATTATATAAAAAGTAGAGATTTTCTTAATATCCCTTAAAATAAATTTTGGACATTCATTTATGGATGGATGTATTAATTGATAAACTATTAATTAATTTTTCAAATAACAATTTTTATAATTTTATTGCGATAATAATTTTTTACTTGGATGATTAGATTGAGATTAATGTTTGATCAAAGTTCATTTGTTTTGACCATAAAAATGCCAGATGAGACTAGGGATGGCAATTTCACCGAACCCGACCCGTTTCCGAAACGTTTCGGCCCAAGTGGGGTGGGTTTGGTAACCAAATTCCAAAACCCGGCGGGTACGGGTTTGGTAACACCAGCTGACCCTCCCCGAACCCGCCCCGAACCGCCTGACCCGCATGCTTAGTTCATGTATAGGGTTTTCCTATTCTACCCTTATACCACTCCATTATTACCCTCATACTTGGTATATACTCCCTCCGACCCAGCAGAAGTGTCACCAATTTTTGAGACACGGAGATTAAGAAAAGGTAGTAGGTGTGTGGTAGAAAATGAAGAGAGAGAATGAGTGGGGTAAATAGTAGTGTTGGTTGAATAAAATGAGTGGTGGAAAATGATGAGAGAGAATGAGTAGGGTTAAATGGTGGGGTTGGTTGAATATAAATATATTAAAACATTTCCATTTTGGGTAGTGACACTTGTGCTGAGACGGACCAAAAGGGATATAAGTGACACTTCTGCTGGGACGGAGGAAGTATTATTAAGTACTTTTTGTTGAAGTCTTAGTTAAAAACTTAAATTTTTTTGTGTTGGAAATGGGCTAAAGCCCAAATAGGATGAAGTTATTGATGATGCAAAAAAAATGTTGTTGTGTAGTCGGGCCGGGTTCGGGCAGGTACGGGTTTGATGACCTTCGGGTCCGGGTTGAATGATATTTTGCTCGGGTCGGGTTCGGGCAAACTCCGCCCGTTGCCATCCTAGATGAGACTGTTTTTCTGGAATGGAGTAAAAAAAATTGTGGCGATATATGTCCAATTTAATTATTACCGTGCTCCAATAAATTGGTTGTTGTAGTGGTTCTAAATCTCTAAATACTTTTAGTTGGATTACTTGAGAGTGAGGCCACCCGCTCAATTTTTTACCCTTCATTTGAATTACCCGTGCATAATTGTTGAGGGACATTTCAGGAGTTTCAGTCTGAGTTTACCAATCCGTTAGGTGTGTGTCCTAATTTTAATGCTCACCCTTCTTCAGTTATTGTTAGAAGAGAAAATGTGATCGAACAATAGTGGCACTGAAACTATGATCGCCCGGGGAATTAACCCCCTTAAAACCCTAAAAATAGAGAGGAATCAAAAATAGGAGAAAGACACAAACCATCAAAACGTAAAGAAAACATCAATCCAAACAGGGCTAAAAAAGACACCTGCCCTTTAACTCATTTTTTTTTTTTGGGTTTAATTTTCAACCTTCAATTTTATTTTATTTTTTGGCTTAATTTTCAACCTTGTAATTGACTTGTTGATACTGATTTTGATTGTTAATAGGTTTTGGACGCACTACAAAGATAAAAGCGGAAGATGATTCAACCTTGAGCTACAGAAGGTCGTGTAGAGAAGGGATTTGTGGGTCTTGTGCCATGAACATAGATGGCACTAATACAGTGGCATGCCTTAAGCCGATTGATACAGACACCTACTTACATCACTCCTCTTCCTCACATGTTTGTGATCAAAGATTTGGTTGTTGACCTCACCAACTTCTACCAGCAGTACAAGTAAGATTCACACCGATTCTTGTTTAATTTAAAAATGTTGTTATTTTGGGATGGGATAAATAATGAAAGCATTGAAATTTATCATGGGATGATGTATTATATTTGCATTTTAGACACACAAGTTCCTCTTTTGAAACCATTATTTCAGTTACCCTTCAGTCGTAAAATGGAAACTCTCGTCTTAGTTGTTTTTTGATTTTTCCCTAATAAGTAATTAGTTGTTTCGTTTCTATAAATAGCGACAATTATATGGTAATTTTACGAGGGACAAACATGCATATTATTTGTGGTTTGGGACTTATATAGGTCAATTGAGCCGTGGTTGCAAACAAAAAGGCCGCCTCCAGATGGAAGAGAATACAGGCAATCCCCAGCAGAAAGGAAGAGGCTAGATGGGCTATACGAATGCATCCTTTGTGCTTGTTGTAGTACTTCCTGCCCTTCTTATTGGTGGAACCCGGAGGAATTCCTTGGACCAGCAGCATTACTTCATGCTAAACGTTGGATTTCTGATAGGTAAGTTAATCAAACATTTTATTGATTAGGCATACTATATGATACTCCCTCCGTCCCAAAAATGTTATCTTTTCAAACATTTTAAGGTTACATTATAAGTTTTGTAAATTCAATGATTTTAAAAGCCTTAGTTTTGTAAATGAGACTAACTTTTTTGGATAACTAATTTGGGGAAATGATATCATTTTGGGACGGAGAGTGTAGAAATTTATTTGACATTTTCTTTTAAATGAATGTAATATGCACACATACTATATGATTTCTTCTTGGTATGCAGTCGGGATGATTTCACGAAGGAAAGACTGGAGGCATTGAGGGAGGATGAAAAACGTATTTACAGGTGCAGAACTATAAAGAATTGCACAGCCACCTGCCCCAAAAGCTTAAACCCTGCACTTGCCATAAACAGCATGAAGGCTAAGAAACTAGTTTTTATAGGTTTTAAAGTTTAGTCATATGAATAAAAACATATGCTAAATAATTCAGTTCTTTGTTCATATTTGTTAGATTTAAATTGGTCTTGCATTCTATTTTGATATACCCCCTCCGTCCCATAACAATGGGCACACTTTGACTTTTTTGGTCAGTTAGGTCAATCTTTGACTATAATTTTATGAATATCTAGATATCTCTAGACAATTCTAAAAATTGTTATTGATAGTATTTCTAATAATGAAACAATAACAATTTTTAGAATTTCATAGAGATATTTAGATATTCATAAAATTATGGTCAAAGATTGACTCAGTTGACCAAAAAAGTCAAACTGTGCCATTGTTATGGGACGGAGGGAGTATCTGTAAGGGTTGATGTGTCTGTGATTCTTTAGTATTTTGAGTATCATATGGTTGTTTCTAGTTTCGGCTACATGTTTTCATGCATGTTTTATGTTTGCGGATTTAAATTCACATTTGGTTTTATGATAGTTTTCTTTGGTCTATCAAACTGTATAGCAGTTTCATAACATAGTAGTGTGCTTTTTTTTTTCTTTGGTTGTCGAATTGAATAACAATTTCATAACAAATGGCTCATGGCTCAGATCAAATCCAAACTAAATGACGGATTTATTGTGAGAAGGGTGTATCAATAAGAAAATAGTACACAAATTAAATAACGTGAGAAGGCAAATGATCAATACACCTTATGTTGTATAATTTTGAGAAAATTTTGGGAGAAACTAGTTTCTCCATAAGTTATAAAAAGTCATGTTTTTTATAGGGGTTAAATTTTAGGGTTTAGGGTTTAGGTCTTTTAGGGTTTAAGAAGAGTTAAAAACATGACTTTTTATAATTTATGGAGGAACCAGTTTCCCCCAAAACCAACTCATTTTTTTTTTTATTTTCCAGAGATGAATTCTGCATTTATTCATAACGTTATCAACTTGATGTTTTTTGTTTTTGGTACTTGCTTTCAAATTTTAATCATACCTCTTTTTCTCATAATATTTTGCAGTATTTAAAGAGTGCACAAGAATTTATAATTTTGGGTCTTTCATAACAATTTTTTGCACTATTTTGTTCAATACATAAATTAGAAAAAGAGTAATTATGTGTTGAAAGTATTGTGATTGAAAAATAGGCATGAATACGATCTGAAAGCGAGATTCATAATGCAATTCTGTTTAATTGAAAATGGGTAAATCTATATTTATAAAAAAAAGAATAAAAGATAGATATAGAAAAAAAGTTTACCAATGAGACTCTTATTTTTCTTAATTTTATTTTTTGCAAATCGTTATGAAAAAGTGGAAGTATTTGAATTATTTCTGCCACCATCAAAATGATAACGAGCCCGCGTCTCATTTTGGAACAGAGACGTCCTTCCAAAATTCCCAAGTGCCCTATATCATCACCGTCGATCTAACCTCCATCATCTACGGCTCACATTAATAGAACACACCAATCACGCAGATCGCAATCTTTAGCCGTCAATTACCACTATCAATCGAACGGCCATTTTAATTTTTATCCTCCCTATATAAATCCATCCTCAACTTCACCATTTATCACTTCCATCAAAATCCACTACCAAAAGAAAAATGTCAGGCCTAGGCAAAGGAGGAAAGGGGTTAGGAAAGGGAGGAGCAAAACGTCACCGTAAAGTTCTCCGGGACAACATCCAGGGCATCACTAAAACCGGCGATTCGTCGATTGGCGAGAAGAGGCGGCGTGAAGAGAATCAGCGGGCTGATCTATGAAGAAACCCGAGGCGTTCTGAAGATATTTTTGGAGAATGTGATTAGAGATGCAGTAACGTATACTGAGCACGCACGGCGGAAGACGGTGACGGCCATGGATGTTGTGTACGCGTTGAAGAGGCAAGGCCGGACACTGTATGGTTTCGGTGGTTAAGGGAGGCGGCAGCGGCTACGATTAGGTTTAGCTTCCTGGGTTGATTGTTTATGTATTTCCAATTGATTGGTTAGGGTTTGCGGTGATGAAATCTGTAATGATCTTTCTTAGATCGTGAAAGGGTTTAGTTGATGAATGAAATTGTTAAATTGAATCCAATTTGTGAAGCTTTCTTAAATTCAATCAAATACTCCATCTTTATCTATTAGGAAGCTAGTCTTTTTTTGACTTTTTATAGTTAATAAAAATGAACTTTGATCAATTGCCGGTGATAATTTAATCATTGTAGTGACATTTTAAAATTTGTAATTTAGTGATATTCTAAAATTTGTAATTGATAAATCATTAAGTGATTTATCAATAACAATTTTAGAATATTACTCCCTCCGGTCTAAAATAACTGTCGTTTTTGGACTTTTCACAAATATTAAAAAATGCAATTATTACGGCATATTAATGGTGAAAGTTCTATGCTTACCCTTATTTATTGTCCATCTTTCTTACATTATTACACTCTAAGTCAATTAATAAAGTAAAACAACTTCCAATGTAAGGGTAAATTAGAAAATTTAATTGTTTTCACCCAAAAGTGACAATTATTTGGACCAAAAAAATGTTTAAAAGTGACAGATATTTTGGACCGGAGGGAGTATTGTTATCATTAAATTGACATTAATGTTTAGTCAAAATTTATTTTTGTTGATTATAAATAGTAAAAATGAGACTATGTTTCTGGGATAAGTGAGTACAATCCCAATTTTAGCATTATGTGATTTCGTTTGCCTGATTTTTGTTTGGGACATTTTCTCCCATTGCTTTTTGACTGAGTTGACTCATCTGGATGGATCATCAGTGAGATCCTGCTTCTGATTTGTCTCAAATATGTCTTGACGAATTCATTTTCTTTTTTAGGTCCCTCCCAATTTAAAGTTCATAGTTTGACTTTTGCATGGAGATTAAGAAAAAATAAATATCGTGAGTATGAAAAGTAAAGTGAGAGAGAGAAAGTGGGTATGAAGTTTTTATTGTGAGAATGATAAGTGGGTCCCACTTTCCATTTTAGATAATAAAGCAAAGTAAGAACTTTAAATTGAGACAGACTAAAAAGGAAAGTAATAACTTTAAAGCGGGACAGAGGCGGTAGATAATACTGAAATTATTCTTTAAAATAAAAAAGATCAAAATGTTTCAATTTATTGTTTTTAATATTTCTTAAAATTTAAAGAGGTTAATATTGACTCACTCCAAAATTGAAGGGGAGTAGGGTTGTAAACGAGCCGAGTTGAGTTGAGCTTTGGGATGTCGAGCTCGAGCCCACTTGTTTGTTCGAGTTCGAGTCAAATCGAGCTCGCGAACAACTCGAGTCGATATCGAACTCGAGTTGTAACGAGCCGAGCTCGAGCTCATTTTTTTTTTCCTTCTATAAATATGTGTTCTTAATGAGCTTATCGAGTCGGTCAAAAACAAAAATTTAAGTTTAATTAGCTTATCGAGCCGAATTCGAGCTTTAACGAGCTAAACGAGTCGACCACCGTCGGTTCGATTACTTAACGAGCTTGAAACTCGGTTCGAAATCGAGTCGAGTTACAACTCGAGCCCACTCGAGTTCGAGCTTTTTCGAACCGATTCCGAGCATATCTCGAGCCAGCATGGTTCGCATAACTCTCCTAAAGGGGACCATTAAAGTGGTTTGGCCACTACAAATATGAAGTAGTATTGATTTTTAATAGACTTGTAAAATTTATTATTGAACATTAGGGAGATCCTTTCTGAAGAGCAATTGTAACTGCTTCATTTAGTTCATAGGAATTAAATCACTAAAAGAGTAACTGATACCTCACTTAGCACACTTTATACCCTTCACAAAGTACATCTAACTTAATTTTTGTGAAAAATATGGAGAATAGTTCAATCTCTATCTCCTCCACAATTTGTCTACTAATTCTCTTTAGCTTCCATACCATATCTGCCAAGGCTTGTGAATCCTCGAAACGATGCACGAAAGAAGCCATTGAAACACACTGCAAAACCAGTATTTCTACAGTTACGACTTCTCACCATTTACACAACATTGCTAGGATCTCAATCAATTTAGCCATTGTAAGAGCCGAAAATGTTCACAATTTCTTATTTTCGCTTTACAGAAGCAATGTTAGCACTCCAACTTACATGAAGGAGAGTATTTTTCTTGTTTCAAGAACTACATTGACGCAAAGAACGGTCTTGTCCGTGCCAAGAAATATTTTATTTGTGGTGAGTACAAAAGCGTGGGTCGCGAATTGACCGATGCCATGAATCAAGGTCGAGCTGCGCGAGTGTCTATTCGGATAGATGTTTTAAGGGTGTGTCTAAGTTCTTGAGATTGAATAGGAAATTTGAACGAATTTGTTGTATTAGCAATGCTGCCTCCGATTGTTTAATCGCTCAATCTCAAATTTCATAACTGATTTCATTATGGTTATAATATAATACTCCCTCCGTCCCAAAATGATCTTCATGTTTGACTATTCAAACTTTTTAAGGATATGAACACTTGCTTCACTAGCCATGTTTTGTTTGTGCACTTTTAAAGCCTAGATTGTTGAAATGAGAAGAACTTTTTGGGACAATGAAACATGTCAAACATGAAGATTATTTTGGGACGGAGGGAGTATTAGATTTGAGCGTGGCTCTTTGGAAAATTTTGGCGTTGGTTTTAGTTTTGATTGTGATCCCCTCTTAATTTAATACACAACACAATTAAAGATATAACCATTGGGGTGTGTCCCAAATCTCAGTTGTCTTCATTCTTCAAAAATTTGGGTTTTTTTTTTTTTTTTTTTTTTTTTGCTACGTAATCACAATTATTGTAATTCTACTTTTATGAATTTTAAGTTTATATGGAATGATGAAAAAATGAATGCAAACATTATATCTAAAACATTTTTTCATACCATTTTATCTATCGCTAAATAAACTATGATGATAAATAACATTTCTTTTCTAATTAAGTAGATAAAAGGATACAATAAAGTAAAATCGATTAAATAAAAATAGTGGAATGGCAAACATTGGGTTAAATTAAGGGGTGTGAAAATGAATTTATCAAAAGGGTGTCTTTTCTTTCTTTCAAACCTCACGAAATTATAATAGTGGTGTTCTTCCCATTGGAGCGAAAATTGCATCACTTACACTTTTTTAACGATAAAAATATTATTTTCTTAAATTTAAGGGTGGTAAAAATGACATCGTTTCAAAATCAAGAGAGTCGAGACCACACTAATCAGCGTAGCTTAGTTACTGCTTTATAAGTCTAAAAATGAATCTAAGTAGAAAACACAAGCTAAAATGAGATTCTTGCCATCGTGAATGGTAAAAAATTAAAATTTCCAATAAAGACTCAAGTAGCCAATTATGTATAGCAAACTTATTTGGGTGTGACTTCAAACCTTCAAACTCCCAAATAGATCAATATTTGATGTGAAGTGCCAATATTTGATGATCCTTATTCGATGATATGTAAGTTGCATAAAATTTCGATAGGAAGGGTTAAAAGTTTGATAATATCCGAGAATGTAAATGGCACACAAGTTGTTAAGAAATTGAACTTTCCTCAATTTACATTTTTAATAAGATTTACTAAAACATGCCTAAACTTTGAGGGTTCCTTGTCAAAAAACATTGCCCCTTTCGCAAATTGTTTCTCTCGTGGGCAATACGAAAAGCAAACGTTGTCGTTGCACTCATCCCTTCCAAACATTTCCCCTTTTAAACCTCTCTGTCATGCGCGCGGTGAGTTGCTCCGGTCCGGTGACGAACACTGAAATTGTGGTAGCTACTCGGAGTTTACTCCATTTTGAACTGCTCATTCGGCCTTCTCTATATCCAGCAGATGCGAAATCAAGAACTGCGAACATGACTTATTCAAGAATCGTCTTCTCTTTGTTAAAGAAACGATCAACTGTGGCGCCCAGTCTCATCAAAAGGTAATTATATGCTAAATGTATTCTGATTTGTGACTTGTTTTGATTGTTGCTTTGTTACTATGCTTCGTGTGTGAGAGGTGTGCGTTCTAAGTGTTTGATGATTTGCTTAGTAGAAATTCAAAGATTGAGGGCTCAAAATTTTACTTGTTTCCGTCGTCAGGACTAGATGAAATACGTTGTCGATCTTGTCTGTTTTCAATTCCACATAGTTTGTGTTGTACATGGAAGTTACTAGGGTGGAATTACGCCCATCTAAGTATCACGCTAAATAGCATTGAATTTTGATCAAGTTCTTTGTTATTCAAATACTCCCTCCGTCCCAAAATTATCTTCAGATTTGACTATGCAAACTTTTTAAGGATACGAACACTTGCTTCACATGTTGTGTTTATGCCCATTTATGGCCAAATTGTAGAAATGAGAACAACTTTTTGTGACAATGAAAAATGGTAGTAAATGAGAAGATCATTTCGGGACAGAGGGAGTAATAGAATAGTTAAAACCTACTGGGTGATTGAAAGACGTGACAAGCACCTGGAAACTTTGGCTTTAGCCATTGTATTTTCGTAACACTCCTTCCATCCTAACATGATAGCCCCTCTTTCCTTTCTGTTTTTCCTTAAAATATTTCCACTTCTAAATCAAGCTACATAATAAGAATGCAATTTGAACAAAGTGCAATTAAGTAAATCACGTCCTTATAAAGTTTGACTATTCAAACTAGACAATCTCGTTTGGGCGGAGGGAGTATAATTTAGGGGTGACTTGAATGTCTTATGAATCTGGATGTTAATTGTTGTCCATTGACTTTAAGGAACTTTTTCATACGATCCTTTGGTGACTCCAACTCTCCATTCTTTCCCTCCTTGGTGATCTTGACCAATCAATGAATTTGCGCTCTGTGATGAAGTTTTACCGAGCTTGGTTTATGATCTTGCAAGCACCAGTAGATTTTGTGTTATTTTCTGTGACGTTGTACTTATTTAGATTTGTGATACTTTTGATGAATGATGAAGTATTTTTATTCTAAATAGATTCGTTTTAGTTTTGGGAAAGCCAACATTAGTGTCCATCATCAGTGGTGTCTACATCTGTGTTAGTGCTTTGGGGATTTTTTTTTTTTTTTTTTTAAATCCTGTTCCGTAAGGCTCAAACAAGTATATGGTCATCAATGCCCTGCGAGTTGACAAGTTGATAAAAGCTTAAGCTATAAACATCCCGCTTCTGCGATTTATACAACAGACTTACAATTGCTATCAATTTTGATAAATACCTTTAGTTTCTCAATCTATGACTCACTCTCCTAAATTGAGAGTCCATTTTGATTTTTTCTTGAAAAGTTAAGGATGTTGTCTTTAAGCCATTTTTGTAAGATTTGATCGATTGCAAAAGTGAATTTAGTAATTTCATAGGAAACGAGACACCCATCTTGGGACTAAATTCCTCAAAAGTGCCTTATTCGATTTAATTTGATTTGATATGTTTATTCATGACTAAGTGTGCTTGAGCTTTCTTATGAAGCGTTCTGGTCCATTTTTGCCTTAAACTACTCCCTCCGTCCCATAACACCTTGGACCAATTTCTTTTGCGGGTGTCCTATTGGTAAGTCCGCTTTCCGAAAATGTCCACTTATTTTTTTATTACGCTACCCCATTTTGATTTTTTCTTGAAAGTTAAGGATGTTGTCTTTAAGCCATTTTTGTAAGATTTGATCGATTGCAAAAGTGAATTTAGTAATTTCATAGGAAACGAGACACCCATCTTGGGACTAAATTCCTCAAAAGTGCCTTATTCGATTTAATTTGATTTGATATGTTTATTCATGACTAAGTGTGCTTGAGCTTTCTTATGAAGCGTTCTGGTCCATTTTTGCCTTAAACTACTCCCTCCGTCCCATAACACCTTGGACCAATTTCTTTTGCGGGTGTCCTATTGGTAAGTCCGCTTTCCGAAAATGTCCACTTATTTTTTTATTTACGCTACCCCATTTTGATTTTTTCTTGAAAGTTAAGGATGTTGTCTTTAAGCCATTTTTGTAAGATTTGATCGATTGCAAAAGTGAATTTAGTAATTTCATAGGAAACGAGACACCCATCTTGGGACTAAATTCCTCAAAAGTGCCTTATTCGATTTAATTTGATTTGATATGTTTATTCATGACTAAGTGTGCTTGAGCTTTCTTATGAAGTGTTCTGGTCCATTTCTGCCTTAAGCTACTCCCTCCGTCCCATAACACCTTGGACCAATTTCTTTTGCGGGTGTCCTATTGGTAAGTCCGCTTTCCGAAAATGTCCACTTATTTTTTTATTTATGCTACCCCATTTGTCATACCCACACACTTGAATTGTGGGTCCCCTTAACAAATCCTACCCCCTTGTCATACTCACATTCCCTTTTCCACTTACAATACTTTTGAATATATACTCTCTTCGTGATTCCCGTGTGCAAGCAAATGGGTGCAAGGTGTTATGAAACGGAAGGGAGTATTTCCTTTGCTCATGTTGATGGTGTTAGAGTTCCATCCTGGAAAATAATTTTGAAATTGATGCTTCTTTGTCACCCTATGTGTTGTGCAAAGTTATCAGGTTAAGTGGGTGTGTTTGATCATGCATATCTCAAATATTGATATTATACAGCTACACCGGATTGTGTTTTAGGGACCCTTTCTTTGTGGTTGGTACATAGTTGTTAAAGGCGAAAGGCGCTAGGCGGGCGAGAGGTTCCTAAAAAGGCGAAAGGCGAGGCGGTTGAAAGGCGGCCGAAAGGCGAGCATGGCGGTAAAATAGAACAAAATAATTCTAAGACAAAAGACACATTTGATGTTCAAATTAGTAAACAAGTAGTGATTTAAAAGCGCAAAAACAAATTTCAAAGCATGTTAGAAAAGAAAATAGTATATGAAATTAAGCTAATATATAATTTCAAATGCATTAATCCATATCTGGATAACCATAATAAAAATTGCAAATTTCTATTTAAATATTAAAATAAAGCAAGCTATCGGTTTTATTTTTGTCGCACTTCTTTGTCGTCGTTCTAATTAGTTGTTTCTTTCTCAAACCACAAGCTAACTTTACCCCCATGTTTTTCAAAAAAAAAAAAAAAAACATTTCAAGTTAAAACATTAAAACTAAAATTGCAAAATGACACAATATAACATTACACATATGCCTATTACGCCTTTTGACAAATGCAGATGCTTCACGCTAACCAAGAAAGGCGTCGCCTGAGCCAAAAAGGCGCAGACAGCCGCCATAAAACAAAAAGGCGGTTGACCCCTTAAGGCGCCAAAAAGGCGAGGCGGGCGAGGAAGGCGCTAGCCTTTCACAACTATGGGTTGGTATCAGTATTTTCACTCGGATATTTATTTTCGCAGTTTCCAACTGGGATTAGTGTAGAGAAAGCTCGCTTACACCTTAAATCTTTTGAATTCATGACGGCAAAGCGCAAGAAGAAACATGCATACCTTTTACCGATAAATGTCCTCTAATTACTTGCTTATGGATCTTTGATATTGGTGGATAAGATGATTTGTTGATGACATTATCAGAGACTCGATGGTTATGGGATTCTTGAGGACTTGGATGAAACTAGAACCTACGGATACTTCATCTTCAAATTCTCTATTACAAATTTAGAATATCCTTTCTTGAATATAACTCCTTCGAACGCTCTATGGGTTTTGTCTGCTTTCAGCACTTGGCAGTTTGGCTTTTGTATTTCCTCTTTGTTCAAGGGAGTTCCTTCTGTCTTCTTTAAAGGTCTGTTGGTGCATTAATTTAATCTTCTTTTCTACCGAAAAACAAATATTTTTCTGACTGGTTATAGTATTTCGACTTCAAAGTCACACTTTACAATGATAAAGTATTGGCAAAGAAACCATGTTTATATTTTGTCCCCCATTAGAGTTGATTTCAGATTTTTACTTGAAGCAACATATTGGCAAAAGTAATTGGAGTACTACTTCTGTTTTCTTTTTCTAACCCTTCCCATGGTAGCTTGAATCTGTTTCTAGTTCTGGCTGTGTTTTCGGATACACATTCACACATGCTCACACACCCCACCACCATCATGCATCAATTTACTAATTATCTACTTCTGTTCTGAAGACCATATTGCACTCCTTTGATGTTGGACTTGAGAAGCTCTTATCGTATGTCTTTAGTAGGTATGGTCCAGGTCGAGATACAGTCGGTCAACCAATCTACAGAACATTTCATTCTTCAAGCTACAAGTCAGCGAAAAAGACAAATCCTTTGATGACCGGGGAAACGCAATCCACTTCGTATTCATGGAGATCTTATTTAATAGTATGTTCTCATAACTCCAGTTATTCTCATTGACAATTCTGACAATCCTTTATTCTCTATACTCCCTCCGCCTCGGAGAGATAGTCTCATTTGACTTTTGATGGTCAACACAAGTGAACTTTGACCAGACATTAATGTCAACCTAATCCTACCAATTTCACTATCTAAGTCCATACGTCTGTTTTTGCAGCCAACTGCTATACTTGGAGGGATTGGTGGAGCAGCAATATTTCTTCATTATAATGATGAGAGGAGAGCTATTTTGAAAGGTGAGAGCTTTTGGTTGTTTCTAGGACTTGTAGTGAGACTCAATGACCAAAAGCAAAGGAGGATTCATGATTTTTGTTGTAATCTCCGTTGTTTAGGGCTGAATTAAGTAATTGTCAAGAAATAATTCAAAGGCTTAGATAGGTAGCTAGCTACTTGCAATGGTGATATCCTTTCTGTTTCACTTGGTCAGGCCAAGAACCAAAATGCGAGTGTAGAAACATCAATGGTCCTGTAATTGGTGGCCCTTTTAGCTTGATCGATACTGCCGGCCGAATAGTAACCGAACATGACCTCTTGGGTAACTGGGTTATTCTCTACTTTGGTTACACCTCGTCTCCTGATGTCGGGCCTGCTGAACTCCAAAAATTGGCAAAGGCTGTCAACATACTAGGTTACCGTTCTACTATTTTTGTTGATCTAACTTTACTATCGCAATTTATTTGTCCCTATTATGGACTGTTAATTTCTTGTTTTATTTTTTCTTATTTGATTTGATTGTTTCCAGGGTCTAAACAGGATATCAAGGTTCTACCTATATTTGTTACACTTGATCCGCAACGGGATACCCCATCCCAACTTGATGCTTATCTTAAAGGTCAGTTTTCATAAGGACCATACCTATTCATACAAGTAGTTAGATTATTTTTCATTGAAGGATTTGCTCAATTTCTACACTTCTCCTATCATGGAAAATGCAGAATTTGACTCGAGAATAGTGGGATTAACTGGGCCAGTTAATGCGGTTAGACAGATGGCACAAGAATACAGAATATTTTTCAAGAAGATCGAAGAAGATGGGGATGATTATCTTGTTGAATCTTCCCACAATATGTAAGCACTGACGGTGAAGCATTTTTTTTTTCAAGTTTTTTCTTAGAAGTTGTAAACGAAGGTTTGCTACATGTTTTGATGATAAACAGGTATTTGATGAATCCAAACATGAAAATTGTAAGATGCTTTGGGGTAGAATACAGCCCGGAGGAACTTTCAGAGGCAGTGGTGAAGGAGATCAAGCAGACTGGAACATGATCGACTGGAAACAAAGATTGCTGTTTGACTTTTCCTATTAACAGGGTAACACTATTATCAGCTACATTGATAAATTCTCCTCTTCTTTGCGATTAATAGGAATGAATACTAAAAGCACCGGGTAAAGGGCATTGATCTGATCATTCAGTCTTAACATCATGTAAATCATTACTACTCTTTTTCGTATCAAAAAGATAGTCCCATTTATCATAGATAAATTTGATTGAATTTTGACCAATTAATTTATGTTAATATATTTATCCTAATGAAAATCTTAAAATTGTTAATGGTAGTATTACTCGAGTAGGACTTCATTTAGTACTCTATTAGATTTACATTGGGAGTGTAGAACTACTGAAAGTCATGAACGGCACATCTGTAATTTGAGTGCAGGAGTTGAATATAGAGCGGTAGGGTGTTAAATGTGGTTTTAGAGAGTGAGGTTAGCATTTGCAGGGAGAGGGACATGTGGTTACACAAGACTGCCAAAAGTGAAATATATTAGGGCAGGCTTTCCCTATGAGTGAAGTTTATTTAGCAGCTCATTGTTCTTTCTGATGTTAAGAGTTAATTTAACTGCTGTCTCTTTGAGGTTTGGTTTCGTCACACTGTGCCCCTTTTGTCAACTCCATTTAAACTAAAAACGAACTACTTTACTCCTAAATCTCACGTTATGTGCCTATATCTACATGATAAACTATGTGTCCCTCACTGAACCTGTAACTGTGCTCAAAGAGGAGGGAACAAGCCCAAGTTTAGAAGGAAAATTGAATGAACAGTAATAAAATCTTGTATAGAAAGGCAAAGAGGGGTATCAACTATAAATCAGAGGGTCTGCAATCTTCCTATTGAACTGACCTTCTCAACCAGAAATCCTCTTCTCGTTCCCCGTTTCATCAGACAAGATTTTGAGTAAGATGGTCAAACCCCTACATAAAAGGGATGAATAGATTGGTGATTTGTTGCTTTTTCCCTATTTTTATGACTCGTTCATCTGCAATGTCATTTGGAGGGTGACGAGGGAAAAAAGGATGGTATTGAGATAGAAATAAAGTGCTTGGTTGGGATGATAGAATCACGATTTATTTTCATACCTTTACACTATTATGGAAGGAAAAGTGTACTAGGACAGCGATTGAATGGAACGAGCCTTGTTGTGTACCAAACTAGCCCAAAGTGAGTGCCCAAAGAGAATTCCTGGGAGTTGTAGCTTTTAGGGGACTTATAAAACCATTCAAGCTAAACTAATGAACATTCAAGTATACAACTAAGAATAGCTGGTGAATTCTATAAGAAAGCATTAATCTTACATGTATCTCCTTGATCAAGTGATTTGAAACATCCAAATTTAATAGTTCTAAAACTTTAGAACCCTAAAAGAAAACGGACTCTCTCTAATGCTGGGTTCTCTCAAGCACTTATCTTCATTTATCGTCAAGGAATTAGGAAGAGCCTCCAAATTCTTCTTACTACAGCACGCCTTCACTTCCGCCACATCTCTGTTTCTTTAGTTGTGCTCGAGCCTCGTTTAATGCCTTTCTTACATCCTCGTCTTCAGGCATTTCCCTCATCAAAACCTCGTAGTCTTGTATTGAAGCCTTCCATCTTTCCAACTATATCACCAAAGTTAAAAACACTTAAGAAAATCATCTTTTCAGTTTGTGTACTCTAATCTCAGTAATCATCATAAGCATGAACTGTTTTATGATTTACCTTGGAGTTGCAATCAGCTCTTCTTAATCTAGCCCTACTATACGATGGCCGGATATTAAGTGCAGCTGTGCAATCCTCGACTGCCTTTTCGAATTGACCGATCTTTGACCGACAAGCTCCTCGATTGCAGAGCAAGACCGAGTTATAGGGGTCATGTTCAAGACCTTCACCATATGCAGTACTTGCCTGTGAGTATCTTCCTGCCTTGAAGAGTTCATTCCCATTTGTCCTAGCAGCTGCTACTGCTCTTGTCCTCCTTATGACCGTGTGTTCACTTCTCTGTTTTCGAGTCTTGCCGTCCCGCTCTTTGCGCGGCTGCCACTGCCTCGTCGATTCTGTCAAAAAAATGTCGTTAGATGAGTGTCCGTTTTTTAACAAAATTTGCCTTGGTATCATATTTCAATGTGTAATGTGTGTACTTGTAATACTACCTGTATATAAAGTGAGTTGCAAGGATATTTATATATACTCCTCCGTTTCAAAGAAGTTGCAACATTTTGCCATTTAGGGTATTTCACAAAAGTTGCAACAATCTAAAAATGGAAGCTTTTTATTACTTTTATAATCCTTCACTCATTCTCTCTCTTCCTCTCAACCATCATTATTCTTTACTCATTCTTCTTTCCACCCCACTAATTCGCTCTCGTCCTCTCTACCTTTCATTCTTAATACTCTATCCATCCCACCTCACTTGAGACTTATTTCCATTTTGGTCCGTCCCACTTCACTTGAGACTCCCAAAATGATAATCTTTTTATAATTTTATATTCAATCTCCCACCTACTCATTCTCTCTCTTCATTTCCACCACACACAATTCATCAACAACCTACTATTAACCCCACTCATTCTCTCTCTTCATTTTCTACCACACATTTTCCTTATTTTATTCGTTAATCTGGTTGATGTGTATTTGAGGGTGAAGAAAGGGAAGAGTGGGATGGGAGGGTGGGATTGTTTTTCATTTAGTCCCTTGTAAATTAGTATTATGCACTTTCATCCTTTTATTCCTTCAAATGTCAACATCAGAAATTTTATCAATGTAGGGTGCCAGATAATCAAAAACGGTGATGTCATTGTGCCACGTCAACACATTTAACGGATAAATTAACGGTCCACTGACGGAAGGACCACATGGTCCTACGAATTCATACGTTAAGGACGAAATCGGGAAAAAAAATAGCTTGAGGATGAAAAGGTAAAAAGTTGAGTAGGTTAGGGACTAAAAGAGTATTTAACTCTTTTCCTTAGTTATTGTGCCTACCTCTTAGGTATCAAGTGAGGTGGGACGGAGGGAGTATAATATTATATCCTTAATTCCCAACTCTAAAGTAAATGTTTCAACTTTTCTGGAACGGAGGGAGCATATTAGATACAAAATAGAGTAAAAGTGAATATTTTTCATAATTTCCCTCAACGTAAATATTATGGACAGAGTAACTTTTTAGTCCCATAGGTTAGATGACTTGGTCAACCAATCATAAGTCGGACAAGGGACCACTTCCCGTGGTCTGATGCAGCATGCGGCTCGGATGTAGCCACGGCCACCCTATTTAGAGAAGGTATGTTCCACGTGGGGTCACATAAATCTCAGTCCTTGATCTCATAATATCATAACTAGGGGGCGTAGTTACGTCTAAGTCACATGCTGTAACAGAGTAGCGAAAGCCTGGGGAAGTAGCAGTCCCAAATCCGAATAAGTCAGGTTGTGAGATGTTAAGATTAGCTGACTAGTTGTTTGTTAACATAAAATAAAAATGAGGCAGAATTATAAAGCGTGTTGAAGTTGAACTCATCTTCAACCTAGGTAGGTGCATATACCTAAACTCATACCAGCCAGTTTAGAAAAATATAAATACACCCTGTAACTGGGCTGGAGAGAAGAGGTCAAAAGTTTACTTGCTATGAGGAAATAACTAACCTGCCAGCGACCAAATCAACTTGAGCCTGAATAACTAGCAAATTAGCATGACCAAATGGACCAAAAAACTTAGCGCAGTCTTCAACATCGAAGTTTGGACCGTTTGTCCAAACTTCAACCGCTTCTTGGTGTCTATGGAGCTTCAACAAGGCCTCTGCTTTCAATGCAAATATCTTTTGCCAGAACAAAATAATTCCCAAATTTTTTAATTAAAAGAAACGTATTAAATGTCAACTTTTAAAACATCAAAATAAAATGCACAAGGGAAGGGTGTTAGGGACTCACCAGTGGTGCAGAATCCGCACAGATATAGCCATCCCGGCTTCCTTAAGAAGTGTATTCCAGTCTCTTTGTTTCTTTGCCTCTGTACATCTATTCAGATGAAGCTGCATGTTTCTAGCTTTTGTCAGAACATCAGGGTCAGCTTCTGCTCCTGCTGCTTATAATGATATACTGTTTTCAGCATCACCTAATCTGCAAGCAACAGACAAGAAATACGATAATAAGCTGAATCTGGAGCCTGTGCAGTCTAACTGCACAAAAGTACGATTTTTATAGTAAATGATCGAGTTACATATTATAGTAACATGGCTTATATCCTGTAGTAAACTTAGAAGACGTAAATGTGACAGTGGTTCAAAGGTATGTGTAGATTACCTGAGGTAGAGGGTGGCCAACCGATGTGGGCTCGTTGATAATGAGGGTCAATTCGAATGGCCTCTCTGCATTCAAATACTGCCTCAAGAAGCCTACCTAAAGCAGTTAACGCTGCACTTTTGTTGCTCCGATAAGAAGCTACATCGGGGTCAATGGAAATTGCTGCGTCATATAAAGCCAAGGCTTCTGCAAATCTTCCATTTTTGTATCTTCATTCCCCATAATTTTAAGTTGTTCTGGATCCATTCTTGTGGAAATTGCTCTACACAAAGAAGATGCGGGCGGGGTTTCTCGGATTTATAGGGCTCTTCGTTTGACTTCTTGACCAAATTCCCATTGTACTATTTGGGTATCTCCCATTAGGTGGTGTCCTTGAGGGTTCTTTTGAAGTGTTACTATATGTTGTTGTCCCTCCTGGTTGCCTCAAATTACCTAAATTACCATACAACATGACGTTTCCTGAGGAAGCGCGAACCAAGCTACTAGCACCCTTCGATCTCTGATGATCGGTGATCATGCTGTCGAGCTCTCCCGATAACCCTATAGCCGCTTGTGGAACCCTCCTATTTTGACCATACCCTCCTCCTCCGCCTCCAGGGCCATTTTGGTCATTCGTTTTTCTCCTTGGCTTACGGGTGGGATGAGGTTGATGATAGACATGGGAAGGTGAAGGGGCTCGGCTTGACTGATGATTTTGACCCGGTCGAGCTATGATTCTATCGGCTTGCTTTTGTGACTGGTTGATGAGGTACTCGATGATGCATCGACACACGGGCCACCATCTGACACGCTCTTCTTCGTTTTGAGTTTGGGGTTCTCGGAACTCGAGGTAGATTGGCAGCCCCATTCGTGGTGGGGAGAGAACCGGTGGAGGTTGTTCTTCGTGGCCACCGGCATCCAAAAACCGCACTTAATATCCACAACCGGATTTTTTCTGCGGTGAGTCCGTCTATTGTTCATGACACAATATTGTAGCTAGCTAAGCTTTTTCTCAGGCTCGGTACATTAGAAAATGTTTGTGAGAACCAAATGAAATGTCAAATACCCATCATCATATTTTGAATTATTTCTCACACATATACAAAAGATGATGATAATAATAATAATTCAATACAACAAACTTGGAAGCCAAGAAAAGTAAATATAAAGGGTCCCAAGAATGAGGTTAAACAAAAAACAGAAGCCTCCTGGACATGGATTCTTCCCAATAAAACAAAATATTTATCATCTCTTGTGTTTTTCTCTATTTCTGTTGGAGAAATGGGAAGTATTCATGCGACAGAAAAAAAAGTCAAAATGCAGGTGAAAAAAATGTTTTTTTGTGGGTTATTTTATTTACTTAATAATAATAGGAATAAACATAGGTTATAATTTATTTTTTAATTCTAAAAATAAAAATAAAAATAAATTTGGTGGTGGGGGAAGAGGGAGGCATGAGAGTCGGTGAGGGAAGAAAGGAGAGGTGTAAACCCTTTTCATTCGGGGGTTGGGTTGGAGTTGGAGATTCTCTTTATGTTTATTACACCAAATTAGACACACATATCAACCACCCTATAGAGTTGAGGTCTTCACGTAAATTGCCTTTTGCTTTGCTTCTTATTCTTTAAAATATCTTCAATCTTTTTTATTTTTATAGGTGTAATAAATATCCCATTGATTACTTAATAATTTTGAAGGAGAGCCTTGGTACACCGGTTAAGAACCTTGTGGTGGGGACCCTTCCCCGGACCCTCGCTATGCGGGATGCCTTGTGCACCGGGCTGCCCCTTTTTTTGTTTTTTTTTTACTTTATAATTTTAAAAAGTATATTTTTTGTTTGTTTGTATATTGTTTGTCACATAGTAAAATTGTTTCAACCGTATCTTTTTTTAAGTTTTTTTGAGTGTTTAAAGTGGACTAAGTCTTATGAAAAACTAGTTTTCATGTGACAATGAAAAAACTAGTTTTTGTATCAATAGAACTGGTTTTCAATGTGATGAACCGGTTTTTAGCTTTCAATTGCGAGGGTTTCAAAGGCTTAAAACCAGTTTTTCTTAATGTTAGAAGAAAAAAAAACTTGTTTTGTTTTTTACAATATTTTGTGTCTAAATTGATATAAATAATAAATAAATAAAATGCGACATTTGTTGTCACTGAATTATTATTATGGAGGACAATGATGACTAGGGCTGTAAACGAGCCGAGTCGAGTCGAGTCGAGCTTTGGGGTATCGAGCTCGAGCACATTAAAACTTACTCGAGCTCGATGTCGAAACGAGCTCGCGAACAACTCGAGTCGATATCGAGCTCGAGTTTTAACGAGTCGAGCTCGAGCTTAGACATTTTTAAAGAAAAATATGGTCTTAACGAGACGAGTTCGAAAACAAAAAATTAATTTTAATGAGCTTATCGAGCCGAACTCGAGCTTTTATAACGAGCTAAACGAGCCGAACATGATCGGCTCGATAACAAAAACGAGCTTGACAATTAGTTCGAGCTTTCACGAGCCCAGCTCGGTTCGTATCAACAACCCTAAATGATGACGGTAAAAACATGTGATCAAATGGTGACAAAACTAAGTAAGTATTTTCCTTGTCAATTCAACAAGATGTATCTGTAATACCCGTAATTTTTTTTTATTATTATTTAAACTATTGGTAACATTAATAGTTAAATAAAAATTAGAATTAATAGTTAATTAATGAGTGAGCCGAAAGGAATGGGTTGGCCCGAAGGAAGGTTTTAATTAATAAACCCAACCCAGTTAATAAACCATTCAAGTATAAAATACTGGGTTAGTGAAATTTAGGTTATTCTTTAATCAATCAAAAAGAACAAAATACAAAAACCCTAAACCTTACCTAGCATAGCCGCCGCCGCCCGAACCTAGGAGGAGGGGAGAAGAAAATTTTCGCCATTGTTTTGGAATAAGTAATCCGACCATTCTCAAAGGTTAATGCTAAAATCCTACTCTCCAAAATTTGTTTCATTGAATTCGGATTAATAAATCATAAGTTATGCATGTTAAAGGAAATAATCGTTAGGGTTTTTGCATGCTAGTCACATTAATGGGGGAATTTTAATGGTTAAATGCTTAGCTTTATTTTAAGTTGATTCTATGATCATGAAAGGGATGAATTCATATTTTAAGAAAGCTGTGAATAGAATCTGCGATGAATAGTAAAATGCGCTGTGAATAGTAACTGAGTTTTTAAAAGCGGTGAATAGTAATCTGCGATGAATAGTAAAATGCGCTGGAATAGTAAACTGAGTTTAAAAAGCTGTGAATAGTAATCTGCGATGAATAGTAATTTACGCTGTGAATAGTGAACGAGTGTGGGAATAGTGTTCCATGCGATTGATGAAAAATCCTAAAAGCTATATAATGTGGGTGTTGATTCTTGATTGAGAATGTTAAGAATTGGGACGGAAGTTAGTATTTTCGTTAAGTTTATAATGAAAAGAAAAACATAATCGTTAAAAGAATTGTTAGAAGTTAGAAAACTAACTTGAAAGGATGTGATAGTTACTTGGAAAACCCTTGAAAGTTAGAAAGTTAACGGAAAGGAGGAAGATTAAAAGATTTCAGTTAGTTTCCTAACGGGAAAGGACTAAACTGAAAAAGTTAAAGTTTAAAAAGGAATATAAAAAGGGGAAAACCTTTGAAGTCGAAGGACCAATCTGAAATTAATCCAAAGTTGAAGGAATAATTTATAATTAAACTAAAGTTGAAGGTCCAATCTGCAATTAATCCAAAGTTGAAGGACTAATTTGCAATTAAACTAAAGTTAAAGGACCAATCTACAATTAATCTAAAGTCGAAGGACAAAATTGCAATTACCCCAAAGTTGAGGGACCAAATTGTAATTAACCCAAAGTTAGAGGACTAGTTGCAATTATATCAAAGTTAAAGGACTGACTCGTAAATCAAAGTCAGAAGAAACGTAAACGTAAGAAGAAGTACGAAGTAAAGAAGTTAAAACGCATCTCTCAGTTAACTAAGTAGAAATAGTTAACAATGTTGAGAGTACTAAAGTAAATTACTCGTGCCTTGTAGATTTGTACAGAGAGGAGATTGCGAGGAAAAGCAATTCAGGTAAGGGATTACGTTCCTTACAGTATTTGAAATCCTGTTTATTGGAATTCCATATTCTTTCTATAAGTAGCTATCAGTATGGCATGATAGTATTTGAATGAACTCTGGCGTTATTGAACGTTCCTTGAAAGAATCTATACTTAGTGATGTCCCCATCGATCTACTAAGTATCGAAGTTTGAAACTTGTATCACATACTTGTACCTTAGTATGTTCTCATTTTAACTTGTAAGTAACCACTTACTTGTTGAAGGTAGCCAATGTCCAGTTAGAAAAAGACATTGACGGACAGTCCAGTTAGTTAGAAAAGACTAGTCCTTAAACTAGGGATTGCATGAGTGATCACATGCCCTCTCTCAGGAATTGTCTGATTACAGGATGATTCTAGACCCCGAGCATATGTGTGTGGATACCATATATGTTACGACCCACACTATTGGCTGTGGAGAAGCTAGGTGTACAAATTGTACCTTTGGCATTGAGGTTATAATGTACGTTACCAAGGAATTGACGAACTTGAATGAATCCCTTTGGATTGTAGTGCCATAATCCTTTGGAAGTAAAATCTTAAAAGAATACGACTGTATTGTTCTGCAGTCTTGAATCCAAAAGTAACTGAACCTATCTTTTGTAAAAGTTATTCATAGTATTCGTTGGTCGTCTCCCTTAGTAACCGGAGAGGCCACGTATGAACTTACTGAGCATTCGTTCGCTATCCCTTCTCTATAAAATTTGTTTTCAGGATTTACGTAGAAGGACAAGACAAGGAAAGCAGCCGTAGGAAGACGGTGGATTTGAAGATTCTTAATTTAGTAGTTTTAAGTACATTATTTTGATGTAAGTTGAAGTACATTGATGGTTAGGGTTGTTACCTACCAAGACAAGTTTAAGTTACGCTTCCGCTATTTTTTGAATTTATGGTTTAAATAAGGGGCCGTTGTGAACCCTAAATTAAGGTATTTATTATTGTTTATTATTGTTATTAAATGTCATTAAATGCTCAGATATATAAGAAAATTCGGGGTGTTACAGTATCATAGAGGAGAGGATAATGATGACGGTAGAAACAATGACATGTTGGTGGTATATTATGTCACCAAGCTTGGGCTCATAAGTAGAGGTAAGTGGTTGGGTCATGGAGCGTTGAGGTTGAAGCCAAAACCAAGCGAGGAAATTCAAACAAAGGCAAAATATCAAAAGCATAAGAGCAAATAGTACATCAATTTCTTGTTGCTGAAGCACTTGCCCTGGCAATAAAAATTTCCCTTATTACCTCAAATCCGACGTGGAAATTCAAACAAAGGAGTACAAACATACACTCAATTTGGGCCAACAGGCCCATAAAAGCCCAAGCAGCCCAAACAATCCATCCTCAAACTGAAGAAACAAAAGAGGAGCCAGACTCACGGATCATGTACCGGTCAACTTTCCTCCGTCCATCGACGGCCGGCGCACAAGCGTTGACGATGGCAGTGAGCTCATACGGAGACGTATCGGTGGCCAGCCACTGCTCCACCGTGAACAGCTGCTGTGCGCAAGGGATGTGGGCGCCAGTAGTGGTGACCTCCACGTAGTTGACGTACCATCCGTGACCTTTTCCGGTACCGTCGGAGGTGAGATTCAAGTTGCAAGGTGGGCCGGTAAGACATGGTCCTCTACCACTGAAGATATCCAGATTTCCCCTCTCGAAGTAGTCGTAGCCCGGGCCCATTAGTCCACCCCATGCCTCGAGGTTCCTGATCCTTAAGCCGTAGCCGGCGGCGTCGTAGAGGGTCACGGTGATGTTGGAGTCGGTGCGGCTTTGATAATCGATCCGGTTCGGACGTAGATGGTGTAGACGCAGTCGGAATCCTGCATTGCATTAATGAAGTTAAGCAAAAAGGTAAATTAATTACACTGGGAAATGAATCTAAAAGTAATTAAATGAGAAGATCGATGAAATTGGGATCTGGAAGAAATAGCTTACGGATCTGACGACGGTGGCGATGAAGGAGATGGCGACGAGAAGGAACCAGATGTTGACTCTTGCCATGGCTTCTGTAAGTGTGAATAGCACACACGATTGTAAATGTGGAGTTAATACTCCCTCCGTCCGTCCCATTAAAAGGTTCACCAAACTTTTTGTTTTTGGTGATGCACAAGAATTAAGAAAAATGATGAGTGTGAAATGGTTGTGAGGGGGAAGAAGTGAGTGGGTATGATACCCATAGTTTAAATGTGTGAGGGGGAAAATTTAGTGGGTATGACAAGTGAAACCACAATTTATGTGTGTGAGAGGAAGAAGTGAGTGGGTATAACAAGTGGGCTCCCATATTTTTTCCATTTTAAGAAATGGTGAAGCTTCTAACGGGACAACTTTTTAGGTAATTTGTAAAGCTTTTAGTGAGACAACCTTTTGGGTAATTGGTGAAGCTTTTAGTGGGACGGAGGGAGTATGCTGTATCATCCTTTTAAATGGTGCACAGTATTATTCAACTCTGTCAATCAATAATTATTAAATGATGGGGGCCATGGGGGGCGTGGCCGCGTTAGAAAGGGAAGACATAAAGATGACAAGGAGGATATTCGTGGCAAAAACTCATTTATTACCCATGAACCCGCTTGGCTTAACCCATTTATTACCCGACCCGACCGAACTCGTTAGACTAGAAGAGTTGGAGCAGGTAACTCGTTTGACCCGTCAACATTAGCGGGTCAGAGCAGGTAATACCCATCGACTTATTTAACCGCTAGAAAGCGTATTTCTCTAACTCAAAATTGCCGTCAATTCGAACTAAACCTAATCCCTCTTCTCGTCTTCTGATTCAGTCTCGACGTCTCGTCTCCGACTCTCCCTATCGAAGATTCGAAGCTTCGAGACAGTGGCGAAGTCTCCATCGACGCTGGTGCAAAGCAATACGTCGACGACCTTTTCATCGAAACCATGGTGTAGCGATTTCAACACGAACCCTAGTCCTTTGGCTTCTCATTCTTGATTGATCTCCACCAAAGACAGAGAGAAGATTCAGGTACTCACCCTCAATCTAAACCAAACCCAAATCCTTTCTAACATGGGTTTTTGAAAAATCTTATATTTGTAATTTTCTGGGGACACAGGTACGTAAGCTCCCCCACCCCCACCCAACACACATACCACGCAGCCAAAAAAAAAAAAAACTTAAGTTAGTGGGTCAACCCGTACCTGACTCGACTCGTTGATTACCCGACCCGTGAGACCGGCCAATGTAATTGGGTTGCAATGGGTTGGACTTGTCTAACTCGCCAACTCGTCTCAACCCGCTTGATTGACAGGTCTATGTGAGAGGGTAGTTAGTAGGGATGGCCAACTCCGGTTCGGCATATAGGTGAACCTTAACCGGCTCTTGCTTACCTCGGATCCGGTTCCGGTTACCATAATCCGGTTCCGGTCAATAATGAATAAACAAGTTAAAAATTATTGAAAAACAAGTGATTTTCGGTCCGGTTTCGGTTCCGGTCCGATTCGCCATTTATGTGAACCTTAACCGGCTCGGATGACTGGCGGTTCCGGTTACTTCGGTTCCGATCGGTTTGGTCATCCCTAATAGTTAGTTAGTAGGTATTACAAGTGAGCCCTACAAGTTAAACATGTGAGGAGAGAGTTAGTTATATAGGTTACTTATTTCTCGCGCGTCAAACAATAAAGGTTACTTATTTCTCGCGCGTCTCGTACAAAAGTTATTATCTCAAAACCGAAACTTAATAGTATTTCTAGTTTAATCAGACTCACTTGCCCACTCGAGACAATGACCCACTAACTATTTCCTAACACACATTCTCTGTCATAGTTTACTTTCTTTACCCACAACACCTATTTTACTATCAATACTCCATCCGTTCCATTTGAAGCTTCACCATTTTGGTGATGACAGATAAATTAAGGAAAGTGATGAGTGTGAGAAGGGTTGTGAGAGAGAAGAATTTAGTGGGTATGACAAGTGGGGCCTACAATTTAAATACTCTCTCCGTTTCATGTGAATTGAGACTTATTTCCCTTTTCGTCCGTTTCACCTCAATTGAAACTGCCCAAAATGGTAAACTTTTTAATATTTTATATTCACCCAACCCACCCATTTAACCCCACTAAGGCTCCGTTTGTTTAGAGGAAAATATTTTCCGGTGTTTGTTAAACACCGGAAAATGGGGAAAGTGTTTTCCAAGGAAATGGTTTTCCTCCATTCCTAAGGAAAACGTTTTCCTTACCTCCACCTAAGGAAAACGTTTTCCGGAAAATGCTAACACTTCAATTGTTGTTTAAACTCCAATTTTGTTTTACGAAAATTATTTTTTAAATATACTCAGTTAATTAAAAAATGTATAAAATATTTTATTTTTATGAATATTTTGCAATATGTTAAATTATTAACTTTAGTCCATTATAATTATAAAACTACATTTCCATTACTTTATAATTGAAATTGGAGATAATGACTAATTTATTGATTATTTCTTTTTAATATATATTCTAGGTGATCAAAATTAATGTATCTAAAAAAGTTTTCCGGAAAGCATTTTGTTAAAATTCACCAAACAGTGAAAATCACATTTTTCGGAAAACATTTTCCGGAAAACATTTTCAAGAAATCGTTTTCCGGAAGTTATTTTCCGCGAAACAAACGGAGCCTAATTTTCTCTCTTCATTTTCCACCATAAATTCACTAATTTCTCTTAATTATTGTGCCCAATTTTTTGGTTTCAATTCACATGAAACTGACGGAGTATGTGAGAGGGGAAAATTAGTTGGTATGACAAGTGGGCCCCATAATTTAAGTATGTGAGAGGAAGAATTGAGTGAGTATGACAAGTAGGGCCTACATTTTTTACCATTTTAAGAAATGATGAAGCTTTCAACGGAACACCCGTTTGGGTAAAAGGTGAAGCTTCAAATTCGACGGAGGGAGTATTGTATTTCGTTCTCCTCTCACAATTAATTAGTCTTGATATGGAATTCCATACTTTATCATCTCTGTCTCTGATGTAAAACGCCAACTGATGTAAAGACGCAGCGGAATAGTAACTATTAATTGATCGAAATCAATTAATCTGCAAGGAATTAAAATTCCTAAGAAGAATTTCAATGAAATTCTTGAATAAAGAAATAATGGAGGTTAAAGAGGGATAAATAATTGCAAAGCAATCGAGTTTTTATTGAATAAAAGCTAATTTTCGGAATACAACTTGAGGCCTATTTTATAGTGCCCATAAAACTTGAAAAACAATCCTAAACATTCTAGAATTACTCCTAACCTATATGGTAACATAATAGGACTTAAAAATAGCAAAATAACTCCTAATCCTACTCTAAAACATACTTTAAATGACCCATCAAAATTAATGACGAAAATACTAATAAAAATACTAATTAAACTTAAACTAATAATAAAAAACTAATACATTTATAATATTTGATATAATCAAATATTCGGATTGCATCAGTCTCAGATAGCTCACTTAATACTCTCTTTGTCCTATTGAAAAATTTGTCATTTGGGGTATCCCACTTAAAATTGCAAAATCCTAAAATAGAAAGTTTTTACTCCCTCCGTCCCGTAGTAAGAGTCACACCCCTCATTTGCACCCTTATTAATAAATATTGGATGTGATGTAAATGTTGTGAGTGTAAAAGTAAAGTATGAGAGAAAATGAGTGAGAGAATAGTGAATTGATTGGTGTTGTGAGTATAAAGTAAAATATGAGAGAGAATGAGTAGGGTGAATAGTAAAGATTCTTTGCCATTTTAGGAATGAGACTCTTACTCTGGGACGGACCAAAAAGGAAAATGAGACTCTTACTCTGGGACGGAGGGAGTAATATTTTTTAATTAATGGACTCATACTCACATCAACTAACCCACTTACTTTTCCCTACCCCACTTTCTCTCTCATACTCAACTATCTACACTCACAACACATTAACTTTTTCACTTTTTCCTTAATTTCTGTGCACAACCTAGTTTTTACAATTTAAAATGGGACAAATGATGTATTTTTATAATTATCCCAATTTAATAAAGCAGTTATTTCAAATGAAAAATTAATAAATGATGCATTTGCTATATAAAAATCTTCGAATTATTCGGCTTGTGTCAATCAATTGAAGCTCAAATTTTATTACAATTGACTTTTGGTTAAGCAAATCTTATATATTATATATATATATATATATATATATTAAAGTTGGTGAAGAGAGCCATGGTATTGACATGTGGACAACTCATGGGGAAAGAAGCATTTGGTGATGGCACATCAATTCCACCATAATAAATAAGTGATTTTTCATTTTTTTTTCTATTAGCTAATAGTATTAGATAATAGTATTAGTTACTATATAAGGTAACTATTATAATAAATAATACTTATAATAGTAATAGTTACTATAATGGTTAACTATTACTTATAATAGTAATAGTTATTATAATAATTAACTATAATAGTTACTATTTTAGTTAACTTACACTTATAATAGTAATAGTTACTATAATAATTAACTATAATAGTTACTATTACAGTTAATTATTATAGTTAACTATTATATTTCACTATAAATAGCTAACTATTATATTTAACTATTAATAGTTAACTATTTATTTTAACAATTATATTTAACTATTAATAATTAGTTATCTATTATAGTTAAAAATTATACAATTATTATGATTTAAGATTAACTAATGCTATTAAATAAAAGACAAAAACTTGTGTGAGAACACTCCAACCCGTCTCATGGGTGAGACGTGTCATTTTTTTGACCCATTACCCGACCCACAACCCTGCTCCAGGACCCATGGGGGGACCCTGCCACGTGGCAGCCCCTCATTGGCCCTTTTTTTTTTTTAAAAAAAAAATTTTTATATTTTTTTTTTTGGTTTTTTTTCGGTTTGTGAAAAGTAATAGTTACCATCTCTTAAAGTAATAGTTACCATCTCTTAAAGTAATAGTGTTATTCCTATGTTTTATTCGTTTGCCAAAAGTAATACTTATTATAACTAAAATGTAACAAACGTGTTATTTATATGTAATAGTATTTGTACATAAGTGTAATACATATGTATAGATATCTATATGTTTTCAAACAATAAGTTACAATGTGGTCAAATTTATCATGATACATGTAAAAGTATTACATTATCAATAGAAATCTGTTACAATTTCGTCAATCAAAGTGTTACATTTACTTGTATAAAATTACTATTACATTCATATACATAATTTATTACTTTTCAAATGGGTAAAAACGAGCTTTTGTTTTTTTAAAACAAGTATTACGTTTACTTATGAACAATGTTACTTTAAGAGATGGTAACTATTATTTTTTGCTAAACCACTGAAAAGCCGAAAAAAAATATAAAAACTCAAAAAAAAACCAAAAAAAAAAAAAAAAAAAAAAAATTCGGCCAATGGTGGGTTGCCACGTGGCGGGTTCGGCCCATGGGTCATGGGGCGACCCGTCTCATGCATGAGACGGATCCCCTTGTTCTCATGGGAGACCACCTCTAAATAAAAATATAAAATAAACAAAACAAAAAATATTAAAATTGGTAAATTAGTTTCCCGTGCGGAGCACGGGTAACCCACTAGTTAGTCTAATAGTAAAATCTTCTGTGAATTTTATGTTGGAGATGGGCATTTCGGGCCCAAGCCCGTGGGCCCGTCGGCCCTTGCCCGCCAAACCCTTAACCCGTGAGCCCGTAGCCCAAACCCGGCCTTTGGCCCTTGTATTTGACGGGCGGGCCGGACCCTCCAAAAAGTCTAACGGGCCGGGCTTAGCCCGCGGCTTAAACCCGTGAGATGGCCCGTGCCGGTCGGCCCGCATTTTAGCCAGGTAAAAAAAAAAAAAAAGTTTCAATTCCAAACAAGTTGACAACTGACAAGGCAATGCATGGGCTACTTATATTATTAAAGACTACTTATATTTTTACTAAATTATAAATTAAATTTTAAAGTCTTTAATATTTTTAAACATTTTTTTATAAAATTCTGTATTTTTCCAGATTTATTATTATTTTTTTTTTAAAAAAGAAAACCCGTTCAAGCCCTTTGGGTTAAACCCAAGGGCCGACGGGCGGGCCTAATAATCTTTGAAGAAGCAGGCCGGGCCGGGTCCAGCCCGCGGGCTCACACACTACAGGCGGGCCCAAGCCCGTTAACCTGCGGGTTAGTGAAAAGGAAGGGCCGGGCCGGACGGGTTTGCCCTTATGCCATCTCCAGTTTATGTTAATCGGACATTCGTTTATGTGGAGAGTAGAGAGTGTAAAGATGTTTAGGGAGTGTTTTCGTTTGAAAGAGTGTTAGATCACGACTAGAGATTGTCAACGTGTACGACCGTTTTAGCAGGGATTGTTCGAAAGGATACAGAAATCTGTAGCAAGTGTTTTGATTCAATGATTTGGGCCAAAATGTGTATTCTAGTGAACGTGGGCACGCAAGATATGTTTAGGTAGAAGAGAAGAGAAGAGATGAACTGCTACTTAATTTATCCTTTCAAAAAAAAAAACTGCTACTTAATTTATTTATTTCTCCCTCTTTATAATGTTTTCCTTTTTGTCCTTTATCTTATTCATGGTCGGCAGATTCAAATCTTTGGGTCATTTTTCAAATGCTTGGAGAAGCATATTTTTAGTACAATCAGCATATCTTTGGTTTTTTTTTTTTTTTTTTTTTTTTTTTTTTTTCAATCCCTCATATTTCTTAAAATACTCTTATTGTATCAAAAGAAAATGGAAATCATATTAATATTTACTTTACTTTTCATCCGTAAGAAATTATTTATACAAATAAGGAATGTGATATTTGATAAATTAAATTGTTAGAGTATGACTTTGAAAAAGAAGTCAAATTTGAGAAGAAAAATGAAAGTAATTAAATCATTTTGGGATTTAATTAAGAACTCATTCTGTCTTCTGGTTTAGGTCTCTAGCCTATAAATACTAGTTGTAAATTAGTATTCTCTGCGTGATTCAATGACATAGAGAGAGAGAGAGAGAGAGAGAGAGAGAGATCAGTAATTCTAGATCTAGAGATTTGCATACCTAGGAACTTTGTGATCAAAGTTCATGCAAACATAGATTAGTGTGATCATATTCTTGTAATTGTTTCTCCGTCATAATAATATCTATTCCCTTTGCCCGTGGACGTAGCCAATAGGTTGTTGGTGAACCACGTAAAATTTGTGTTCTTACTTGTTGATTTGCGTTCATTATTTTCTACTATCTCTTGGGTCTGATTTGCTAACAAGTGGTATCAGAGCCTGGTTAGTCAAGAAAGATCATGGTACTCCGCTGCGGTAGAAGAGATGGACTTCGAGAAGGACCAGAAAATCGACAAGTCTGACGGGAAGAACAGATTTATTTTATGGTAGAAGATTATGCATTGGGCGCGCAGATCGCGGCCAGAAAAAGTGCAGATCGCGTGCAGAAAACGTGAAGTTCGCGTGCAGTCTTGGTGCAGGCCGCGTGCAGTTTTGGAGCAGATCGCCTGCATTTTCGTGCAGCGCACCTGCAATCCGCGTGCAATGTCCGTGCAGAAATCTGAGTGTCTATGTTGGATACGTCTGGTATTGTATTCTGTTGCCTCTGACATATTCCAGACTCGGGTGGGGGTGGGACGGTTCATGATGACCAAGGACAAGGGGTCACTGAAGATGAACTACATACTCTAACAGTGAGTGTAGATCGGATGACAAGGCTCCAGGTTTCTCAAGCAAGGTGAAGTTGAAGCTGGGTTTAGCTTCAATGGGGATTGGAGAATAGGGGAGGAGGATGGTACTACCATGATCGAGGTGAGCACTAGGACGACACCAATGATGAGTTGAAGACGAATACGGGGTTGTATATGCGGTTGATCTCTAGGTGGGAGATTGTTGGAGTAGAGATCTTCTAAGGAACAAAGAGGAGGACAAGCTGGCGGACATACTGAGCGAGCGCCTGGTATAGACCAGGCGGGCGCCCTTTTGGGCAGAAGGTTTCGGTTCCTGGCGGATTAATTCAGGCAGGCGCTTGGGGTAACCCAAGCGGGTGCTCGGTGCCCCGATGGGAATTCGGGAAATAGCAGTTTTGACGGGATTCTCTTATGTTTAGGTTTAGGTCTCATTCTAGGTTAGCTATATAAATAAAGTTCCGCCCCATAACTCATTGTAACTTTATACAAACATATTATAGTGCAAGATCCTGGCTTGGTAGTGCCCCCAGACGTAGTCAAACATATTGACGATCTGGGTAACAATTTCTTGTGTTCGTTTTGTTCTTTGCTTTGGTTTCTTATTTCTTGTGCTTGTTTGTGGTGCCGGGTTTTCTTGCGATTTACTTGGGTGTTGGGTTGGGAAGGATCAATTCCACAACATTATGCCCTAGTGACTGAAGAAGAAGCATGCAAGGAAGTTGCATGGGTTCTAGATTTGGGTGCTTCTTATCACATGTGTTCGCGCAAGGAGCAATTTACAACGTACGAGCAGAAGGATGGAGACCGTATTTATATGGCTAATGGATCTATCTGCGAGGTAGTTGGCATGGGCTCCGTAAATGTGAGAACTTCTGGTGATAAATTTCTCACATTGAACAAGGTGAGACACGTTCCACAAGTAGCAAGGAATCTGGTATCACTTAGTCGGTTGGACAAGAAAGGATACAATTTCAAAGGTGAAGGTGGAGTTCTGGATGTCTACAAAGGTTCAGATGTGATTCTGAAGAGCGAAAGAAAAGGTTCCTTGTTTATCCTCCAAGGTTCTGAGATTGGTGAGGGTGTTGACGAGCAGGTGGAGCAGTGTTTTACTCTAGGCGGGAGTGAACTGGGCAAGCCACGGCTAGAAGATCAACACATACCAGTTTTATCAGTCATGGTTGGCAAGATCCAATGTCGACTGGATGGGCCACATCTGAATGATTGTTAGTCGCCCGTTGGGGTGATTCAGAGTGCCCGTAGGTGAACGTCTGGGTGTCCGGTGGGATACATGCATGTAAAATATCTGATTTTCCAGAGGACAAAGTTGTTTGTCTGGTGAGGCAAATTCTGGGTGTCTTGAAGATACATGGCGCGCGAAAAATCTGATTGTCCGGAGGACAAATCTAGTGTCTTTGACGAAAGACAGACTGAGGCAAAGGTGGAAAAAACTGTTTCTGGTACGAGGGATGTGGCTCAAGGTGGAGTCTATGTCGGTAGCTCGTGCAGCTAAATTATTTGGGGAGATTCAAATTCAAGGTGGATTGTTAGAGTATGACTTTGAAAAAGAGGTCAAATTTGAGAAGTAAAAGGAAAGTAATTAAATCCTTTTGGGATTTAATTAAGGACTCCTTCTGTCTTCTGGTTTAGTCTCTAGCCTATAAATACTAGTTGTAAATTAGTATTCTCTGCGTGATTCAATGACACAGAGAGAGAGATCAGTAATTCTAGATCTAGGGATTTGCATAGCTAGGAACTTTGTGATCAAAGTTCATGCAAACATAGATTAGTGTGATCATCTTCTTGTAATTGTTTATCCGCCATAATAATATCTGTTTCCCTTTGCCCGTGGACGTAGCCAATAGGTTTTTGGTGAACCACGTAAAATCTGTGTTCTTATTTTGATTTGCGTTCATTATTTTCTGCTATCTCTTAGGTCTGATTTGCTAACAAATTCTTTTCTAAAAATTATTATGTTTCAATATGAAAATGCAAAAGTTAATATTCTCAAGAAAAATTCTTATATGGCTTAAAAAAAAATAAAAAAAAATCTTACTCCCTCCGTCCCAAAACAACCTGCACCCTTTTTGAAATGCATGGGAATTAATAAAATGTGTAAGAAAAGTGGGTGGTGTGAGTGGGAAGGAGAGAGAAAGTGGGTAGAGAATAGTAAGTGGATAGTTGTTGTGAGTGGAGAGGAGAGAGAAGTAGTGGGAATCTTTTCCATTTTGGGAAAGTGAGACTTACCAATGGGACACCTAAAAGGAAAATATGTGCAAGGTGTTTTGGGAAGGAGGGAATATATCATTAAGTTTTCTTTTTCTTTCATAAACATTCTTATTTTATAACGTTGGGAAGTGAGACGAATTGAAGTATGCATTTTGGCACATGAAACCTACAACAGAATTGTGATTTCCAATTAAAAGAAAACGAATAAGCTTTCAATTAAAAGAAAATGAATTATTAGCTCATTGGAATGTCCTTTATGTCATTTTGCTGACGATTCACTTTGGCATCTAGACCTCAAAATGTCACTTATTCTCAAGCTCGCCGCCGATTGTTTCCTCTGACACTCATCTCCTTCCACTGCCTATCCAATTCAAGAGTCGTCCAGCCTGGGTCCCTCTTCATCTCAATCAACCCTCCTTTGCCTTTTCAATCTGTACCAAACTATGAGGAAGACGATCCCCTCCTGATTTTGTTGATTTTGTATGACGATCTATAGGGTTTATGAAATTGATTTTGTCAACAACATAATCAATTTCAGTGTTTTGTTTTGAATTTTTTAAGGATTTTATATTATTTGCGAATTTTGGGCTTTTGCGAATTTCTGGGCTTTTGAAATGTTTTAGGGTTTATGAAGTCGATGGTGGACAGTGGTAAGTTTGACAATGGTGGTGATGGTGGTGGGGGTGGGGTGGGGTAGTGGTTTTGTAACAAAATAAACGTTAAATTAACGAAGGACCAGGTTACATAATTGAATGAATAAAGTAAATAATTATAGCTAAAGTGAAAAAAAAAAGTTTTTTTTTTTGAAGAAAAAAGTGAAAAAAAAAAAGTTTAGTGAGGAAAATGAGAACAAATCGATAGACCATGACCTGCTTAGACTAAGGCCATGTTCAATAAGGGAGTTGAGACGGATTAAACTAGTTGAGATGGTGCAATAAGGTAGTTGAGAAGGGGGGTTGAAGGGGGAAGGGTTGAAGGTTCTCAACCGGGTTGAGAGAATTTTGGTTGGGGCCCGCCTGGACACGCGTCGGCCAGTGGTTGGTGCCGTCATGGCGCGTGCGCCTCACCGCCGACAGAGGCGCGTGAGGGCAGCGTCCACCAGCTTTTTTTTTGTTTTTTCTCCTTTTGCCAAGTGTCAGCCTACGATTGGTCCTCCGGATTTTTAGATTTGATTTTCAACCCAAATTTTCGAGCTCAATTATTTTACAGCAAAATAAATTTATTTTTTTTTTTCGCGAAAATTCTGGATTTTTTTTCTCTATAAATTGATATAACTTTCATTTTATTTGTACACAAAAAAAAAACTCTCTTTTCTCTCAAAAAAATATTAATTATCCTTCTTTAACCCCTTATTTTTTAAAATATTCATCATCTTTTTAGTGAAATGGATCCCAATAATCCTTATTTCAACACTCAGAATTCAAGTAATTTTCCACCAAATTACTACAATCCTAATGATTTTCAATCGCCAAATCAATTTTCTAACCAACCACGTCCTCAAAATGTCCCACAATTTTATTATCAACCAAATGCCATGCCTTCAGCTGTACCCACCTGGAATCCATATTATGGTATACAATTTCAACGACCTCCACCACCACCACTACCCTCTCAAGAATCAGAATATCCCGAATATTCAACACAAATGGTTATGGGTAGCAATAGCGGTGCTGATGAAGCTACTCCAACTCCAGATGCAGGAGGTTCAACCACTAGTCGGAGAAAAATTGTCAAATGGAGCACGAAGGACAATATAGTGCTAATCAGTGGGTGGATTAAGTTTGGAACCGACAGTGTAGTCGGAAAAAATCAGAAGAGTGAAGCGTTTTGGGTAAGATTGTTGAATATTGTAACGAACATTGTGAATTTAACCCTCCCCGTGACGTAGTTTCATGCATAAATCGTTTCAATTATATAAACGCCAAATTGGGCAAATGGGTAGGTGCATACGATAACGTTAAGCGTATGCAACAAAGTGGGTGGTCGGAGAATGATGTTTTGAAAAAAGCTCACGAATTATATAAAAGTGCTAACAATAGCACTTTTAATTTGATGGACGAGTGGATAGCTACCCGAGATCAACCACGCTACGCAAGTCAGGTTGGAGGAAATACTGGATCTGATAGCAGTGGATCTAAGAGAGCACGAGAAGTTGATGTAGGTGATTCAAGCTCGGTGGATCCATTCCTCGTCCTATGGGAAGAGAGGCAGCTAAAAAAAAGGCGGGGAAGAAAAAAGTGAGGTTGTCACCGGTAAAGGAACAAAAGTGGTCAGAATTCAAACAATTCAAAGAGAAAGAATTGGAACGAATGGACATCTTAGTCTCAGAACAAGAGAAGGCAAACAATATTGCCCTTAACAAGACTCGGGCTAAAAATAGAAAAATGTGGATGAAGTTGAGTCAAATGGAGTCTCGCGATCATCATCAACAACAGCTTTTTGAAATGTTGACTGAAGAGCTGTTTGGCAATTAATGTTTGTTTTCTAGCTTTATGTCAATTTTCTGCACTGATGTACTACTTTTAAGATTCCCAGTATGTAACTTTACCTTTTAATTAAATCTATGTAATTCTATTATTGGAGTCCGTCAATTAACTCAATTGAATTGAAGCTTCAAATCCGTCAACCACGACCACTCATTTGTTATCCTTTAACTAACTCAATTCAATAGAAGCTTCAAATCCGTCAACCACGACCACTCATTTGTTATCCTTTAACTAACTCAATTCAATAGAAGCTTCAAATCCGTCAACCTCAGCCACTCATTTTCTTATAAATAACACTCTCTTCTTTCATTCTTCCTACACCAAACACATTCTTCTTTCATTCTTCCTAGATCAAACACTCTCTCCTTTTTGAGAATTCCTCCTACATCAATGGATCCATCTGGATTTCTTCCTTTTGATGTCGAAGCCTACAAAAGGCAACTTGAAATTGAGGAGAGTTTTATCATAAACGAGTTTTTTTGATGATAAACCTCCGAAAAAAACTCGAAAAAATTTGAAAAGAGATCACGCTTTGCACAATAAGAGCCTGATTGATGACTACTTTTCCGAAAATGCTATGTATAAAGATTATTTTCGGCGCCGATATCGGATGCAGAAACATGTATTCCTCCGCATCGTCGAGGATCTTTCAAGCCATGACATGTACTTAACACAAGGATCCGATTGTTCCGGCAGAGAAGGCCTATCTCCTTTAGCAAAATGTACCGCAACCATGCGATTGTTAGCATATGGTATGTCCGCTGATTCTATTGATGAATACATTAAAATAGGGAAAACTACAGCGTTTGAGGCATTACGGAGATTCTGCAAGGGGGTCATTCAATTGTACGAGCGTCAGTACTTGAGAGCCCCAAACGAAGCTGACCTGCAAAGAATTCTTGAGGTCAGTGAGAAGCGGGGGTTCCCAGGGATGATCGGGTGTATTGATTGCATGCACTGGGAGTGGAAAAATTGTCCTACTGGTTGGGAAGGTCAATTTACTAGAGGTGATAAGGGAACCACTACGGTTATTCTTGAAGCCGTTGCCAGTCATGATTTATGGATATGGCATGCTTTTTTTGGATGTCCGGGAACATTAAACGATATAAATGTTCTGGACCGATCACCAGTTTTCGATGATCTTGAAGCATGAAATACTCCACGAGTCAATTTCTTTGTGAATGAACGTCAGTATAATATGACTTATTATCTTGCTGACGGTATCTACCCCTCTTACCCGACCTTCGTCAAATCCGTTAAACTTCCTCAAAGTGAAGAAGACAAGTTATTTGCAAAATACCAGGAGGCTTATCGGAAGGATATAGAACGGGCATTGGAGTGCTCCAAGCTCGATTTAAAATCATTCGAGAACCAGCTCGAATGTGGCAGATAGAGGACTTGGCTATGATCATGAGAGCATGTATCATATTACATAATATGATCGTTGAGGATGAACGTGGTACGTATTCTCAAAATTGGCTTGACTATCAGGATCAGCCCGGGGCAAGTGGGTCAAGTACAAAACAACCATTCTCAACTGAGGTATTACCAGCGTTTGAAAATCATGTACGTACTAGATCGGATTTGCGTGATCAGAGGGCTAAAAAACAATTGCAGAACGATCTAGTCAAACACATATGGGCAAAGTTCGGAAATCAGTGATTTTTAAATTTTATTGTACTCTGAGTCGAGTCTATGTATCGTATGTTTTTTTTGTTTTTCATCATTTGTGGAACAAGCTAAGTTTATTGTAATTTTTCTTATTTTTATTAAAATTAAAATATTCTCGTATTTATTTAATTGCTTCGAAAAAATTAATTAAGTTTGAATTAAAAAAAAAATTAAAAAAAATCTCGAATTTATAAATAAAAATAAAAATAATTTATTTTTTAATAATAAATTATTAATATCAATATTTATTTTTAATTATAAAAATAAATATTGTAAATAAAATAAAAAGTGGTGGGGTATAGAATGATGAGTTGGGAGGAGTTGAATTTTAAACTAAACTAGCTTATTGTGGGAGGGGTAGTTGAGAGTGTAGTTGAATGATTAAGTGGATGAAGAGAGAAGATGAGGTGTCGTGATATTAGGGTAGATGAATGTTTTTTGGTAGTTGGATTATTGGACATGGTCTAAGTTCAACCATTGATTAACAGTGGAGAGTGAACTACCTGAAATACCCCTTAAAAATTGATCACATGCACAACACATGACTATTAAACGGAAAAAAATTAACGAAGTTAATGCTAGTGACTATGCATGCAAAAATAAATGAGTTGGATGTGTTGTATAAAAATAATAATAAATTAAGTGATTAAATCCACAAAAAGGTCATAATTGAGTGATTTTTTGTGCAATTTTTCCCTTCATGAAAGACTGTATTTTTTATTTTTATTCTTTGAAGAAACTTAAGGAAAAACTGCTGGAGAACACTTTTATTTAAATGTATATAACTTACAATAGTAAATAAATCGAACCCTGTTTATATACTTCAAATTCCCAAAATCAAATGAAAAAAAAATAGAAAAAAAATAGAAAAAGAAAATTAACCACAATCTACTCTAATCCACTCCGACCACAGAGGGAATAGCACATCCTGCCCATAGATATCACGCCACGTAGCCGATTCATACCAAACGAATACAACAATTTTTTTCAAACATCACCAACGACAGAGGAACCCGAATCGTGTATCACGTGCCGACCATTCTCACGTCCGTGATTAACATCACCCGACGCCGTCGTCGTCCCGCAGTAGTTCCGGATAGCAGTGAGGCTGTACGGCGACCTGTCCATGGCCAGCCAATCCTCCACCGTGAACAGCTGCTGCGCACAAGGTTTGTGGGCCCCAGTGGTGGTGACCTCCACGTAATTACAGTACCACCCATGACCCGACCCGGTACCGTCGGAGGTCAAGTTCATCTCGCACGGCGGCCCAGTTAGACACGGCCCTCTACCGCTGAATATATCCAGGTTTCCCCTCTCGAAGTAGTCGTGGTCCGGACCCATTAGCCCACCCCAAGCCTCGATGTTGTTGATCCGAACGCCGTAGCCGGCGTCGTCGTATAAGGTGAGTGTGATTTTGGAGTCGGTTCCTCCCTTCCAGACCGACCCAGTTCGAATATAGGCTGTGTACACACAATCTGGATCGTCCTGCAACATAAAAACAAGGTATAATTAGAGACTATTGAATGGAAGGAATGAACACAATCGGGCTTGGGTTTTAACCCGGAATTGGTGGAGGGTAGAAGCTTACGGATTTAGCAATGGCGGCGATGAAAACTAAGAGGAGGACGAGATTGATGCAGAGATGGTTGATTTTACCTCCGGCCATGGTTAGACGTTTGTGGGTGTTTCTGGATTGTGTTTATTCAATCATTGGATTGGAGATTTATATGATGGATTAAGTGTGAATTAATTACTTGAATTTGACCAGGTATTACTCAGTTTACACGAAATTGACTAATGAGATGATGGGGATCACTAAGTTATTTTTATTGATGGTTGTTGGTCTATGATATTGCTGGTCTTGCCTTGTTTATCATGGAAAAAACATGTGTAGTTGCAAAAATACCAAAAAATAAAATAAAATAAAATTAGTAGCCATTTTATACTTGTAATATTAAGTAGAAAGTGGATAACAATAATATTTATGCATCTGTGTCATTTAATCGTCTAAAACTAAACATTTTTGGAAATTCTTAAATATAATTTAGACATTCAATTAAGAACAGAAGTAATAGCGCTTACATATGGGTATTTACTACAAGTATTTCAGTAATTATTTTATCATAGAATAAAATTCACTTATAGAGAGAACTTGTCCAAAATTTTAAAAGACAATTTCATCAAATAAAACAAGAGGAGTGGCATGGGGAATATATTCATAATCCAGGGTGAGATATCACATTTTTAGTACAACATGTTTCAACTGTCTGCACAAGCTTTAGCAGACGACATTTTTTTTTAATTTTTTTTTAATAAAACGGGATTATGCCTAATTCAAATAAAACTTCTTCATGTGCACTGAAATTCTTTTGATATGGCATTAAGTAGAAAGTTTTCAATGGGTACCGCTCCTTCAAAACTTTCTTTTGCATGTTGTAGTGAGCGGTGCAAATTTGCTCACATCGCCTTGTTTGGACAACACACGAGATGTTTGTTTGTCGTGTTGAATGAGACCACAATTACCAAATTGATCTTGGTCGTACAAGGTGTTACCTTGAACAGTTTAGAAAGTCGCTCATTGAAGCACTACACGAGCAACAAGCATAAAAAGTTGTCCCTACTCCAGGTTAACATCCTGCTCCGAGCCTATTTATGGATGAATTATTCCAACCGAGCTTGATCAATAATAATATTGTAATTGCATTGAATCCAATATGTTGTTTCTGTTAGAGATATTTAAATAGTTTCCTAGTTTACTTTGTATTTTAAATTTAGTTTCCTTTTGTATTTAGTTTCTTAATTCCCTTAGGGTTCAATTACTTGTCTTACAAGTAACTCTTGTATAAATACTCCACAAATGATCAATAATACTTTGGGATGTTATTCATAACAAATTATATTCTCTACATGGTATCAGGTTAGAACCGATCCAGTTTTTTTCTCTTTTCTCTCCTACCTTCAGCCGGCCATGGGTTCCGAGGTTGCCACAATTCCAAATCAACCGAACCTGATGTTCCCTTGATTGTTGTCTCCTTGATTCATATTCTAAAACTCACCCCCACAGATTATATTTCTTGGAAAACTCAAATCGAAGCAACTCTCATAGGTTATGACCTATACAAATTCATTGATGGAAGTTACTCGGCTCCTCCCCAAACCCTCACCACCACCACCAAAGCAACCACCGCCACCAATGAGTCCCCGACCACCCCCTCCAAAACGGTCTCCTCTCTCAATCCCGCCTATCAAACTTGGTTCCGACAAGATAAATTAATTCTAGGAGACTTGGCAGGTACTCTATCATCTGATCTTGTACCCCTCATCTCTCAATGTCCCACAACCTTAGAAGCTTGGAAAACCCTAACAAAAACCTATTTAAACCCCTCAAAGAGTCACTTCAAGTAACTTAAAGACCACCTTCAGAATATTACTAAAGGCACTCGGATAATAACCGAATACATGCGCGACATCAAATCATGCACAGACCAACTCGCTTCACTCGGACGACCCATTGATCCTGAGGACATCATCGACCGCATCCTAGAACTACTCAACGACCCCGATTTTGATTCTGTCATCCATGCGGTTCAAAATTGTGAAAACCCTATCACGTTTGATGAGGTCCATGAGAAACTCATCAATCGTGAACTCACTCTCAAACAAAAATCCCATACTACCACCCCCTTCCCCTCCTCCATCAATTATTCCGCCAAGCCTCGCACGCCTACTTACAACCCACGGCCTCCCACACCCAACAATAACCACAACCAGTGCCCTAACCCTATCTCCCAACAACCGGCCAACAACCCTACCAGCCTTCCATACCCAGGCATATGCCAGTGTACTTAATTTAACTATGGTCATAAATATCCATTCCCCAAACATATTCGTCTCTAGCCTTTGCCACTAATCGGGAGATTTATGTCCTTGTACTTAGCTCTAAGATTCAGCTATGCCCTTAAACTCAATTATTGACATCTTTCTCTTTTAACTCATAGAAAATGAGGATATATATGACCATAGTTAACTTAATGAAATACTGACTAAGCACCTATGTAGAGATAGGAATGTATCAAATGAATTCTTTTTGCATACATACAATTGCTGATGTAGGATTATAAGGGCATAATTGCATGGATCTCATACAAAGGCGTTTTGCTAGATTAATCAACACATTAGTTATATTTCAATATATCATTATTATCCAACACCACTATAACCAACATCGCCACCACTGATCACTATCATCCGCCTACGTACTCACCATAATGACCAACACCACCACTAACAGTACCATCATCTCTACTCACCACTACCACTACCACCATCTAAACCACCACTTCACTGTCACCACTACCCTTACCACTACTCACCACTGTCTATCTCTACTATTACCACTATTACCGCTACTTACCCTCCACCACCAATACACCACCTCCACCATAATAACAAGTATTAATACCCAACTAAAAATAGTGATGTTGATGATGGTGGATATGGTGGTTAGTGGTGAGGTCAGTGGCGTATCCAGGATTCATAGTCAGGAGGGGTCAAAAAGCTTATGAAACGGAAAAATTAAAAGCACACTATCATTTCAATACAACTTAACAATACACATGAGCCTATTTTTATTCATTGTCATTCAATTATACTAAGCATAAACATACTCAACTGATAACTTGACAAACTCAAATAAAAAAAAAAGGCAGCAAGGAAGATTTTGGTTAAGAGTTTCATACCTCTGGGATAGTGACTTGCTGGATTTAGAGATATGAACCGCTAGAGAGTGAGAATAACTTAGACATGCAAGATACAACTAATGTACAATATTTATCATTCTTTACAGAGAAATACAACAAAAAAAATAAAAAAAAAAATACAAAAATAATAGAATTTTTGCACTATAACAATTATATTCCTCTGTTTCAAAATGGAATCTTGATCAAAGTGTGCATTTGATTTTTGGTAGTCAACTAAACTGAATCTTGATCAAAGTTCAATTTAAATTTGATATTAGTCACGAAATTTTGAAAAATGTTATTGAGTAAACTACTTTTCCGCCCCTCGTACTATGGCCCCAACATCAATTTGACACTCGTACTATTGAATCAACAAATGTATGATGCGTACTATAGTTTTATTAGCAAACTTAACCAATTTACTATTCAGTCGTTAACTTTTTTTAGCACACGTTATTTTTTTAACGAGCATTAATTTATAACTAACTTTTGTTATCTCCATCAAAACCAAATCGCGTATGTAAAAATCGAATTCCGACTTCGTTAACCGTTGGATCGTCGTGAAACTTCTGGGCTTTGGTAGCATCCCCTAGGCGCACATGATGACCGTTGGGATCTTCCAAATAATTGCCGGAGAGGGAGAAATGGCCGGCGGCGAAAACTGGCGAAAATCTCCAAAAATTCGCTATATTAAAAATCAAATTCCCGCTTCATTAACCGTTGGATCGTCGTCAAATTTCTGGGGTATGTTCGCATCAGTCAGGCGCTCATATTTACCGTTGGGATCAGTAAAATAATCAGCAGTGCCGGAGATATGGCCGACGGCGCAAATCCGGCGAAAAACTCAAAAATCGCCCCAAAAGTTTGTTTTGTTAAAATAAATTAATGCCCGTTAAAAAAAATAATGTTCGTTAAAAAAAGTTAACAAATGAATAGTAAATTGGTTAATTTTGCTAATAAAACTATAGTGCGCATCATACATTTGTTGTTTCAATAGTACGAGTATCAAATTGATGTTGGGGCCATAGTACGAGGGGCGGAAAAGGAGTTTACTCAAATGTTATTCATAGTATCCTTTGTAATGCATCAAGTACATTTTCTTCATAGTATGTGCAAAATCTTTGATCAAAGTTCAATTTAGTTGACTATCAAGTCGAATGGGAAATTTTTTTCGGGACGGGGAATAATAAAAGAAATAATCGAAATAGACTAATAAGAATGAATAATAAAAATATAGCATCAAGGCTTTGGAAGGGGTTTTTGATTAGTTTGATTAGAATTAGTTTAGGAGTAGGCTGTGTCCCCATCACATAAAACATTTTTCCCTGTGGAAATCAATATCTTTAAGACCTAATTTGAATCATTCCCTAGAAATCAGATCAATTAAGACCTACTTTGAATCAATCCCTAAAAATCAGAACAATAAGTATAAAATGCATAAGTCAATTACCCCAAATTACACTTCTATTCAATATCTTTAAACACAAAGTTCGAAAAAAAAAACCCTAGAAATCAAGGGCATTTGAAAAAGAATTCCCAATTTTTGAAACCTAATTTATTAGGGATTTAGAAATTTGGAGGATTTGAGATGAGAGAAAGATAAGAAGTCGATGAACGAAGAGAAGGAAAGTATATGTGCGAAGCGGCAAAGCAGGTGGTGGAGTGGTCGCTTGGTGCGACTGCCTCCTGTGTCGTCGGTCCCTCGTCTCTTTCCGTCGAACACAAAGAGAGCGAAATCTGGAAATCACGAAAGTGGAAATTACCCAAGACTGTTGTGTAAATTGTGTTTATATATCTAGGGTGTCATTGTGTCAATGTAATTTTTGAGGGGGGTCAGTTGAATTTTTCCAGGGGGTCAAAGTCCAAATTATACAAAAATTAAAAGGGTGAAACTAGAATAAAGGGGAAAGTCAGGGGGGTCAATTAACCCCTGCTCATAACGTGCTTCCGCCCCTGGGTGAGGTTGTTGTTGGTGGAGATAAAGTGGTGATGAAGGTGGGTATTGAAGATAGTAGAGGGTGGTGGTGATGATGTTGTAGTAATGTTGGTAAGGATTGTGGTTTCTTGAAATATAAGCAATTTGGTGATTAATCATGCATATATGCTCTTATAGTATGAATTCACGCAAATGAAACCCCGAAATCCTGCATCACAAGTCCATGTGTGCAATATTTTTTTCACGTGTTACATCTTAATTTCCACGTAGGTGCTTAGTTAGCTGCTTCGCTAAGTTTTAGACGGAAAATTAACAGTAGTCATACCCATATTGAGTTTAAGGGAATTGCAGATATTGTTGAGTTCAAAGGTAAATTTGTATTTTAAAGCCAAATACAATGGTATAAATTTATATATTCGTGTCAACTAATAAACGAACACAATTAATTAAACATTATTTTCATTCAGATGGCCGAGCAAACAAATAAACCACATTTGTATCATTTACCACAAGATCTCACTGCCACAACATTGGCAAGTGCATAGATCCCAACCCAACAACAAATATTTTGAGAAAATGTCATCAGACCTTACACAATTTTCCCCCAAAGTCAGGCGCATGAACATAGTAACTAAACAAATACATTTCCCGGTCAACCTCCATGTAAGTTCCTATTCTCATGCAAAATAAAAACAACCCTTTCTCAACCTCAGGCAACCCTTAAAACTCCCCCTCACCACCCTTCCCCTCTTCCTATGGAAGAGCGGGTGATCCCGGACGGGAAAGATGACCCTCCTCTTGAATCTCCCTCATTCAAGAAATACCCTCTTCCCCGTCCACCTCCACCACGACGGACAAATTCAAACACCACCGTCCGATCAAAACACCCTCATCGCCCCACCAAATCCGAAGATCCCTCCTCCTTCACCTTCCCTCTACCTCCTCCAACTCACGAAGAAATTGAGCCCGATACCATCCTAAATAATGCCACTTCTCGCTTGTTTAATAACAATACTCCGGCCCCATTGGTATCAGCATTACCACTTCCACCCGAGAGAGAGCCACCGGAAACCTACGTCGTTCAAATCCCTAAAGAACAAATTTTGTGGGTCCCACCACCGGAGAATGCCCGGATTCTCGAAAGTTTTCGAAAAACTAGGAATAAAAAATGTCCCGGTAATTGTTGCCTTTGGATCTTGCTTGCTATTGTGATTATTGGTGTTATTTTAGGCATTGGAATTGGGGTGATCCATCTTCTCTATAACCCTAAATCTCCTCATTTCTCCATCACCAATATTCAAGTGATCAATCCTCCTCATTCTAAGAAACAACAAGCGAAACCCGAATTTGATGTATCATTACTTGTTGAGAATCCGAACCAAAGAATGGGAATCGAATACGAAAAGGGTGGTGAATCATCTCTTTCTTTTAAAGATCATGTTATAGGAAAAGGCGATTTCCCCATCATCCTTCCAAGAAACGAAGAACTTGAGTAATGTCCAAGTAAAGTTATCCTGTTCAAATGTGGAGTTGCCTAATGAAATACAGAAGAGCATGAACGAAACGAAGCCGAAAACGGAGCTTTCCTTTGGGTTCAAGGTTAAGGTACTTATAAAGTTCACAAGTTGGATGAAACCAACCAAGAAAGATTTGGATGTTTCATGTGATTTTAAGGTAAATACTTTGGGAAAAAGTTCAAAAATTGTTGATCAGAAATGTGAAAGTTAATAGTATTTATTAGGACAGTGGCTCAAGAATGAAGCTATTCTTTGATGAATAATTGTCTTAAATGTGTTTTCTATTAGCAGTTACACTTGAACAAAGTTGTTTTTCACGAAAGGTGTTCATGTTTTATTGGAATATTCATGTCTAGAATTTGAATGTTGTTGCACAAGTAATTTGGTACTGTTGGAGGTTGAATCTGGATTTTTTGACCTGTTTTTGTAGCTAATTAATTGAAGGAGTTATTTTTCTTGATTTCCATATTTGATGTGAGATTAATTCCATTGTTTCTTTCTCCAGTTTGGTAGGAGAACTCCTTTTTTTTTTTTTTTTTTTTTTAACATCTTATTTATTTATTAACTGCCTAACCATTTTTTATAATGAAAAGCCTTTAACTTGGTTATCATCCATCCATTTTTTTTTTTACTATATGCGGATGGAAGGAGAGAGAATGAACCACATACGCCTCACATGACTTGACTTTTACTACTAAACCACTCATTTGAGACTTATTTATCTAGGTTGTACTAGTTAAAGTGCAAGCGGAACGATTTTTTTACGGGGTAGTATATTCTTACCTATTTTTTCTTCTTGTTAAACAAGGACATTTTAGTCATTTAGGCATCGTGTGCTATTGAAAATTGACATAATTCAGTGGATCAAGGGCAACTCCAATGATAGGTATCAAATACAGATTTTGATACCTATGATAAAGTACTAGCATCTCCAATGATATTATCAATGGGTACCAAAATTTGGTGTGGTACTAAACAAGGTAGCAAATTTGCTACCTTGCTTGCTTAGTACCAAACCAATTTTTTGATATCTATTACTTCCTCCGTCCTAGAGTATATGTCCACATTTCATTTTTAGTCAGTCCCAAAGTTTATGTCCACTCCCAAAAATGCAAAGAATCTTTACTATATTCCTCTCACTCATTCTCTCTCATATTTTACTTTTATACTCACAACTCCAATCAACTTACTATTCCCTCCCACTCATTCCCTCTCATACTTTATTTTTATACTCACAACACTTACATCACTTCCACCATTTTTAATCTTCTTGTAAATGGGAGGGTGGACATATACATTGGGACGGAGGGAGTATTAGTGTTTTAAAGAATTATTAATTTAAAATATAAATATTAAATATATTTTTATATATATAATTATTTACAAAATTATTTTTTAAATTTAAAACATAATTAATTCAAATAATGATCTTATATTGAAATTATTTATCAAAAATATTAATAAAGTTAATAACCATTAAAAATTAATTTGGTTCTAAAATTTTGATACATATAATTGGAGATGATTTTTTGATATCATGTAAATAGTACCCAGTACCAAAATTCGATTTTGATACCTATGGAGTAAGGATCGAGTTTGCCTAAAGGAGCATAGTTGATGGTGTTTCGCAATGAAAACTTGAAATTGAAATTAAGCCCAATATCTTAAGAGTTTGAGAACTAAGCTCAAAATTGATGGGCCAATTAGAATTCACGTCCGGCCTTATTAGAACTGGGCTTGCATCTGTGCATGAGCTTGTAATGTCAGTTCCTCTCGTTTTTTTTTTTTCCTTTTCGTAGTGACCTCTTCCCTTGTGGCTAATTCAGAACGCTCAATCATAGCGACCTCATGTTTGTGTTCAAAAATTGATTTTAATTATGTTTTGAATACACCCTTTGTTCTCCCTCTTGGATTAAGTTCGATCACAAACACCATACTTATTATCACGCCGGAGGGCTTATAGCCGTTACATCCTCCCGACAAAGCTCACAATGCTTTTCTGTCAACATATATACAGACGACTTAATATAGATTCCAAGTATCATCATCCAACTAGACTACAAACCAACTTGACGGGTCTTTTTCTTGTGGTAACATCAATATTAAACCCCATTTTACTACTTAACTAGTTAACAACCCGTCGATTTTCGACGGAAATAGTAAATCTAATTAATTAAACAATATAATATAAATTATATACTATTTAAAGAAGTAAAACTGAATGTACATGATATATCTTCCTAAAACTTTTCACCACCTCTTTATAACTCAAAGGATAATTTTTTAAAATTTATAAAAATATAGTGAAGACACAATTATTTTATCAAAAAAGCCCATCCCAACATCTAATATTTTTTGAAAATAATTTTATTATAAAAGTGAATTTCATGTTAAATAAAACTCTCTGTTATAGATGAATCATTGTTTGAGCCAACTCCATCCCATTGCATTACAAATTCAATTAAACTTGGTTCTCATACTTATTGCTAAGTCTATCGTTTTTTCAAATTTATTATTTTCTTATCCATTCACCGTTACTATCAGAATACAAATATTTAAATTTTTATGAAAGTTATAATTAAAGTTAAGTTTAGTGGACCATAAAAACTAAAAACCGATTATACTTTTGGAGTAGAGGAGTATATGAAACAACTAATAAAAAATACTATAAATTAGGAAAATGAAAGGCAGTGAATGTCAACTTAAGCTCATTAAACAATAGAATGTATATTTTTAATTGGTATTATAGAATCTATAGGATACAAACCCGTTTTGCTTAAGTTTTAAATTAGTTGGATCTATTTGATAAGTCAAAATTTAGTTAGAGAACATTTTGGAGGTTAAACAATGTTGAAACTTAATTTTTTCACATTTATGCATAAGTGATTAGCTAGTGGGATGACAAGTGGATTTCCGCGTCATATATCCACGTGGCGCGATGTAGAATCAATAAAAAACTCTCTTATATTATATATATAGATGTAACCCGACAGAAGAGTCAATGTTTAATTGACAGAAATCACAAAATAACGATTTAAAACATTTTTTTCTTTCTTGTTTACAAAATAAATTTTATCTAAAATTTAGTGCTAAACCAAACTTTCAATTAAAGTGACCCAAATTGTAAAAAAAAATAAAAAAAAATAGAGTAGGGGTCCATCACTAACAAGTACACCTCCTCCCTCCTTATCATACCTCTGTACCGCACAAAAGGTAACATGATGGTTTTGTAGAAAAGTTTTACAACAAAATCTTCAAACAACTACACCCCAAAGTATAACCAATCTTTATACATCTAGTTCTTAGTGGTATCTCCTCAAAAGAGGAGCTACTTTTTTTTTTTTTTTTTAATTTAATTATCACCATTGGAAAATAATTTGTTTAGTTAGTTAAATTAATCCTAGATATTCCCTAATAAAGGAAACAAAAAACAAACATAAAAGGAGATGTGAGACCATTAGAGCTTAAAAAGGAGCCAATTTTGAGTATTGTTATTGCTTTGAACTGGCACTCTTTACTCTTTTTAAATTGTGCAGTAATTGTACTTTATAAATCATTATTGAAGTAATTATGAAAGTTTGAAGAGGTGATCACCCACCCCATTAGTTTTACCATGATGCTTTTATTTAACATCTTTTAAATTAATAAAATACCTAATTTAAGTTCATTTTCCCCCACCTTAATCATTGTAAAGATTAGTGCAATGAGTCATTAAGAAACATCCCCGAGATCAAATCCTTAGCTTCTCTTTTATCAGCAGTATGGGATTCATATAGAATCACTCTATTATTTTATTTGTTTTCATATTTAGAAAATGTTGATTTTTTTTCTATTCTTATAACCAAATTAAATATTCTCCTAATCTCAAAATGAATGTTCAAATACTGATAAAAATTGTTAGTGTTGACACTTGTGTTGTCCCCTGTATTGTTGGGCAAAATACTAATATAGTTGCTACATTTTTACTCATAAAACTAAATATTATTAATGTTAATTTGGCTGGTGATAATGGTGCTAAAAACGCGGGTTATGAATGAATAAAAGACATATGTGTAAATGAAGATTTATGCATAAGAGTACAGATCAAAGAATTTTGTTGGAAGGTTGTCTGAACAAGGAAATTTGAGAATGTTGAGGGTGACTCTCAATTCGGGTTGATTTGGTCTTGCAACGGAGAAGAAAACCAGACAGGAGGTCTGGGCGATCACCCACTTGGGTTATGGGCGGTCGCCCACATTGCTGATCCAAAGGTCCAACAGTCTTATGACTTGGGCGGTCGCCTACTTCGGGTTTGGGCGGTCGCTCACAGTGTCGGGATTGGGATTCCTGAATCTATTTAGAAACATATTTTGGCTGTGATTTGGACTCCTATTCTTCTAGTGTTGGGTCTATATTTCGTGTATAAATATAGACAAGCCTCCAGACCTATTCTTGTGACTTGGAAGCCTTGTAGAGAGAGAGATTGATAGAAAAGCTAGGTTATTCACTATTGTGAGAAATTGTGAGATTGTGTGAAAGGTTCACCTTGATTCTCCTTGTACTCTTCTTGATTATAGTGAATTGATTCTCCGTCACCCGTGGACGTAGCCAAGTTGGTGAACCACGTAAATCTCTTGTGTTCATCTATTTTTCAATTTTTTTTCGTTCTTGCTATTGTGTTATTTTGTGCTTTCATCTTTATCAATCCAGCAATTGTGTTTGGGCCTTAAAATCCTTACAATTGGTATCAGAGCTTCTGGTTGTGGATCTTGTATTGCTTATTGGTAACGATGTCAGGGAAGTACGGAATTGAGAAATTTGACCGCAAGGTTAATTTTGGTTTATGGCAAGTGAAGATGCGAGCAATCTTGGTGGGTAAAAATTGTGTCAAGGCTTTGCTTGGGAAGGTGAGGAAACCGGTAAGCTTGACGGATGACAATTTGATGATATGGACGAGAAGGCTTTATCTATCTTACACTTGAGTCTCAAAGATGAGGTATTGAGGGAGGTTGTGAGTGAGAAGACTGCGGCAGCGCTTTGGCTTAGGCTTGAGCAATTGTACATGACTAAGAGTATTAGTAACAGGTTGCTACTATTGAAGAAACTCGAGGAGTGTAAACTCAAAACAGGTGAGTCTTTGGAGAAACATCTTGATGAGTTTGATGGCTTGGTCATGGACTTGAAGAATGTCGATGTCGTGATTGATGATGAGCAATTGGCGGTAAAATTTCTTTGTTCTCTACCTCCGAAATACATTCACTTTAGAGAGACAGTGTTGTATGTCAAGGATGAGATCTCTTTGGAAGAGATCAAGAACGCTCTACTACAACGGGAAGTCATTGAGACGCACTTGACCTCAACAAGTGTTGAATCTCAAGGTGATGGGTTAGTAGCTAGAAGCGGCAGAAAGTCAAGGAATGGCCAATCTGGTTCAAGTGAATGGTATAAGAATGTGATATGTCATGGTTGCAAGGAGAAGGGACACATTAGAAGGTTTTGCCTAAACCAAGAGAATACAACCGCGAAGACAAAGGGTGAAGCTAGAGTGGTGTTTGAACACACTAGTGATGACAGTGACTGTGATGCACTTACTGCTTGTGATTCGGGTACCGAAATTCGTGATAGTTGGATTTTGGATTCGGGTTGTTCTTATCATATTAGTCCCAACCGGGCATGGTTTTGTTCATATAAGGCCGTCGGCGGAGTAGTTTTGTTGGGGAATAATACTGCATGCAAGGTTGTTGATATTGGGACTATTAAGGTTAAGATGTTTGATGGAGTAGTGCGGAAATTACAGAATGTCAGGTATGTTCCTGAATTGAAGAAGAACCTGATTTCTCTAGGCACCTTAGATAGCCTTGGGTATAGTTTGTCCATTGCGAATGGTGAATTATCGGCTATTAAAGGTGACTTGGTGACATTGAAGGGAAAGAAGGTGGGGACATTGTACAAGCTTCTTGGGTCTACGGTTGTTGGTGATGTGTCTATTGCAACGGGGTCAATGGTTGAGGTGGAGGTTACTCAATCATGGGACATGACATTGGGTCACATTGGCTTGAATGGGATGACAGAAAAGGCTTGGTATTTGTTGTCACAGGCATTGTTAGGTACAGAATTTTGTGTGGAGGCGATTAGGATGACTGCTCACTGGGCTAATCGTTCTCTAAATTCTTGTATTGGGATGAAGGCTCTAGTGGAGATGTGGTCAGGATCTCTAGGAGATTACTCAAGATTGTGTATTTTTTGGTGTCCCTTGTATGCTTGTGTGAACAACAAATTGGATCCAAGGGACAAAGGATGTTCCTTTGTTGGGTATACTACTGGAGTGAAGGGATTCCGGTGGCATCTAAGTTCCTGACATGTAGAGATGTTGCTCTACTTCTTCGTGGGAAAAAGTGTTCTGCAGAACGAATATATAAACAGGTGGAGTTAGTCGGAGATGAAAAAGATATGGTGAAACTTGAATTAGATGTTAATGATGTGTCTGATGAAGCGACTCCAATTGATGCTCCAGTTCAAGAGGAGGAGACCAACAAGCAGGTAGAGACTACCATTGTTTTTGGTAGAGTTCGATATGGTTTGGAGGATATGGTGACTTATGCATTGTCCGCTGCGAAAACAGTAAGTATGCATAAATTAATTTCTTTCAATGAAGTTATATCGTGTGATAAATCTGCTATGTTGTCGGTCGTTGTGAAAGAAGAGATGGTATCTCTTATTAAAAGTCAGACATGGGATTTTTTTTAGATCACCACCAAAGAAGGTGTTAGTCAGTCACAAGTGGATCTACAAGTTCAGAGATGGTACTCCAATATTTGGGGTAGACTACAATGATTTTGTTTCACTGGTTGTTAGACACTTATCTATTCACAACTTGTTGAGCATTATGGCGATGCGGGATCTAGAGTTTGAGGTGGAGATCTACATGCGCCGGCCTGAAGGGTTTGTTGTCGAGGGTAAGGATCATGTTTGCCTGTTAGAGAGGTCCTTGTATGATTTGGAGCAGTCAACTCGACAGTGGTATAAAAGGTTCGACACTTTTATTGTTACCCATGGTTATGCTAGAAGTGGATATGATTGTTGTGTTTACTTGATGGTTTGTAGTGATGGCACATTGAGTTATCTTGTTTATGTTGATGGCATTCTTGTGGCTGCGATAGATATCAATGATGCTTACCAGGTGAAATGGTTATCTTCTTTAGATAGTCCCAAGTCTAAAGATGACGTGTCACGGGTTCCGTATTAAAATGCTTGTGTATGCATTGTGTATGACAAGAACAATGATGGTTTTATTGGGTATGTTATGACTATAACGGAGGGGGTCATGTTGACAAAGCCGGGTTCGAAGGTTTCGATGGATAAGTTCAAGAAGTTCTTGGACTTAGTTGATGTTACTAGTCATTGATGCCCGTAGGGGCGGGGCGACGGAGATAGAGATGTTCTCTTGGTTTACTAGCTTTTCGGTAATTGATCGTCAAGGTGGAGAATTGTTGAGGGTGACTCTCAATTCGGGTTGATTTGGTCTTGCAACGGAGAAGAAAACCAGACAGGAGGTCTGGGCGGTCGCCCACTTGAGTTATGGGCGGTCGCCCACATTGCTGATCCAAAGGTCCAACAGTCTGATGACTTGGGTGGTCGCCCACTTCGGGTTTTGGCTGTGATTTGAACTCATGTTCTTCTAGGGTTGGGTCTATATTTCGTGTATAAATATAGACAAGCCTCCAGACCTATTCTTGTGACTTGGAAGCCTTGTAGAGAAAGAGATTGATAGAAAAGCTAGGTTATTCACTATTGTGAGAAATTGTGAGATTGTGTGAAAGGTTTTCACCTTGATTCTCCTTGTACTCTTCTTGATTATAGTGAATTGATTCTCCGTCGCCCGTGGACGTAGCCAAGTTGGTGAACCACGTAAATCTCTTGTGTTATCTATTTTTCAATTTTGTTTCGTTCTTGCTATTGTGTTATTTTGTGCTTTCATCTTTATCAATCTAGCAATTGTGTTTGGGCCTTAAAATCCTTACAGAGAAGATAGAGTGTACAAGGTCTGAAAGCTCAGAAGTACAGGAAGAGAAGCTTGAAGACTAGGTCCGCCTAGAATCAAGGAAGAGTGGAGCTAAATTTGGGTAAACTAAATTTGGGTAAGTTGTTCCAATATCCACACATGCAGTGGCGAAGCCAGGATTTTCCGAAAAGGGGGTCAGGTTGCTTGGGGATAAGTATTATTGTTGAGGTTTACAAATTTAGTATACAAGAGGGTCGAATAGTGCTTTTTTTCCCCTCAAATATAAGGGGGTCAAAATGAATAAATTCATCATATTTTTTTTTGTAGTAAATGTCATTTTCTAAAATTTTGAAGGTGCTAAAATTGACACATTTCAAAATTCAAAGGGGTCGAAGACCCCCTTCCCTTTGCCCTAACCTCGCCACTGCACACATGACAATATTTTGCTACTTGGAGTGGACACCACGTCTACTCAGCTTATATAAGTGCTAGAACTTACAAGAGCAATTACACAATTGACTAGCAAAGATATGCATAAAGAGTGAACACATTCCGAGGTGTTGTCTAGAGTATTGCCAACACATTATCCAACACCAGTGAGTTTGAGTATTTTGAGCTTGCACTCTTTGAGTGTTGCTGAGTATGAGACATTGTGTAGTTGTACTTGAGTGTGTTCAAGAGTATTTTTTGCATAGTGCTTTGATGTATAGTCATTAGAGAACTTTTGGCTTTGTACTTTAAAGTAAAATCTTATTGAAAGGTCTTCGCCTTAGGGCACCCTCAAGTTATATTTATACAATTTGAGAAAAGGATACTCTTTCTTGTGTGCTTTAATTATGAGCATCTATCTAAGAAGGAAAGTAGTAATGATTACATGGATGCGACCCTAGATGACCACGTTGTTGGGTTTTGGAGACAAAACCTAGAAGGAATAAAAAAAAATTGAGTCATATAAGAATTCATGGAATTCCTTATTTGACTAGGTTGGAATTTAATTTTCCTTGGGATTCCTTGTTTAAGTGGATTTAGGAATTTAATTATTTCGGGTTTCCTACTTAGTTTAGGTTTTGGACGTGTTGCCTATATAAAACAATTGATGGCCATAAACATGGTACACTAGAAAAAATAGCCAGAGAGAATCTGTGAGTCACAAAGAGAGCCAAGTGAGTGCTAGCCCTTGGGGGAGCCCTTAGGGTCATTCCATGGATGGGTAGAAGCATGTCTAGGGTTTTATGTGTGATAGGAGTGTTTACATGAAGAAGTGATCTCCTTGCTATATAGAGCAGTAGGCTTTATTGCAAACAGACACAAATTACGATATAAGTAAAATATCCTGGCTTGGCAGTGCCCCCAGATGTAGTCATTGTTATTGACGAACTGGGTTAACAAATATTGTGTTCTTTTCTTGTTGCTTACTTTCATATTATTCGTATGAATGGTTGTTGTGTCTCACCATTATCAAAATTGGATGGGCATGAACTGCACGGATATACCATAATTCCCCAACACACGTGAGAGAAAAACCCTAGTCATGTGATAGTAAACAGGCAGCAACAGACTTATTTCTAACTGAAACGAGAGTTCGAGAAAATTTGGAAAAACATAAGTGGAAGTGTGCAAAGTGTCTATTTTGAATTTATTTTAGTTGTTAGAGTCTAGTTTTGTTGACGAAACTTTAATGTACCGTACCTTCCGCGTTCCGATGAGTTATAAATCGCACAAGTAGTCAAAACGATTACGTCGATAAAATCTTCAAAAACCAAGGTTCTAAAAAGCGCTAGGCGGGTCTAGACGGTGTTGGTAGTGGTGCCCTAGTTTAATAAACGTTGTAATTGTTATCATTTATTTCATATCAATAAAGAGATGTTGTGATTATTATTGTTGTTCATGGTTACTTATAATAATCTCCGTCCCTAGTACTTGTTAAGCACTAGTATAAAGGCTAAATGATCATGGGATGATCATGTTAGATTTATGGGTACTTGTTTGGAACAAGGTACTGGACATGACCCGCTTTATGAGATTTATGTCATGGTCTATGTCATACATATATCTCATATTAGTTATGTCATTTGAATCCTTAGACATGAAGTTATTATAGTCTTCCACTTGATGAACATTATGTTTGACATATTCAAACGCTACTTTTAACCGAGTAGTTATGAAGGGTATGATTGGCATAATCGGATTCACGTAGGGAAGAATAATAAGCTAAATGGATTTGTCCCTCCTAGGAGAGATGTCAAGCTTGGGCCTCTCGTAGGAATGATGTTGATGAAATGTTCGGCCGGACTCAAATGAATTGATTGGATCAATGTCATTTGGATTATCAACATATTCGGAATCGAGAAAGTATTGAACAAAACAAGTTGACTTATTGACCATGACTTGTGTTCAATGACGTCGTGGACAAAGGGATTATGACATATTCTAAAGGAATGCGAACTTGTATCTAGTTATACTATTTGGGTAGGTATGACGGTTTTCTAGAACCTAATCATATCTTACGGTTTCATGTTTGAACCCATTGCCAACTTAGTATAATCCTAGAGGGTCACACACAATAGAACGAATCTTTAAAAGGACTACATTGGAATTTTGAAATTCTGGACTTTCTAAGAAGTGGGCGACCGCACAGTAAGGACTGGGCGGCCGCACACTTATCTCAGTTTTGTACCAGTTTTGCTTCAGATAGTTGTGCGACCGCACAGTGAATTCTGGGCGGCCGCACAGTACTGTCGGGTGGCAGATTCCTAATTTGATTAGGAAACGAATTTTGGACGGATTTTGACACAAGTTTTCTATTTGGAATAGGTCATACTTGTGTATAAAAGACCAAATTCGGCCAGCACTCAAGGCTAATGATTTTGTGAGTCTCAAAGAGTTTGAGAGAGGGTTTATTTTGTTCCAAGACATTCTTGGTTGAGGAACAAAATAATACACAAAATAAATTCCATATAGTTCTTTTGATTGTGAAAAAGTGTTTCACAATTTGGTCTAGCAACCAAGATCAAAGAAGCTCCTTTGATATTCGTTCGAAGTGTGGATACCGCTAGAGGGTGAAAGTCATCATCTTCAAAGTTCGTGTTCAAGCTTTGTGATCGTGATCAAGTCTTCAAGTTTCTCCACCAAAGATCAAGAGAAAATTCATAGCCATCAAGGGTTAGTTATTCCTCTATTCATCTTGTTGTATTTGATTTAATCATATGAACGGATCCATGGCTTTGGGTTTCAAAATTTTAAATGCTAAATTCCGCTGCGCATGTTTGATCGAAACCCAACAGACGGAACTTAGGCGAGGCCGAGAATTCAGAAATAGTTATAATATCATAGGCGGGACTTAGGCGTTTCATGCACGCCTAGGGCCTAGGCGGTCTAGACGGACGTCTTTTAGAACACTGACAAAAACACATCGTTGTTTAACCCGTCAAGTCGACATTTTAAGGAAAAAAATATCAAAACTAGTTTAATGGATGTTTTGGAGGTTGGAGGCTTTTGGCATTATTTGGTGGCAATTTCATAATTTTTAGTTTTATTATTCCTTTTCGGGTTTGTAGTGTTTTATACTATAAATATTTTGGTGAACTAATTATATTATATTAATTCGAAATTTAAATGAATAAAAATATTTTTTTAAAAATAAATAAATAGAGAACATGAGAAAAATAATCTAAAAAATTACTACTTTCCACCATGCTATACCTTCGTTCCTATCTTTTAATTTTCTTCACCACCCCACCACCTTCCTGCATCACCCCTTCTATATACACCATTCCCCCAATTCATTCTCCTCTTCTTTTCCTTTTTTTTCCTATCAAATATTTTCAACGATGGATAATCCACATATAGCATTTACTTCACATAAAATATATTTGAAGTTAATATATTTTTAAGACTATTTTTTCACATGTTTTCTATTTTTTATTATTTAATATTAAAATTTAATATAAAATAATTTGTTCATAAAAATATTTCAATTAATATATGTTGTAGATTTAAATATTAGCTTCAATTAAAAAATAAATAAATCATAACAATCGAATATATATAGCTCCAAAAACATCTTAAAACGTCAAATGATTGTCACATGACATAAACCTGTTAGAAAACTAACGGTCAGTTATTTTTGTAGTCGGATTGCTACAAAAATGACAATGTGAATATACAAATTGATGAAATTGAAAAGACAACATCAACATTATAAATTTGAGGAAAATTTAGAAACAAAATTGCAATTTGTCCAAGAAAAAAATTGTGTTTCTTTATTTATTTATTAGCAATTTTAGCAAACCCACCCCCATGAAAATAAGTAGGTGGTCTCCCATGAGAACAAGGGGATCCGTCTCATGTATGAGACGGGTCGACCCATGGCCCATGGGGCATGACCCGCCACGTGGCAGCCTCCCAGAGGTCCAAAAAAAAAAAAAATTTTGGTTTTTTTGGAGTTTTTATATTATTTTTTCGGCTTTTCAGTCGTTCACCAAAAGTAATAGTTACCATAATTTAATGTAATGACTGTATACATATAAAGTAACATTGTTCATAAGATAACGTAACACTTGTTTTACAAAAATAAAAGCTCGTTTTACCCATTTTTTTAAATGTAATACTAACTATAATTACATGTAACCCAAACAATATCTAAATGTAATTATCATTTATACTGAAATGTAATAATGCTTTTGCAAAAATGTAAAATATTATGTATTTTGATTTAATTTTTTGAAAGAAAGTAACATTTGAAAAGTAACAACTCATATATGAATGTAAATGTAACACTTTAATAAAAATTATAACATATTTCTATAGATAATGTAATACTTTTACATGTAACACTAATCAAGTGTTTTTGGCTCTAAAAATGTAAATGGTTGAATTATTACTTTTTCTATACATATGTGTTACAATTATGTATAAACATTATTACATATAAGTAACACGTTCGTTACATTTTAGTTGTAATAAGTATTACTTTTGCAAACGAAGAAAACATAGAAAAAAAACACTTTTACTTTTCTGTATATATGTATTACTTTTATGTATACAAACTGTTACTTTATATGAATACAGTCATTACATTAAGTTATAGTAACTATTACTTTTGACAAACCGAAAAAAAACCAAAAAAAAAAAAACCAATTTTTTTTTTTTGGGGCCTATGAGAGTCTGCCACGCGGCAGGGTCGACCACTGGGTCCTGGAGCCGGTCCGTAGGTCGGGCGGGCGGGTCAAAAACCTACCCGTCTCATGGATGAGACTGATTGTGCATTCCGCACACAAGTCTTTGTCAAATAAGTATGATCAACCATAGATGGAAGCGAGGAGAAGGCTAATCATCAGCCGAAAAGGTAGAACTAGCAAATTTAACACGCACAGTTTTCTCTAGTTAACATAAGGATAATGTTTCCCAAATTTTAATTTTGTTGGAGACTTAAAATACTCTTACAGATAATGTCTCTTTTACAATTAATGATGATTTTGTTTTTTGAGATGAATAATGTTCACTTTCCTTTTTCAATGAAAAACAAAAATTGACACATACTACTATTTGGGAGGTGTTGTCATTGTAACGCAAGATAAAACCTAGAATTTCATGAGCATTATAATTTTAATAATAATATTTTCTTTTTAAAAATAAGTTTCAATTAGATTGATAAAACAAAAGTTAAACCAAAACATTTTTTTTGGGATGGAGAAATCTCTATCTGTTTAGAAGGAAGGCGTACTAAACTACTCCCTCCGTCCCATTATAATGGCACACTTTGATTTTTTTTGTTAATTAGGTCAATCTTTGACCATAATTTTATGAATATCTAGATATCTCTAGACAATTCTAAAAATTATTAATGATAGTATTTCTAATAGTGAAACAATAACAATTTTTAGAATTTCATAGAGATATTTAGATATTCATAAAATTATGGTCAAAGATGTTGGTGATTTTAGTGTTATCAACGATTTTATGTAATTGGATTTACTAGAGACCAATGCGATCTCATATTAGGCTCGGATATGAGTAAGGGAAAGTGTGGAGTACACACTCATTTTGAGTCTATATTTTCGACCACGATAAAGAAGCAGGGGTCAAGGGGGATGCGCCCCCTTGCGGGGTCAAGGGGCAGCGCCCCTTGTTGATACTCCAAATAATTTACCGCCAGTTTTACCCGCCAAAAGGAATAGACACAGTCTGTTAATAAACATGACTGTTGGCTAACAATTGAGACTGTTAGAAACCAACAGTCATGACTGCTACTAAATGTAATCTGTTTATAAACAGATCATTGACCTCAGTCAAACTTACGAAAAACCCTAACAATTCTCTGAGTTTTAATCTGCTTTCTTTGCCTAGAATCAAATTGTTTGATTGTCTTATCCCATATAAAGATTTCTTGTAACCCAGGCATTGAGGGGCGAAATACTTTATTCAGAAAGCGATTTAATCACAATTCGATCAATTATCCAGGATTATCAATTACCCTAACCCCAATTTCTAACAAAAGATTGACTCAGTTGACCAAAAAAGTCAAACTATGCCAATTGTTATGGGACGGAAGGAGTATTCAACTAATGAGCCCGCAAGGAAAAAAAAAGGAGGAGTATTTATGGATTTTGTAGCATATGTCATGATTGATTAGTGTTAAATAAAAGGGTTAATGACAATTTAGGACCTGAACTGCAGGGGGTGCGTCTAAAAGGGGCCTGGGTTTTTTTTCCCGCTAGATCAGGGCTTCAAATCAATTTTTTTGGCAATTAGTGGATTTTTGACGGAATTCGTTAGAAACTCAGTTAAGTGACCATGTGCATGGCACGTGATTAACAGATCAGTTAGTTTTCAGTTGTTATTGCCTTTAAGGATTTAAATGACATTTTTAAAAGTGAGGGGAGGGTGGAAAACAATTTATATTCTCTTTATCTCCCCATTCCTCACACGTATTCCCCTCTCCCCTCCTCACCTCCACCTCCGAGCTCCGACCTTCTTCTCCGGCGGTCCGGCGGTGTCCCCTTCTACTCCAGCAGCCGTCTCTTTAGGGTCACCGCCTCCCCCATCCTTTACCCTTGGTCTTCCTCGCCCTACCCCTTATCCCCCAGAAAACCCCACTAGATTCAACCTTCCCCAACCACCGTTCTTCTTCCCCAAATCGTTCGCCGGATAGTTGGGATTGGGAGGAGATGGGTACGTCGTTGGCGACGGTGAGGCTGTGGGTTTTGATTTAACCCGGTGTAGATTTGCTCCTTTGGTGGGTTTTTGATTTTTCCCCAAATCATCGGAGAAGAAACTGAAGGGTTTTTTTCCCCCCAAATCCTCCTTCTCATGTATTGATTTTGAGTAACAAGGTGGTTGATGATGGTGCTGGGTTTGTCTTATGGTGGTGGCTAGATGTAGAATTGGTCGGAGATGTGGCCGGAGTTGTTGTAGAAGAAGGTAGGTTGAGTTTGCCTTTTATGAATTTGTGCATCATGGTATTGTACATTTAATGGTATTGTACATGTAACTAATGTACAATAGTTTTTATTTATGTTTCAAAAAAAAATTAAGAAAAACTCAATAAGTCAAAATTATACTCCCTCTGTCTCAGAATGATAGTCCCCCTATTTTCATGGGTTTTACGAAGGAACTTTGAGTAATAATTAAGGTTACTTTTAATTATTCTAATGAAATTTTTGAAATTGTTCTTGATACACCATTATAAGGACAATGATACACATAGTGAAAACTCAAAGGGAAAACTCATAGTGAAACACACTAATCCGTTGGATGAGTTTTTAGCAGTGGGGTCCACAAAAAGGTGGACTATCTTTCTGAGACGGAGGGTGTACTAGAGTATGTCTAAAATGGTTAATTAATATATAGGCATGAAAATTATTTTTGCAAAAGATCATAAATTTAAATTTAAAGTACTTACTGTATTACTTATATAAAAAGGGTTAATTGATATTTAGGACATAAAAATATTTTTGCAAAAGATCAAATTTAAATAATTTTTTTGTACAAAAATTTATGTTACATTTGCTTAAAATTTTAATATGTTAAATTATGCATTAAAATAATACAAAAATACATATTATTTATTTTAGGTAATTATTTATTATTTTTGCATTTTAAATCATTATATTGATCTTAAAGAAAAAATTAAATATTTTTGGTCAAAAATAATTATTTAATCTTGGAAAGATATTTGGTTTCTCTAACCCTTAGAATTTAAGAATTTGCTTTAAACCCCTTGATAGCAAATATCAGTTTAAACTAACTGATCTGTTAATCACGTGCCATGCACATGGTCACTTAACCGAGTTTCTAACGAATTCCGTCAAAAAGCCCCTAATTGCAAAAAAAAATGATTTGAAGCCCTGATCTAGTGGGGAAAAAAACCCAGGCCCCTTTTAAACGCACCCCCTGCAGTTCAGGTCCTAAATTATCATTAACCCTAATAAAAAGGTTACGTTTTCACGACGTACGAACACTGATCGGCTAGATCATGTTTTGCCTTTACACTCCATATATCCATGGCCTAAAGATTTTATTTTTTGGAGAGAGTCACTTTCGCCATTCTAATATCCTAAGTTTTCTTATATATTCTCTCTATCCTAGAAATATAGTTTTTTTTTTTTTTTTTGTAATATGAAGGAACTTTGAGTAATAATTAAAGCTACTTCTAATTAGTCTAATAAAAAATTAAAAATTGTTATTGATACATCATTATAAATCCGATTAATACAAATTTTTAGATTCACATTAATTAAGATAATTAGAAGTAGCTTTAATTATTGCTCAATGTTCTTTCGTAGTAACAACGGAAAAAAGAGAGATTTCTTTACGGGAGAGAGAGGAAGTATTACCATTTGAATAATTCATATGCATACATATTCCCTATTCGGACTAAATTAAATTCAAGTCCATACTTAAATGCTTATGACAAGAAAACTTTGAGCTTACCAAATTACAAATTTATAAGAGTAGAGATTTGTATTCCAATTTAGCCATTAATTAGTCATCGTTGTTAGGCCTAGATGACTTTAATGTTGGAACAATTATAATCCCCTGATGCCTAACTCATATTTAGAAGAAGAATGAGGAAAAGATGAAGCGGAAACATGTAATAAATGTATACCTGTTGAATCCATCTTGATGTCTTGAAGGGAGAATAAGAATGAAGTAGAAGACAATGTAGGGAGATGATCTTCTAAATGAAAGTGTCTCTTAGTCTCTCAAAAGTTCTTTCAATAATGAAGAGATAATTTAGATGAGAGAAAGTAAGAATCAAGTATGTTTTAGGCTTGATGGAGAGGCCTTTAAATAGTAAACATGGTGACACTTCAAATATGGACCATACCTATTCATTTCTAAAGCAATGTTGATTTACCATCTTGCCCATCAAAGATAGATAAATAACATTTCAGGGATTCTACACATTGACTATTTTGACCATACTCTATATTAATGTCATAGTCATGATTTTATTTATGGAAGGTGCCTATTAACTTGTGTTGCAAGCCACAATGATCTAACAATCTCCCACTTGGGTTGCAAAACAAATTTTTTCCTTTAAATCACAAGTATAACATAAATGACAACCCAAATGTGCACTTTGTTATCACTTATAACAATTTCGTCCATTAGCCATACAAGTATAGAACTAAAGGGGCAGTCGTTGTAATTGATTCGCAACTAAACCCACTATAATTACATATACTAATTCAAGTAAATGACATAGATCAAAAGTATGGATGTGTAGCATGGATCTTAATGAATATATACATATTCTTCCAACTAGTCCAACTTAACCAAATGAGATCAAACTTTAAATAATAATAGAACAATAAAATTGAAAAAACAACACAAACTCCCACTATATTAAATGTTATCAAAATTTGTTACACCCATATGAGCAACATGCTCGTGAAACAATAAAGGTGATAACGCCTTAGTAAACGGATCCGCTAACATAGAGTTTGTACCAATAAGTTGTATTTCTATTTGTTCATTTTGTACCTTCTCTCTTACAACAAGAAATTTAATGTCAATATGTTTAGACTTTGACGAGCTCTTGTTATTGTTGGAGTACAAGACCGCCGCCCTATTGTCACAATATAGTTTAATAGGTCTTTCGACGCTATCGACAATACGCAGTCCTTCAGTGAATTTACGCAGCCATATAGCTTGATCGGATGCCTCGAAACAAGCAACAAACTCGGCTTCCATGGTGGAGGAAGTAACGAGTGTCTGTTGGCACTTCTCCAAGAAATGGCTCCACCGACTAATGTGAAGACATAACCAGACGTTGATTTACGGATGTCTTGGCATCCAGCAAAGTCGGAATCGGAATACCCAACGATCTCAAGATGATCCGACTTTGAATATGTAAGCATGTAGTCCTTGGTGTTTTGTAAATACCGCATCACTCTTTTGGCTGCGACCCAATGTTCTCTCCCCGGATTGCTTTGGTATCGACCAAGCATTCCAACAATAAAAGCTAAGTCTGGATGAGTACAGACTTGAGCATACATTAAGCTTTCTACTGCTGATGCGTAATGGATGTTTTCCATATACTTGGTTTCAAAATTGTTTTTGGGACATTGACTGAGACTGAATTTATCTCCTTTAGAGACGGGTGTCATGTGGTTTACAGTTTTGCATGCTAAACTTTTGTAATACCTTCTCTATATAGGCCTTTTGTGATAATCCTAAAGTACCTCGTGAGCGATCACGGTGTATTTGGATTCCTAATACAAAAGATGCCTCACCAAGATCTTTCATTTCAAATTTGTTTAAAAGAAATTTCTTAGTTTCTTTTAGAAGGTTTATATCATTACTAGCTAGCAAAATATCATCCACATATAAGACTAAGAATATAAACTTACTCCCACTGAACTTATGGTATATACAATCTTCACCAATATTCATTTCAAAGCCAAATGAAAGAATTACTTGGTTAAATTTGAGATACCATTGACGGGAAGCTTGCTTGAGCCCATAAATGGATTTCTTAAGTTTACAAACTAAATAATTAGTTTGTTCCAAATCATCCACAATTTCTGGTTTCTTCATATAGATGGTTTCCCCAATGTCTCCATTGAGAAAAGCTGTCTTAACATCCATTTGATGAAGCTCAAGATCAAAATGTGCTACTAATGCCATAATGATCCTAAAGGAGTTTTTAGAAGATACCGGAGAGAATGTTTCTTTGTAATCAATACCTTCTTTTTGAGTAAAACCTTTAGCAACAAGACGAGCCTTATATCTTTCCACATTACCTTGTGAATCCCTTTTGGTTTTAAATATCCATTTACAACCAATACGTTTCACATCCTTTGGTAATGGGACAAGATCCCAAACGTCGTTGTCTTTCATAGATTTCAACTCTTCATTAATGGCATTGATCCACTTATGAGAAATATAGACTATTAATGGCTTGATGGAAGGTGAGAGGCTCATCTCCCACTAAGCCTAAATGTCCTTCATTCTCGGCTAGATACACCTCATAATCATCCGAGATGGCACTTCTTCTTACTCTATTTGATCTTCTTAAAGGCACCGGTTCCTCATTTTGATCAACATTTTCATGTTGTTCAATATTTATAGTGGAGTCAATATTTTGAATTTGTTCCTCTTGAATTTCAGGTACAAGTACTTGATTTTCAATTGGAACTACTAAGGGAAGAGGTATAGAAATGGATTCCTCCTCTTCCTTAAATTCAAAATTATTATTCCTAATTTCCCCTCTAAACTCAACATCCTCAAAGAACCTAGCATTTCCCGTTTCAAAAAACGTTCTAGATTTCGGGTTGTAAAATTTATAGCCCCTTGATCTCTCGGCATACTCTACAAAGTAGCAACTAACTGTCTTAGCGTCCAGTTTTCCTTCGTTAGGCCTATAAGGCCTAGCTTCTGCTGGACAACCCCAAACATGAAGATGATTTAAGGACGGTTTCTTATTCGTCCATAATTCATAAGTGATTTTATTGTTAGTAGCCTTAGAGGGAGCCCTATTGAGAAGATAAGTTGCGTTTTTAAAGCATCGCCCCATAATGAGTGAGGTAAAGAAGTATTAGAAACCATACTTCTTACCATTTCCTGAAGGGTTCTATTACGTCTCTCAGCTACACCATTCATGCTAGGCGAACCCGGCATAGTGTAGTGAGGGACAATCCCACACTCTTCTAAGTAGCGAGCAAAAGGACCGGACGTTGTTCTCCCGAACCGTCATTCCGACCATAGTATTCACCACCACGATCGGATCTAACGTTCTTAATAGTCTTACCTAGTTGATTTTCAACTTCGGCCTTAAAAGATTTGAAAACGTCCAATGATTGAGATTTTTCATGAAGTAAATAAATGTATCCATATCGAGAGTAGTCGTCTATGAACGTAATAAAGTATTGTTGACCATTCCAAGAAGGAGTAGAAAATGGCCCACAAATATCCGTATGTATTAGTTCTAAGACGCTTGATGCTCTCGAGGATACTTTTCTTTTCGAGTTTGTAAACTTTCCTTTTAGGCATTCAATGCAAAAGTCCTTTTCAGGAACATCAAGTTTATTTATGATTCCTTCTGACACAAGCTTATCAATTCTCCTTTTGGAGATATGACCCAAACGCCTATGCCATAAGGTATAAGAATTTTCACTTGAAAACTTTCGCTTCTTAGATTTAGTTTCATTATTATGGGACTCATTGATTGTTTGAGTAGTGTTAAGCAAATAAAGATTATCACTACTCGATAAAGTACTAGTACCAACAATAATGGAATGGAAATATAAATCACATCTATTATTACCAAATGAACAAGAGTAACCCTCTTTGTCCAAAACAGTGATAGATATTAAATTCTTCTAAACGAAGGTACAATAAAAGTATTATTTAATACAAAATAATATCCTGTACTTAACAACAATCTAAAGGTTCCAATGCCTATGACTTCTACCGGGTTCCCAGCTCCCATATAGATGAATCTTTCATCCTTGCTAGGTCTTCGGTAATTCAGGCAACCCTGCATAGACATACTAATGTGAGTTGTTGCACCAGAATCCAACCACCATGTATATGAAGGAATTGAAACTAAATTAGCCTCAGTACAAACAAGACCAAATGACATACCTTTCTTAGCACGCCAAGCGTGATACTTAGGGCAGTCATACTTCATGTGCGTAGGGTCCTTGCAAAAGAAGCACTTCTTTTCCTTACGATCATCAGATGATCCTTTAGGCTTCTTATTGCTTGTTACCGCAATTTCCTTCCCTCTTCTCTTAGTCCCATGAGAAGAGGTGGATGCTAAATGAGCACCTTCAATTTTAGGTTGCTTCAACCTATCTTCCTCTTGAGTCACATGTGAGATTAATTCATTAATATCCCACTTGTCTTTCTGACAATTATAGGTCACCTCAAAGTGACCAAACTGAGGAGGAAGAGAAGTCAACACTAAATGGACGAGAAGATCTTCCGATATCTCTAACTTAAGTCCTTTTAGTTTAGTTGATAAGTAAAGCATTTCTAAAATATACTCCCTTAAGTTCCCGGTACCCTTGAACTTCATGGAAACAAGCTTTCTTAAACAAGAACTTGTTTCCGACTTTTCCCTTTTGGCAAAGCGCCGTTCAAGGGTCTCAAGAAAGGTTTTAGCATCAACGTCCTCGGGGACACTATTAAGAAATGCCTTCGGGAAGACATTTTTCATGATCATAAGACTTACGCGATTAGAGAGTTTCCACTTTTCAGAGTTCAAGCGGTCCTCAGCGGTGCTATCTTCACTAAGAGGAAGAGGAATAGGCTCCCTAAATGCGAGGTCTATGTCCATGCAGCCCAAGATCATAGTAATTTTGTTTTTCCAAGTTTTAAAGTTTGTCCCATTAAGCATCGGAATTGTGCTCATCGCAGCAGTAATAGAAGAAGCATTAAGTAAATCTGGGAATCGAGAACAAGAATGAATACAAAACAATAATAAGTAACTACATTATGAATTAAAAGATTAATTATATCAAATGAAATCCATCAATAAAGCAATTAACATGACATCAAAACTAATCTTTGGATTGCGAATTGACTCATAAATAATTACTTTAGATGACAAGTAATTTGAACAATATTTGATTAAATGCTTAATCTTCCTTTGGGTAGTCTTAAGCATTTAATAAAATTACTAAATGTTCATTTTATATGTCATCACATGAATGCTTAAGACTTTCTTAGTACGTGGCGTTGTTCAACCTTAGTCGTTCCACCAATCCGTTCGGATGGTTGAGGAGACCAGTCAAGGTTTCCAGCCTGATATACCATCGTTAGTCAAATGTCAAGATCTTCTTTGGAAAATTCAAGTCATTCATATCTTAAACATTCAACACTTTACAATTTTTTGGTTTAAATAACGTCAATCACTTAGGCGATAATATTATTTAAACAATGAATAAAATTGTCAAAGCATATAATTAATCAAAATTTTTATGGTTTGAAAAATGTATGTTTTGTTAATAAATAAATAAATAAAATAGACCCAATTATCATAACATGCCTAAAGGGCAGGACCTTTCATTTCCAAAACAATGCACCCGAATACACTGTACATGACCTTTTTTTTTTTTTTTTTAATGGATTCGGTTTGACCGAATTAGATAGAACTTTGAAAGTGTACCATTCGGTTTGGCCGAATCACATAGAACTATGAAAGTGTACCAAGAATCTTGGTACCTTTTACTTGCATAAAAAAAATGCCAATAATTACGGGTCAAGCGAGTAGATCCACATGGTATGTACTTAAAACATAAAACCATGCTATTTAGGATAATCTTGCTTTAAAATTTAGTGGAATCAAGTGAGTAGATCCACATGGTATGCATTTAGACATAAAACCATGTTATGAAGGGATAGTCTCACAAGAACCATTTTTTTAAATAACAAAACTTTTCCAAACCATTTACTTAATTTAGATGAAGATCATCAATACTCTATTAATGAATTAGAGTCCTTAATCAATCATCAAATACCTTAAGATTCAACAGGGAAAATGAATCATAGTCAAAGCATGAAGCCTTTCTTAAAACAAGAACTCAAACTCAAACTAAATAATGAGCGAGCTCTGGTACCAATTATTGGAACAATTATAATCCCCTGATGCCTAACTCATATTTAGAAGAAGAATGAGGAAAAGATGAAGCGGAAGTATGTAATAAATGTATACCTGTTGAATCCATCTTGATGTCTTGAAGGGAGAATAAGAATGAAGTAGAAGACAATGTAGGGAGATGATCTTCTAAATGAAGGTGTCTCTTAGTCTCTCAAAAGTTCTTTCAATAATGAAGAGATAATTTAGATGAGAGAAAGTAAGAATCAAGTATGTTTTAGGCTTGATGGAGAGGCCTTTAAATAGTAAACATAGTGACACTTCAAATAGGGACCATACCTATTCATTTCTAAAGCAATGTTGATTTACCATCTTGCCCATCAAAGATAGATAAATAACATTTCAGGGATTCTACACATTGACTATTTTGATCATACTTTATATTAATGTCATAGTCATGATTTTATTTATGGAAGGTGCCTATTTACTTGTGTTGCAAGCCACAATGATCTAACATTTAATACATTTTATCTTCGCAAAATCTTGGGAAAAACGCGTTTTTCCAAACGTTTAGGAAAAATGTGTTTTAAAAAAAACGCGGTGACATTTTTGTAAATAATCGGAACTTCTCAACGGTTCTGGATATCAATATAAAGGCTTCTGGATATGATATTGATAGCCAGAACCTTTGAAAGTGATAGCCAGATGAGTCCTAGATATCAATATAAAGCCTTCTGGATATGAGATTGATAGCAAAACCTTTGAAAGTAATAGTCAGAACCTTTGAAAGTGATAGTCAGAACTTTTGAAAGTGATAGCCAGAAGGGTTCTCTGGTTCTGGATATGAGATTGATAGCCAGAACCTTTGAAAGTGATAGCCAGAAGGGTCCTGGATATCAGTATAAAGCCTTCTGGATATTAATATAAAGTCTTCTGGAGGTTTTGAAAAACACGTTTTTCCTAACCATTAGGAAAAACGTGTTTTACAGGAGACCAACCCTTTTATCTTTTGGTCGGTAGAGTTATACTCGCTCTGTCCCAGCACAAGTGAGACTTCTTTCCTTTTTGGGACGTCCTGCTAAAAGTGAGACTGCCCAAAATGGAAATGTTTCAACCCCACCCATTCTCTCTCTTCATTTTCCACCACTCAATTTATTCAACCAACACTACTATTTATCTTATTAATTCTCCTTTTTCATTTTCCACCACTCAATTTGTCCAACTAACACTACTATTTACTCAACTCATTCTCTCTCTTTATTTTCTACCACACATTTACTAGTTTGTCTTAATTAGTGTACAAACTCATCTAGTCCTACTTGTGCTGGGTCGGAGGGAGTATATTACATGTTCCATACTTATCTAAGTATTCTAAATTGGTTATAAGAACTAGGGTTAGGAAATGTATAGGGGTATCATGCATGTTCGCTCCAGTCTTGAATACTCCTACAGTATTCACCACAAGTGAGACTAATACACATTAAGTAAGAAAAAATAATAATATATGTGTGGTAGAAAATGAAAAAAGAAAATGAGTGAGGTAAATAATAGTATTGGGTTGACTAAATTGAGTGGTAGAAAATAAAGAGAGAGAATGAGTGAGGTTAAATGGAGGGGTTGGTTGAAATAAATATATTAAAATATTTTCATTTTTGACAGTATCACTTGTGGTGGGACGGATTGAAAAGGAAATTAGTCTCATTTGTGGTGGGACAGAGGGAGTAGATATTATCTTTGGGTAGGTAAAGCTATTTATACTCACTCTGTCCCGAAATAAATGTCATTGTTAACAAGTCAATATTGTTAAGTTTTTAGGTATATTTTGATTTCCCCCAATCTTTTCATATGTATAGAGTGACACATCTTGTGACATTGCAATGCTTGTACCTATTAGAATGGGTAGTATAGAAAGATCGCCAAACTTCATACCCTATTTTTAGTAATTAGTAAGACGACATTTATTTTGGGATAAATGAAAATAAAAAGTAGAACGTACATTTATTCCGGGGACAGAGAGAGTATTAATACATGTTTTCAATTTATTCAAAAAAGTTATTCATTTTTCTATAGTTTTTTAATAAACATGTAAAATTTAGACAGAACTCTTATTTTGAGACGGAAGAAGTATTAAGTTATTCACTTGATTTGGAAAAAGTGAAGCACCCTCTCAATAGGATAGGGTAGTATACATGTGTAGATATATTTCTATCTAAAAAACTACTCCATCTGTCTTTAAATGAGTGTCAATTTTTAAGAAATCTTTGTCCCTAAATGAGTGTTTTTTTTAACATAACTTTCTCACTAAACATTTTTTTTCGATTTTTTTTTCCACCGGTTTCTTTATACGTGCAAAACTAAAGGTTTGGAAAGGAGATTACAAGATTATATATGAATCGTTGTTACCAAATTGTTCAAAAAGTTGAGATTTTCAGTGTCCCTTAAAATAAAATTTGGACACTCATTTAGAGACAGAGGGAGTAATAACTAAAATATGCATAGGATAAAAAGGGAAACAAAACTAGAGGATATGAAGATAAAAGGGGAAAAGTAGGATTAAGTATGAAGATGAGGGGTGTGTTTGTGGAGAGAGCACTAGAAACTAGAAAGAAAAAAAAAAGAAGATTGTGATAAATCAATCAACTTCATCTTTAGGTGGCGACGTGCACTAAAGTGATAGAGATATATTGCGGGCACGGGTGCTAACATCTCATTCTCAAATCCAACCGAAAGTTTAAAGTTGTTTTTTATTCCATTTGGAAGTTATGTCCGTTACTTGTCACTATTTTAAGCGTGTATTGAAATAAAATGCAAACACATAATCTTAAATATATAAGGCTCTGCCGACTCCATTTTTGACCGCAATTTTTTTTTTTTCACTCATTGAAAAGGACGCTTTCTAAATTGAGGGATTAATTTTAGAGTTCACGTCTTTTATATCATTTTGTGTATTATATTAGGTAAATTTTGGCTTGATCACTAAGCTCGCTCGAGTAATGACTCATGACTCGAGGTCTAACATATTCCAAACTCATTTTGTTATTGAGTTTAACCGTGCATAACTCAACTCGACGAGTCTCAGTTGGTATGGTGAAAACATATAAACTTCTCAATTCTAATACACTAAAATATGGTTGGGGGGGGGGGGGGGGGGGGAGAATGAGGAATTGAAATTGTTGAATAAGATATGTCTAGTATTAGTACGTTGTGAGATTGTGACCAAGTTTAACTATTAACTATGGGTTCACCTGTATCAAACGCCGACTGCCAAATATTTCAACCCCTTATACTTGATGGAAATAATGCAAACGCAATTGTCCTCTTGATTATTTTGCTAGAGCTTGGGTACTTTTGGGGAACCAATACAATCAAAAGTGATTTTAGATTTGTTAGGATATTGAGATAAGTTACCGTTGCTGACTGTTATTGAGCCAACTTAAAAAAGTATTTAGTTACCTAGTCAAATTAAGATAGTTACCTAAGTTAAAGAATATTTTAATTAGATTTAGAATGTTATTAAAATTATTCGATTTATTAAAATTCTATTAGAATTAGGACTCTGTGTTTTGAGTATAAATATGAGTCCTCTAGCTTATGTAAAGTTGAGACGAAATAATAAATAATATATTTTGTAGTTCTCAATATTTTACCATGGTATCGGAGCTGGTTTTCGAGCTTGAAATCATGTCTCTATAATTTGAGAAAATATTATCACGACCATCATCATAACTTAGGCAAGCCAACCAATTGACTAAACAACCGAACAACCAACTCCTACTCCCCCACCTAAAATTGAACCCAAAATCTCATTTCTTAAAATCTGACGTGTCATAAGGAATCCCTTACGTGTATCTCATACCCCTTTTTCAATAAACTCCTCCATCAAAACCTCTGAATACTTGATATTCGGTTAATCACTGGCGGTTATCTCCGGCAAGTACCTATTCTCTTCAAACCTAGGGTTTTGATTTACAAAAGGCATAAGAAAAAAAAAAAGATTCTAGATCTGGAAGAACAACACATTCGATCCACCTCTCGCAGACCCTTTCTTCCCGTTGTGTTTGCAGATCAAATCCCAGCCTCAATTGCAACGAAATTCGGCCGGGTATCCATAGCCGTCGATCACAGAAACTACACCCCAACCGACCATTGCAATCTCTCTCGGATTTCAACAGCGGATATCGCAAAACGGTATATTGTCACCATTCCCCATCTCTTTTCGGTCATGATCTTACTCAAATCCACCATATTTACACCACGGCCACACCTGCCGCCTTTACTGTCACCATACTGACACTACACCAACACCAACACGAACACCAACAACTGAACCCACAACAATAAAAACGATTATTAAGTGTCGTTCACATTAAAAATTATAATTGCTTGTCGGTCACTATAAAAATGATGATTGAGCGTTTCACTATAAAAATGATGATTGAGTGTCGTTCACTATAAGACGGTGATTAATCATATTAACGTTACTTCCATTTTTAAAAATAATTAAGTGTCGTTCACTCTAAAAACGGTGATTAAGTGTCGTTCACTATAAAAACGGTGATTTAGTGTCGTTTACTCTAAAAATGATGATTAAGTGTCATTCACGTTAAAAATGATGATTAATCATATTAACATCACTTCCATCCTTCAAATATTCAAGTGTTTTCACTTTAAAAATGGCGATTAAGTGTCGTTCGCTCTTAAAATGAGATTTGATGTTGTTCAATTTAAAAACGAAGATTGAAGAAAAAGAAGACATATGCGAGCTCATGTTGTGCACGAGATTAAAGAAGACATGATGCGGATGTCTCTTCAGATGTTATGTATCTTTTCCATTTTTTTTTTTTTTTTTTTTTTTGCAAGTTGAAAATCTACGTTTTAGATGTTTCAACTTAAGGGAGGGTGTTAGGTACTGAAAGAAGTTACTTAAGTTGGTGTCTATTATTGCGCCAACTTAGGAGAGTATTTAGTTGCATAATCAACTTAGGATAGTTTCCCAAGTTAGAAGTATTTATAATTAAAATTAGATTGTTATTATAATTAGTAGATTTATTAAAATCCTATTAGAATTATGACCCATATGTTTTGAGTATAAATATGAGTCCTCTAGCTTATGTAAAAATTGAGACGAAATAATACATAATATAGTCTGTGGTTCTCCATATTTTATCAAGATTCGTAGCCCACGGCTAATATTTCGCAAAACAAATTTCGGATTACCCCAATAATCCTAAAAGAGTTGGTTTTGGGGGAAACTAGTTCCTCCATAAGTTATAATAAGTCCATTTTTTAACCCTTAAACCTTAAACCCTAAATCCTAACTCCTAAAAACTGTTGTAGCTAGTTTTTCTAATTATATTATAAAATAATAATGCTACTGTTCCTCCTTCTTCTAAAACTATTGTATGATTCTTCTTATTTGTAATAAACAAACCAAATAAATTACTCTATCCGTCCTAGTTTAAGGTTCTTACTTTCCTTTTTAGTATGTCCCAGATTAAGGTTCTTAGTTGCTTTATTCCATAAAAGGAAAAGAATGAATAGTGCTTTGTAGATACTTACCCTCAAAAAGTTCATTTAATTACAAAAAAAACCATTATTTACCTAACTTACTTTCACCCACTTGTTTCATGAATAGTGTTTTGATATCCTTCACTTTCTAGTTTTGGTTGACTCATTTCCTTTGTTTTTTCATTAGTTTCTTAATAAGCGTGCATAGTCAAACTAAAAACATTAAATTGGGACGGAGGAAGTAAAAATTAACTAATTCTGTTAATTTTTTTAACTGTGTTTAGCTATTTGTTTATTTCAGATCAGTTAGTTTTGTAATTGTTTTAGCTAACTTTTCTTTTAAATCAGTAAGTTTTATAACTGTTTTGAACTGATTAAAAAAAACTATCAATAAAGACAGACATTTACATGGTTCTTTCCTAAGCAAACGGCAATTAGCAGAAAACAAAGTTTAGTCCAATGCCAAAGGGTGGACTCACGTGCGTCGTCTTTCTCATAATCCCTATTCATACGATTTAATGTATAGTTCTACATTTAGGAATAATAATAGAGGGTGATATATGAATGGTGGCCACATTGGCCTGACAAGGCTATGAATGTGAATGGTACCACAAATTGACTGCAAGTGGGCTCACCCAGTCAACTCAACGAACCAAAACCCATGGACCCTGACACCAAAAAGTTTCTTCAGTTGGCACGCCTAATAAGGACGAACTACATCCATCCCGCTCGACTTAGGATTTTTGGTTCCGACACGGAGATTAAAGAAAACTATTATTTTATGAGGAAAAAGAATGAGTGGAGAAAGTGTTGTGAGTATAAAAAGTAAAGTATGAGTGGGAGGAATAGTAAAAAGATTGTTGTTGTGAGTATGACAAGTGAGTCCTATTAAATTAAAAACTAGTATAACCTTTCCATTTTGGGCCGTCCTAAGTCGAGTGGGACGCCCAAACTGGAAACCGTCCTAAGTCGAGCGGGACAGAGGGAGTACTCCTTAGTCCCTCCGTCCCTCTTTAACTTACAAATTTTGGGTTGGGCACATCATTTAAGGAAAAAATGAAAAAGTTGATGTGTCGTGAGCGTAGATAGTTGAATGGTAGAAAGAAAGTGGGGTAGAGAATAATAAGTGAATAGTTGTTGTGAGTATGACTAGTGAGTCCCATTATTTTAAAAGTATTAAAACATTTCTTTTTGAGATTTTTGTAGATTAAAATGAGATAACTAAAATGACAAATTTTGTAGATTAAAAAGAAACGGAGGGAGCATTAAAGCCACTGAGATTTCCATCCATGCCAACTGCTTGACTTTTTACTTGTTTGGTTCTTTATTTAACTCGCTTTCTTAGCCACCAAGTTCCAGTATCCAATTCCTTTCTACGTCCCTGATAATCCGTTTGATAAGTTGGTTTGTTAGATTATGTTAAAAATAGAACAACCCGATTCACGGTTCATGACAGTTCACGGTTCGTCATAAACTAAAACCGTTTATGAACCGTTAACTCACGGTTCATCCGGTTCATTTTTTTCTTAAAAAAAAACACAAATTCTGAGCAGTTTTTAAGCAATTTTTTAAAACATTTGTTCTTTTTGATAATTTTTTGATACATTATAAATTATTTTACTTTATATAAATATTAAGAAAATTTTGAATTACATATTTTAAAAGGAATTAAGAGGTATGAGTGGGACAATTTTTTTTAAAGGATGGTACCCTTATAATAATGAGGCTTTGATCAATAAGTCTCTCGGACAAATAAAAACTACCAATAAGGACAGACATTTTGGAAACTCGCCAAATAGTCCCTGGAATTTTTCCTGGACCATTCTTCTCCTTCTATGTGGCTTCCATACTAGTTTGGGGATTGATCCGCTACATCTGCATTCTTTTTCCCCCATTACTCATTCTTCCATTTTTTCACCCAAAATTTTAAAATGCAATATATCAAAATCTACAAATCAAAAAAATTATCCGAAACCACAATTTTAATCGTGCGTCAAGACGAATCACATAATTCAAATTTTAGATATAAAATTTCATTTTTCTCTTCTAAAAATTTGAGAAAATTATTTTTCATTTCTCAATTGATTTCACGGTTGTGTCATTTTTCACTTTTAAAAACTGATAAATTCATCACTCAATTTTTTATAGTTATTAAAATAACTGAAACATGTATTTCATAGTTGTTCACACACGAATTTAAATATAATAACTGAGACATTCATTTCACAGTTGTTCACACATGAGTTTGAGTTTAATAACTGAGACATTCATTTCGCAGTTGTTCACACATAAATTTAAATATAATAACTGGGACATTCATTTCACAGTTGTTCACACATGAGTTTAAGTTTAATAACTGAGACATTCATTTCACAGTTGTTCGCACATGAGTTTGAGTTTAATAACTGAGACATTCATTTCACAGTTGTTCAAACATGAATTTAAATATAATAACTACGACATTCGTTTCTCAATTGTTCACAACTAACACTCATTTTCATAATTGTGTATTGTCAAATGATTTTTAAACAATTATCAAATAAATTTCCGTTGTTAAGCTAAATATTTAATTAATAAATGTAAAGTAATATCACGTGTGAAACAATTGATAACTCAATCTCGTAGTTGTTTAAAGTTTTAAAAAAATGAACGTACTCACATATGTACTCTAGACAAATGATAAATTAATTGTTTCTATTATTATAAAAATTGAGTAAATGTTCATTTATAAAGAATGCTCCTACCAACAAAAAAAAAAAAAACTTGAGAAATGTAGTTTTATTGTGTTAAATTTAAAACATTCATAAAAGTCACAAGGGTATGGTTGGCAAAGTGGTAGAGTCTCTTATATAAGACCAAGAGGTCTTGGGTTTAACCTTGGTTGAGGCAATATATTTTTAATTATTTATAGTTGTCAAAATAGAGGTGGGGAAGGGTGGTTGGAGGTCCGGCGGTGGGCGGCGGCAGGTGGTGGTGGTGGCCGGTGGCGGGTGGTGGCGGCGGCCGGTGGCTGTGGTAGGCGGTGGTGGCGGGCGGTGCCGAGTGGTGGTGGGCGGCGGCGACAGGCGGTGGTGGTCAAAGGTAAAGGTGGGTTTCAAAATGGTCAAATGTTAGAGGTGTGAGAGGATTTTATTTGGGCTGGAGGTATTTTTGCCATTTAAAAGGTGTATGAGATTTATTGGTAAAATTGATTTGAACCTAATGACCCTAAGGTAGAATATGAAAGTGGTGTTTTTATTGGCAAAAACCACATTCCCCCAAGAACTAATATTAAGCAAATTCAAATAGAGGGACACAACCAACCATACCCTTTTATAATTAAGGGGAAACATTTAGGAGTCTTACCTCAACGTTTATCAAACCGCCTATGAACCATAAATCGCCGGTTCAACGTTTATCAACGTTTCAAAACCGTCGGTTCATCCGGTTCAAACGTGAACCGTGGGCATTGTTAGCGGTTACACCGAAAAGAACAATTACAGAATAATAAAATAGAAACATAAACTGGAAATACAAAAAGGAAAATATAAGTTGCTGTTTGCACGAGCCCAATGCTAGTCACTGTCTCCTCAAGACTTATTCGTCCCCTCACCACGTGTGCTTGAGTTTGCTCGGAACGCTAGTCTCCCAGGATAGAACGTGCGGACCGGGGGTACGTTGCACCTAAGTTTCCCGGCGAACGGAACTGTGCTTGGACAGTATTACCACTACTGAAATGCAAGGAGGCCAAGAGAAAATGCAGAACAATATGCAGCATAAGAAAATTGGAGGAGGATTTTTCTGTGTATCCAAACTGTTGTGAACTCTCCATTTTATAGCTGCTCCAAGCCAAGAATAAAAACTGAATCTGGCCATTAACCCGAAAATTAAAGACAATTAATTTTTGGTTTATCAGTTTTTATTTCATTCAGTTAATCCGAATTAAAGTTGGCTAGCTGTTACAAATCAAAAAATCTGCTCATTTATTTTGATTCACAAAATTAAAAATTTAACAAAAGATGCGCACAGGCACGAGTACGCAACTCGCAAGCCAAATTGGAACTTGATTTGCACCCCCCCTGCGCGAGAGAGAGAGAGAGAGCCTCTATGCTACATAATCTTGAACACTACTATTGTGCTCAAGTATATATGCTAGCAACAAGTTCATTTTCCTTCCAATGTGGGATAACCACATTTTTCCTTTTCAAAACACACTTACGGAAATAATACTCAATTTCCTTCACAACACAAACCCATAATTAATTTAGTAATTTGACAACATTACCCTTACGGAAATAATACCCAATTTCCTTCAAAACACGCTTTTTCCAACGGGCATGTCTACGAGGGAGTAGTAGTTTATTTATAAGCCAATTAATATAATTTAAAGACAATTTATCTATTATCAATAAAATAAAAGCCACTCATTAAAAAAAAATTGGACTGTTGGGAAATGCGAGGGAGAGAAAATTGAGTATGGAAAACAGGAAGGACTGATTTGTTCCCTCTCCTTCCAGCAAACCATAAACGAAAATCAATGTTCAAGATAACTTTCAAATACATATTTGAAATGCAAAAACATTTACACAACTATTTTTTGTTTTTTATTTGATCACCAAACTCATTTTGTATTTTGCATCTAACAATCCAACTCATTTTCTTAGAGTGTTGTTATTCAAACATGTCAATTGGTTTTAAGATGGTACCTCAAACTTTATTAGGGTATCAAATTTGGTTATTTACACGTGTGAGCCCAAAGTTCGACCCACAATACTTTAATTCCGCGCCACCTCAGTATATGTACACTCGTAAGCCCAATGTTTGGCTAAGGGACGTGTTGGAACAGTTATCTTACCTCGGGAATTAACTAGCCAAGCTTTAACTTATACACCCTCTGACCCAAAAAGATAGTCCCACTTTTCTCACTGTCACTCGATTCCATGGTATCTTCACTTTCCACGTTCATCTTCAGTTGTCAGCTCACTTCATATTCTAAATGACACAAAAATGTCAGGTCGTGATTGTTGGGAGCTTAATTAAAGCTGCAGCCAAGAAAGTAGAAAAACAATACTCCCTCCGTCCCATTTCAAATTGCAAATACTAGGTGTACACGAGAATTAAGAAAAAGGTAAAAAAGGTGATGTGTTGTGAGTGTAGATAGTTGGTAGGAGAGAGAAAGTGGAGTAGGGAATAGTAAGTGGGTTAGTTGATGTGAGTATGAGAAGTGGGACCCACTAATTAAAAAGTAATAAAAACTTTCCATTTAAGAATTTTGCAATTTTAGTTGAGACACCCAAAATGAAAATTTTTGCAATTTGAAATGGGACGGAGGGAGAATAACCAATCCTTGTCGAATATTTCAACGGTGACTGGTTGCATTCAAACTCGGTATGCTTGTCAACCAAGTTAAATAACCCCGGTCTCAAATTTGTAGTCCGGTTTAGTTTGAGTTTAGGTCAAATGTTTGTTGTGATGTGATGTGGACTTTTATAAATTTTAATTTTTGAAATTATCCCTTGTTTATTGTAATAATTTTTATTATTATTAAATGAAGTAGTTAGTGTGTTCATAGATAAAAGTGAAAGTCCCAAAAAGAGTGGCCCAGTGGTAAAACCAAGCTTCACCCTCAGTAAACGCTAAAGTTCGATCCCTCGCCTCGCCTAATTTTGGCGTGGACATTCTCAAAAGAGTTGGGTTTTGGGGAAACTACTTCCTCCATAAGTTATAAAAAGTCTTGTTTTTTAACCCTTCTTAAACCCTAAAAGACCTAAACCATAAACTTTAACTCCTATAAAAACAGGACTTTTTATAACTGTTTGTCCCAGAGACACAACAAGGGTATGAAAAGAGGCTAGAGGGGGGGGTGAATAGCCTATTTAAAATTTCAACCCTTTTTCAAAATTCAACCTTTATGCTTACACTTGAATTTTGCGGTAGATAAAAACCACGCGGTCAAGTATAAAATGCACAGCGGAAGTTTTCGTTGAAACAAGTTAAGAGTTGGTTTTGATAAGTTCAATGCGGTAGGTTGGTGTGCGGTAGGTGGTGCGGTAGATGTGTATGCGGTAGGTAGGAGTGCGGTAGGTTAAAGTGAGGTATGTTGAAAGATTGAAAACTTGTGTCTTAGAGATTTTTGGCAAATGATAAGTTAGTCAGATTTTAACTTAGGCAATGAGGTAGACAAACAAACACAATTCACAATTATTCTTAAATCTGAAAGATCAAACACTAAAAGACAAATAAGATTAATATGAACAAGTGAAGAACAATAGAAACAAGATGAACAAGACTTAAAGTAAATTTGCAGAAAGGTAAAGTGCAGTAAGTAAAGAACGCAATGATTTGGAAAGGTTCGATCTGTTAAAAGATCTACGTCCTTTATCAAGATGGTCAGTCTTGGATTTTGAATGAGGTATATATTAGATTCACTTGAGTACAGATTACAGAGATGAAGTATTGAATCAACACCTATTTCTATGAAGTTCAAATCCTAGACTTAGACCAGTGTATCCCTAATGATTCAATCTATGTGATTGATTAATCGGGGTGAGTGTGTGTGTAAGAATCAAAAGCTCTTTTGAATCTATATGATTTTAGAGCCTAATGAAACTTGTGTGAGAGACTTGAGATATGATCTTGAATGTTGCTGGAGATTTGATGAAGACTTGAAGGTTGAGTGCTTGAAGATTCGAAGGATTCTGGAAATCTTGAGTATGATCTTCAATCACCAAGAATTTCAACAGCAATTTCTCTCTTTGAATCTCAGCTGTTTTTCAATGAAGAATTCAAGGTCTATTTATAGCCTTGATGGAGAAACTAGCCGTTTGAAATACTTGGGGTCCAAGTTGAAGGAAAATGAGCTGTTGAATTCTAATTGGAGCTCAGTCTGAGTTGTCCTTTTGTTGCAGAGTTAAGGTGGTCCAACTGTACAATGATGACAGTTGTATTCAAATTTGAAATTTGAATTTGCAACGTTCTAAACTAACCAAGGTAAGGACACAGGTGTGACCATGGTTAAGTTTGAACAAACTTGAGTTTCTTCAACCATGGTTCCATGCGGTAGAGTTAACTTGCAGTAGGATAGAACCATGCGGCAAGGTTATCTTCGGCAAGCATAGTCATGCGGCACCTTGGTCATACGGTAGGCTCCATGCGGTAGGCAAGGGCCTTACCTCATATCTCCAGACTTAGAAAAAATTGAGGGTCCTAATCTGCTAAGCCTATTCAACTATAAAGTGGACTATTCTAAATGAAGTACAAGTACTTCTTACAATATATCCTAAAGTCCACAAAGGGTAAAATAAGGTTATGGGATCAATCAAATCTAGGTAATAGGAATGGTTTATAATAAGCATACCCAACAATCTCCCCCTATTTGATTGAGGCCATTACCTACTATAACAAAGGCTAATTCATTGTACTTGGTAAAAACATGTTTTCAAGAATAAATATTTTATTAAATATCATGTCCCAAGTCAATGCACATTCTAAGCCAATGTCATAGATTTCTATCATCTTAAAAAAGAAAAAAAAATTCCTAAACCTAGAAGATAGAAATAACAATTGAAGCATTTCAAGATATGTAAACAATAACGGATAGAAATGCATCAACACAATCATAACATACTCCAAATAATAATCATTTAAGCACAGGAGTAAAAGGATCACAAAAGAGGAATTAATGTCAAGTTACAAACCCAAAATAAAGACATAAAAGTAAGATTGTTTTAAACATCAACAATTTTCATGACCACATGCGGTCATATCAAATGCGGTCGACTTCAAGAACATCTTCATTGAATCTTGCCGTGAAAGGAGATGTGAAAGGAAAGCGGTAAGCTCGTAAGTTCAACCCAGGGATAATGATTGGAGATAGAACTCCGTCTTTTTCATCCTCTTGCTCACCTTGAGCATGAACATTACATTGACCAGCTTTAGGAGGTTGAAAAGCTTCCTGCACAGCTTGAATCATACCTTGACGGTTAAGCCTGTTCATCACCGTATTGACGCGGTTGGATAGGAGGTCAATCTTGGTAGATTGTCCTTCAATTCTGACGTTGTTGACCTCAATACGATTGGTTTGAACTTTCATGGCTTCGGTCATTGCGGCAATCTTGGGAGTGAATTTCTCTGCAACAGTAAGAAGTGCGGTATTGGTTTGAATCATGATTTCCTCTTTTAGAGAAGATTTCAATTTCTTCAGCTCCTTGCCCAGCTCTTCCTTGACTTCAAGTTTATCATCATTCATGGATTTTGATAGTTCTTTGCTTGCTCCCTCAACACCACTAACAACACTGTTACTGATGTAATCCATTTGCTTTCTAAGAGCTTCTTTGAGTGCGGCAAGAGTTAGGGAAGAAGTATCTGCGGCAGGAGGTGGAGGTGCGGTAGAACTGCTAGTTGATCCTTGCATGATATCTTTTACTGCCTTTGTTATCACAACACTCTCCCCTTTAATGGTCGAAATCATTTCGGAGGGAAGTGCGGCAACATCTCGCTTTAAAGCGGCTTGATCAGTCTTCAACTCAATAACCTCCTCTCGAAGTGCCACCATACTAGACACCAGAGATTCAACCTATGACTGGGTGTCTGCCTGCATCTGAGTCAAAAGTTTAACTGCGGCAAGCAGTTCAGAAATAGATTGATTTGACTCAAGAGCGGGAGGTGCGGTCGATGGAGTTTGTGCGGCAGGGTCAGGAATCACGGTAGGAAGGACAGAGTCAACTTCATGTCCAGACTTAGATGGCACGGTCTTATCAACATTTTCAACCTCAACAAAAGTATCCACCTTGTTAGGAACGATGCCATCATCAACATTTTCAACATCCATAGCTTTTACTGCGGCAGACTTGTCACTTGCGGCAGAGCTATTTTGTTCCTCATCCTCAGAGCTTTCATCCACTAAACCTTATCAATGGGATTGATTGGTGGTGCGGCATCATCAGCATCGGAGTTATCAACATTTTCATCTTCAGTCTTCTCACTCTCATCTGCGGCAGACGCATCATTGTCCTCAGATTGAGAGACTTCTTCCATGTCATCTAACTGAGCATCCAACACAAAATTTTTCGAGATCTTAGGAGGAGCTACTGTAATTTCTTCATCAGAGGTAAAGACTGGAGATTGAATTTCTGGGGATGGTTGCTTGGTGACCTTCGCCTTTTTAGAGATCTTGATAGGACTTGGAGTGTGAGATCTCTTTTTGAATTTTTCAACCTTCTCAACATGTCTCTCCCCCTGACTAGATGCATGTTTGGAGGATGATTTGGATTTGGAGGGCAAGGTAGAGTGAGGAACAATATATGGTTGTTTTGGTGCGGTAGGGAGAGGCTTGGAAGGTTTTGATTTTGGAGGAGGTGAAAGTGAAGGTGAAGGGGATCTTGATGGTGCGGTAAGAGGCACAGAAGGTTTAGGTGCGGCAGACTTTGTAGGAACGGTAGAAGCAATCTTGATTCCTTGGGAGACTGGCTTTGGCTTCCTTACCTTTAGCAGAGGTGGGAGGAGAGGAGATTGCAATACCTTTAGACTTGGCCTTCTCTGCGGCAGCATTCTTTCGCTCCTTTTCAAATGCGGCAGCATCCTCAGCAGACATGATTCTATCACCCAAATTACCCAATCCACGCTTAGTGTATCTTGGTGGTTCATAGCTCTCAATTGGATCTTTGAGAAGATAACTCCTGTATATCTCGTCACCAAAATTGTTGCGGTAATTTCCTCTCATCGACTTACGGCAAAAGTCTTTTGTGGTAGAGATAGGCACCTTGTAGTTCTTGTTTTTCTCATACAGATATTTGATTCGGAGAGTTAGACCCATCAAGTAGGAAATCAACCTACTGTTCGTTCGGTACTTGGTTTCGCCTTCTTCTACCGCATCCTTATATGATAGGATGTTTGCCTTCAAAACATCGTAGATGATTTGGCCCCAGTCCAACTTCTTTCCCAGATAGATAGCAGCACATATCATCCATTGGGTGTTGTTAAAATTAGCATGATTGCCAGTCTTGCAAAGCAATGCATGATCTACCAGATGTCCAATGTGGTACATGATCTCACCTACATCCTTGCACTGAATTCTTAGAATATCTGCCGTGCCAGCAAGCTTCTTAGCAAGGCTTAGGGTTTCTGACCGTGAAATAGTTTCTGGTCCATCTCTACTCATTTTAATGCCAAGGGAGTGAGCTAAGTCGCTAGCATCAAAGGATAGTGGGATGCCCATGACAGAGGCTTTGATAAACTTAGGATTAGAATCAGGCTCATCAACACTTTCCATCTCAACAGCAGAGGTGAAGAATTCATCAACAAACGCAGGTAGATGGAAGTCTTGTTGAAGCGTAAAGAACGGTAAGATGCCGGACTTATTGAGCCTAGCCAGAATGTTGCGGCCAATGGCATCCTTTTTAAGGTCCTCGAGATCTAGAACTATGCCAGGAATAAAGTGATTTAGATCCTGAAATAAAACAAAACAAAATTGAGAACGAGGTAGATCGTGCGGTCACTTGACAAGAGTGTAAAGCAATGATGGTGCGGTCAAGTGAGGCACGGTAGGGAAGAAATGCGGTAAGGAGAAGATGGAGATATCATGGTTACCCCAAACAACAAAGTGTTGCAAAAAAAAAAAGAATCAAAACGTGAACATTACATAAACACTAATGACAAAAGAGGGTACATTAAGAGGGATCAAAAATATGAAGTATGTCAAGAACACGAAGAACATTTTGACGAACATGAAGAACACCATAAGCACAGTTACCCAGATTCCCAGAAAAGTGACCAAAACGAATGAAAATGACCTGGGAAGAATCGGAAATGCCTATAGAGCAATAAAAACACATCAATTTCATGAACTAAACAACATTAAACTCAGAAATTGAAAGGGGAAAGTATTGGAATATCGAAAATTCAAAAACCCATTTGGCTAAATTGAATTCAACAAAACCTGGATGAAATCCTATGAAATCTACAAATATATGAACTAGAACCAAGAATAAACAATCAACCCAAAATTTTAACTACATATAAGAAAAAAAATGAGATGAATCTTAGAGAATGTGAAAAGTTTTTGGGAAATGTCCGCCAAATTTTTTTTTCGAGTTTCAAGAAGTTCATACCATTACTACGACTGGAGGAGTGGATTGAGATGGAATAGAACTAGGAATTTCGTCTCTGGATTCAGTCGATTTTGAAGACTTCTTGGATTGATGCTTAGACATTATATAGAAGTGAATCGAGAGAGAGATGAATGACGGTTTTAGAGAGAGGTTGATAGAGATTGTTTGCAAAGGAGTTTAGAGAGAGAAAATTAGAGAGTGGTGGAGATGAAGATAGTGGGACGGTTTGGTGAAGGGGTTTTGCAGAGGTCAGAGTGATGGGAAATTGGGAGGTTAACTCTGAAAAAGGTGACTGACATGACCTAGGAGGCACTTTTCATTAAATGCGAGGTTGCAGGAGGTCACGTCGGACTAGCCAATGACGGTTCGGATATTTTAAGGAATAAAGATTAAATACAAAAATTTAATGCCCTAAAAGATTTGAATTAAATACAAGCGAGGGAAAATAGAAAGTTACCTTTGTGCCCTTGAGGTAGATATCGTCAAAATATCTCAAAATATTACTAAGTTAGAAGACTTACCTGGGCCTGAGGAGTACGGTAACTTGAGATGTCGACCGTGACATGTGCGGTCGATGTGAGGTATTTACCTTGCTTTGAATGTTTTAACTTTATATGAGGCAGCATGGTTTTATCCGGTCAACATATGGTGATGCGGCAGCTTTGAAGTGCGGTCAAGTGAGGGTTTCTAGATCTCTGTAATTTGCTTGACCGTGGGTCATCTGCCGTGTAGCCTGCTTGATCTTAAACTTGGAAACAAAAACATTAGTACAAGAAATCTTTTGGACAAGTTTGAGTTAGAGTTCAAGCATACCCATTTCTCCTCTTAGATACCTAAATCTCTTGGAATCAAGAGCCTTGGTGAGAATATCTGCAATTTGATCATCAGTACTCACATACTCTAGATGGATATTCCCTTTTTCCACGTGATCCTTGTGAAACTGGTATTTGATATCAATGTGTTTGGTCTTGGAATACATGACAGGGTTGTTGGAGACAGCAATGGTAGATGTATTGTCACAAAAGATTGGACAGTTTTCTTCTTTGATTCCGTAGTCAACCAATTGTTGCTTCATCCACAGCACTTGGCAGCAGCAGCTTCCAGCAGCTATATATTCAGCTTATGTGGTTGATACAGAGACTGAGTCTTGTTTCTTGCTTGCCCATGAAACTAGTCGATTTCTAAGGAAATGACAAGTTCCACTCGTGCTTTTCCTGTCGGTGGTACATGCTGCATAATCTGCATATGAGTAACCTATAAGATCAAAAGTTGAATCTTTGGAGTACCAAATTCCAAGGTTAATAGTCCCAGATAGATATCGAATAATACGTTTAACAGAAATAAGATGTGCTTCTCTAGGATCAGCTTGATAACGAGCACAAACACAAACACTAAACATGATATCTGGTCTACTAGCAGTTAAGTATAGAAGAGAGCCAATCATACCTCGATATAAGGTTTGATCAACCTTCTTATATTTCAAGTCTTTATATAGCTTGTTACCAGTAGCCATGGGAGTGTCGTATGACTTTGCATTTTCAAGTCCAAATTTCTTGATGAGATCTGTTGTGTACTTAGCTTGGTTGAGGAAGATGCCTTCAGCAAATTGTTTAATTTGAAGTCCAAGGAAGAATGTCAATTCTCCCATCATGCTCATCTTAAATTTGCTTTTCATGAGTTTCTCAAAACGTTTACACAACAATTCATTAGTAGAACAAAAAATAATATCATCTACATATATTTGAACAAGTAAAGTATGATCATTATATTTAGCAATGAATAAAGTTGTGTCGATCTTACCACGCTTGAATCCCTTTTCAAGGAGAAACTTAGATAGAGTATCATACCATGCTCGTGGAGCTTGTTTGAGTCCATACAAGGCTTTACGGAGTTTGTAGACATGATTTGGAAATTTGGGATCTTCAAATCCGGGCGGTTGAGCAACAAAGACGGTTTCTTGAAGTTCTCCGTTAAGAAATACACTCTTCACATCCATTTGATATAGCTTGAATCTTTTGTAAGAGGCATAAGCTAAGAATATCCTTATAGCTTCGAGTCTTGCAACGGGGGCAAATGTTTCATCATAATCAATGCCTTCTTCTTGTCTATATCCTTGTGCAACCAACCTAGCTTTGTTCCTTGTGATTCTTCCATTTTCATCCATCTTGTTTCGGAACACCCACTTTGTACCAATCACTCCTTGATCTTGTGGCCTTGGAACCAATGTCCAAACTTTACATCTTTCAAATTGGTTGAGTTCTTCTTGCATGGCAACAACTCAACTTGAGTCCTGGAGTGCTTCATCAACTTTCTTGGGTTCAACTTGAGATATGAATGCGGTTAGTGCATCATAGTTTGATCTTCTTGTTCTAACGCCAGAATGCAGATCACCAATGATATTCTTAATTGGGTGATCTCTGACCTCACGAACTTCTTGAGGTATGTCTGGTTGAGTTGATGGTGGTTGTAAATCTTCTAGAGGTACATCATTTGAGCCATCCCAATCATAAGTGATTTGAGGGATAGGTTCTTCAACATTTATGGGTGTTTCAAATTCAACTCCATTTGAGGCAGCAGCAGATGATGTAGCTTCTGGTGCTTCATATGAGGTAGATGGGTTTCCTTGAGTTGATTGACTTTGCGGTTGAGTTGTACCTGTCTCATTTATCTCAACAAAATCATCAGCAATATTTGGAGCCATATGTGGCTCTAGGAGAGAATGTTCATCAAAGGTAACATGGACAGATTCAACTATCTTAAGAGTGGTTTTATTAAATACACGAAAAGCTTTTGAGTGTTTAGCATACCCAATAAATATACCTTCACCGGCCTTAGGAGCAAATTTACCTCGATGTTCTTTACCGTTGTAGAGTATAAAGCATTTGCATCCAAATATCTTGAAGTATGTTATGTTGGGGGTTCTTCCTCTCCAAAGTTCATAAGGAGTTTTGTTGTAGGTCTTGTTGATGAGGGATCTATTCTGAGTGAAGCATGCTGTGTTGACGACTTCAGCCCAAAAGTATTGAGGTAGCTTTGCTTCAGCAATCATTGTCTTTCCGGCCTCTATCAACGTTCTATTCTTTCTTTCCACTACACCGTTTTGTTGTGGAACTCCAGCAGCAGAGAAGTTGTGGTCAATACCATGATCATCACAGTATTGAGCAACACCGTTGTTCTTGAATTCTGTACCGTTGTCGGATCGAACACTAACGATGTCATCTTCTTTTTGTGTTTGGAGCTGTCTAAAGAGTGCGGTCAAAATGTTATAACAATCATCTTTGGAGCTCATCATCTCGACCCACGTATATCTTGAGTAGTAATCTACCACAACTAAGGAATATCTATTTCCTCCAATACTTGCGGTAGTAACAGGTCCAAACAAGTCCATATGTAGTAGTTGCAAACATCTAGAAGTTGAAGGTGTCGTTTTGCTGGAGAAAGACGCTTTTGGTTGTTTGCTAACTGATTGCAGGAAGTTAATGGACTCTTTTGAACATCTCTGGTGCTCTTTTGTGTATAGAGAAGCAAATGAAGTGGAAGATGTTTTAGCCAAAAATGCAGCACAATCAGACAACATCAATGAATGTTTTGTAACTCCTCCGTTGTATTTATATCCGTGTTTAGTTAAGGACTTGAAGGGTGATACTTCCATCAGGGAGTTAGTAGTGTATAATGCTCAAACTATGTTTGTAAAATAACTACTTTTATGTTTATGTAATTAAGTGTGGTTTGCCAAAAAAAAAAAAAAAAAAAACTTTTGGTCAAGAAAGAATCGACCGACCAAAAGAAAGTGAAATCTAGGTTGAGCATGTGGGTTGCCGCGCTCCCACACGTACAAGCTAAAACATGCCATGCTTAATTGTACAAAATTATTCTACTAGTAACAAAGTTAAAAAAAAAAAAAAAAAAAAAAAAAAAAAAAGGTAAGATGCTGAGATCACACGTGTGATGTTTGAGGAGAAAACCCTAGAGCATGGGGGATGTGTTTTTGGTTTGGTAGTACAAATGTTGGGACACGTACGTGATGACCTAGGCTAGGAGTATCATTTTCATAGGCAACTGGATTCGTGGGTGTTTCTTGTTGGGTTGACGGCGAACACCACAATAAACAATCACTTCTCATCAGTTTTTTTTTTCTTTTTTAATTTATATTTTGATGTTAATTGTTAGGCACAGTTTCATGTGTTTGTATCTAAAATTTTTTGGAACGGTTGTTGAGGGTCAATACAAGTTAACTTTGATTAAATATAAATGTCAATCTAACCATTCTTGTGAAATTCTAAAATTTGTTATTGACTAATCATCAAGTGATTTATCAATGATAAATTTTAAAATTTCATTGGGTTGATTAGATTGATAATAATCTTTGGTCAAAATTCACATGTGTTGAGCATCAAAAATCCAAAGTGGACTATCTTTCTGGGTCAGATGGAGTATTATGTATATCAATATTATAAAACTCATTGTCAATGTTTATTGTAGGTGAATTCACGGTTATTGGCGGATTTAAGTCTTTTGAGGAGGGTATTTAGACCCCCTGACTTTTGTATTTTTTAATAATTTACTGTTACAATTTTTTAATTTACTTCATTGCTCGTGAAAAGAAAAATTTAAGAGAGTCTAGATCCGCCAATCATTTATATGTTAGTTTGGTAACTTTATTATAATGTCATTTATGATGCATAACTGTAAAATGTATGCTATTTTAGTATGAGAGTCTTGGCATTCCAGATATATAGTTTATTTTCCTTTATCTTTTTAAATCATGTTTTAAGATTTAATAAGCACAGTCGAGCTTCTACTTAAATACTATAATGACGTGAGACCGAAAATCAGGGTTCCCATCTAAAGCACAATAAACTGGGGGCTGGACTCCAGTGAGACCGTCTCACTGCGTTAGACGGCTCACAGCCAAGCTGAGCTGAGCCGCCGAGCCAGCAACCAAGCCGAGCCGAGCCAAGTTTTTTTTTTTGCCCTCCAACATTTTTTTCCATGCCATTTTTTTGTTCGCCAGCAAAAGTAACACTTTTTATAAAGAATTATAACACTTTTTTCGAATATATATGTCACACTTTTTTTTCATAAATATACCACAAATTTACTGAAATAGATTAAAGATAACATGAGATTGACAACTAAACTAATGTTACATTTTATAATAAATGAATTTAACCTTTTATTTTCTCAATTGTAACACTTTTTTAGGTTTTACATTCAATTGAAATGCAAAAAGTGATTATATATATGAATTTTTACTCTTGTTTTAAAGAAAAAAAGTAGCATTTACTCTATAAAACTGTTACATTCATCTAATATAGCAAATTACAATCATATATGCATTGTGTTACACTTCAATTATTACTTTTTCTACCTCAAAATCTATTTATTTATTTTTTGCAAAACTGTTGTTACATCTTACAATAAAGTGTTACTTTTTAAAGACTGAACTGTTACTTTTATCAGAACAAAGTGTTACATCTCAGGATATAAGTAGTCCAGTTTTTTTTTGTGTGTTAAAAAGTATGTTTTTTTAAAAAATAAATCAAAACATCAGTATTTAAAAAAAAATGACTTCAAAATCTCAAGATATAGCATTTTAAAGTTATTGGGGTTTTTTTTTTTAAAAGGCACCACGTGTCGCGCGCTGGGAGAGCGAGAAGGACAGCTGGGCTTGTGAGACGGTCTCACCCAAGTTTTTCCCATATAAACTGGACACTGAACAAAAGCGCACCTTTGGTATACTATAATGACGTGAGACCGAAGGCTTACAAACGTGGACTCGGGTGGTGGGTTGTCACGGGTGGCGTGGAGGGTTCATCGTGGGCCGTTGGGCCTGCACGTGTAAAGAGTCAGCTCTGATACCATGATAAAGTTTGAGGTTCCATCTTAAAACTAATTTCTTGGAGTGTATAGAACAAATTAAGTTATCTAACTTGTAACGGGGTTGCAGTAGAGAACTAGAGATAACTTGAATGGCACAAATAATGGTGTCACATAAGGTTTATTAGTTTATGTAGAGGCTTGAACTGTGCTAATACTTCCTCAGTCGTTCTCGCATTTTTTGCAATATTAAGAATGAAATTTGAGTAATATTTTTTAGGTTATGTTAATTGTGATAAAATAAAAAATATACTATTGTTACATCTTTAACTTTACTGTCAATAACAAGGTTTGAATTTTCATTAGATAACTGAATCAACTTAAAATTATTGTTCAACATTATTTCGTAGTAACGATAAAAAAAAAAGTAGGAACGTCACTTGAGACGGAGATAGTAGAATTATGTAGTCCCCTTATATATGCTAAAGAGGTCTAGCTCAAGCGACATTCAGCATTACGTACGTTTTATATGAAAGGTCAAAGTCTTCACTAAATCATTGATTTAGGAATGTATGAACTTGGCTCAAGTTGAATTCAACTTGTGGCTCAAGTGAGCCAAACTTTGCATACGCCATAAGCTGATTAAATACAAGCTCAAGCTCAAACTCATGCGTTCTTATAGTTTAATTTTAAAAGTAATATTCTTCACGAAACTCGAAAAACATAATTAATTGGTCAAATATGGGGAATTGGCATGTGCAATGAATAATGTAACCATTGATTCCCCCAACTAAGGAAGGTTGGATGTTCCAAGCCATTCTTTAGGTATCTATTATGTTTCCCATTGAACCTCTGTGGAAATATGCTTATCTAATTTCTTCAGCGAATGAAATTCAACTATGGACTAATAATTTAACACATGATATCACAAGAGTGACGTTTCTTATTGTTCTTCCTTTCTCGATACGCTTAACATCTTTAATTAACTACTATTGATTTATTCATCAATTATATACTCCTAACTACTAGTATATTGGGGTAATGTCCCCATTTCCTTTTCTTCTTTTCTGGTCTGCTACAGCTAACGTTGAAATGATAGCACAATCTATTCTTTGAATATCAATGGTATAAATTGATTTATTAGAATCGATGTAGGTTTCATAAGGGTTTTCAATTCAGTGGCGGAGCTACTTGCTGTTAAAAGGGGTCAATTGCTCCCCTCCTACCTTTAATTTAAAAAATAAAATAAAATCTAATAGTGTAATTATTTTAAAATTTGAGGGTATTAGTGTAGTATGTTTAAACTTGCCCTCTTTTGTGAGAAGATAAATTTACACTCAAATTTTATTTTGCCCCCTTTACCCTAAAACATTAATTTTGCCTCTTTTAACTAATTTCTTGCCCCGCCACTGGTTTAGTTAACCTCAACTGTTGATTTTTTAGACACATCGTGACACTATTCAACATATAGCTGTAATAAAGGGGGAAGTAGGAGTAGCAGTTCCAAATTCAGTTCCATCTCCACACAATGTGGAAGAAAGATAATTGGCAATTGGTAATCTTTTTTGTGAAAAAAAATAAAAAAATAATTCTGACAGCGTTGATTCAGGCGAAGAAAATGGAATCAACTTTCTAGTAGTTAACAAAAGCTTAATTTCTTTATACTTTAATTTAATTTAGTTTAATCACTTGTTTCTCTTTTTCCCCTTAAACTAGAAATACCATTAGTTAGGGAGCATCTTTCTTTCTCCTGTTTTGGTCAGATGTAAGTTTCTCTGAACTACATCGTCCCTTGTTTTGAGGACATTATTGATTTGTTAATGACTCCTGTTTTCTCAGCATCATTTACACATTCGGGCCAATAACAAATACTCCCTCCGTCCCACCCGAAATAGGACGTTTTGCCATTTTGGGTGTCCCACTCGAAATAGGACATCCCAAAATGGAAAGCTTTTATTATTTTTTTATTAGTAGAACCCACTTGTCATACTCACAGCAACTTTTTATTTATTATTCCCCACCCACTTTCTCTCTCTTTCATACTTACAACACCTACTTTTCAAATAACTTTTTATAATAAAAGATTAATATTCCTTAATCCCCGTGTCGGGACTAAGAATCCTATTTCAGATGGGACGGAAGTAGTACTTCTCTTTTTCTCAAAATGGTTTTTTTCATTTGTCATTTTTCACTGTCTTAAAACTTCATTTGATTTTTACAAATGAAAATATCATTTTAGCAATGAGGGAGTATATTTTACACCATTCGTCTCAAAATAAATGATTAATTTCATTTTTTTTCTAATGACACAAAATCAAAAACAACATAAATATTCATTTTGGGATGGGCGGTAGCAAAGAACTAGCATATTTAACTAGTTAACTACCCTTACTAAGTTGTCCTCAGAGGAATGGCTTATTGGTAAAACCAAGCTCCATCCTCGCTAAGCGCTAGAGTTCGATCCCTCTACTCGGCCCCTGACTGTCACGCTGAATGGGACAAGACGTACTACGTCGACATCAAATCAAATTTTTAAATTTATTTTGTATAAGAGCAATTTTGAGTATTTACTTTGGACAGTGATATTACTTACTACCTCCATCTCAAAGTAAGAGTTTTACTTTAGTTATGCACGCTTGTTATGAAAACACAAGAAAAGTGATCAAGATTGCAGCTAGATTGAGGATATAATTGTGCAGAACACTATTTATAATGCAAGTGTGTAAAAGGTAAGTTAGTAAGTGTTGGGTTTTTTGTGATTATACAAGCATTATAAGGGTAAAATTGTTCAAAACCCTATTCATCATTTACTATATTAAGAATGAAACTCTTACTCTGAAGCAAGCCAAAAAAGAAAATATGACTGTTACTCTGAGACTGACCAAATAATTAAGAATGGTAGTAGAGATTAGTGTTGTATTGTAATTAGGTTACCTACGTATATGCAAACGAATGCATGTGAAAAGCTACCGAATCTTATTGACCATTTTATATGTAAAAGAACGAATCTGTAAAATATACTTTCTATGGTGATGATCGACCAAATTACATTAGAGAATAATTAGGGATTCAAATCTTCAAATGATACCCTTTGATTATTCTAGTCTTTTTATTCTCTTTCTCGTACTTTGAAGATTCTTTTTACCCAACTTACTTGGTAAGCAAATCACCTTTGTTTATGTATCTAATCTAATCAATTGGTTTTAGCTAGTAATTACTTCATAAATTGTCCCATAATACATGCAACTAGTTCTCTTAGTGCATGTAGTTTCCAAGTGTACAAGCTAAGAATAAACCGATTGTTATGATCCGTCTCAAATAAATGTTGTATTTGCCTATATGTAAAGCAGATGACAAATCAGATGCGATATTTATTTTGGGACGTCGGAGTGAGTATATGTATATAGGTGAATTAAGTGAAGTTATACATAAACATGAAATACTATATTTTATGTTCACATAAATTTTGTTATTAGTTGCAATGTCAACACTTCACAAGTTGCTATAGTTGCAACTGTGACACTAAGCAAGAGGGTGCATGTTGCTTTGATACTTAGTTTTAAGTCAGACCATAGATTTTGTGACTTAATAGTTGAGGATGTTATTAGGCAGAATATGCGAATGTGATTGTCAGTTTAATGGATGAAACCCTCATTCATGTTTGATGCTTATTCTATGTTCGTTAAGATTTGATAGATGTTGTGGAGAAATAAAAGATGAAAGAAAGTAAGGAACTATATTCTTATACTCCCTCCGTCCCCGAAAGATGGTCCACTTTTGACTTTTGATGATCAATACAAGTGAACTTTGACTAAATATAAATGTCAATCTAACCATCCTTGTGAAATTCTAAAACTTGTTATTGATTAATCAACAGGTGATTTATTAATGACAAATTTTAAATTTTCATTGGGATGTTTAGATTGATAATAATCTTTGGTCAAAGTTCAATGACAAATTTTAAAATTTCATTGGGATGATTTGTCTCATATTTAGGGAAATGGTTCAACTTATATATATATTTTTTTGATCCATTTCAAAATCAATATTACGTTTTTAAATAAAAAATAATAAGATTCAACTAATTTTACCATCATACAAACTTCCTCCTAATGTGTGTCTTTAAGACATACGATAAAATTTATTTGTGGTGGTAAACCTCTCCGAGAGTATAATATTATCAATTTTCAATATTTTAAATTTCTTAAGTTGTTATAGTTATATGAAATCACTGGTATAATTAAGTATTATTATATCTTATGATATAAGGATATACATTAGAGAAACTAATAAATAAAAGATATAATTTTATAATTTAGGGTTAATTGCAATTTGGTTCCTAACATTTCTCAAAATTTGCAATGTTGAAGCTGTCATTTCAATTTCGTCAATTGGTATATCTACTTTGTCATTTTTTTGCAATCCGACTACAAATCTAACACGGTGTTACTTTTCTAACTGATTTTATGTTATGTGGCTTGCACAAGACGTTTAAATGGACGTTTTAAGATGTTTTTGGAGTTACATATATCCGATTGACATGGTTCTTTTTTTAAATCGAATCTAATATTTATATCTACAACATTTATTTTTTTTAATTTTTTTTGGATTAATTGAATTTTATTAATTTGTAGTTAAATAAATGAATATATTTTAAAAATAAGAGAATATGTGAAAATAATATGAAAAAATACTATTTTCCACCATGTTATATCTTCTTTCCTCCACCACTTCGCCACCTTCCTGCATCACTCCTTCCACATACATACACCCTTCCCCTAATTCATCCTCCTCTTCCTCTCCTTTTTTTTTCTCTATACAATATTATCATAATATCATGAACTGATACTCCACATACAACATTATTTCATATGAAATATATTTGACGGTAATTTATTTTTTGGATTTTTTTTTCACGTGGTTTTCTATTTTCTAATTGTTTTATATTAAAATTTAATATAAAATAATCTGGTCAACAAAATAATTTGCCAAAAAAAAATATATTGTATATTTATGTATTAGCTTCAATTTAAAAAATGAATCAAACCAATCGGATATGTGTAACTCCAAAAAATCTTAAAACCTCTCTTAAAACGTCATGTGCTAGACACATGACATAAAATTTGTTAAAAAACTTAATTATCTTAAGTTGTTATTGATTGTATTTGTTGAATCATTGAACACATTGATAATCCTTGATTTTAACATGGTATTAGATCACACTCTTTACCCATGGGAGTGCAAAGAGGCACACAATAATCTACCCTACACCACCCAAGCGTAAGTCCCTTTAAACGTGCAAGCTCAAAAAAGGCACACGATGATCTAACTCTGCATCATATACGCCACTATCCATCTAGAATGTACTCCCTCCGTTTCATATGAATTGAGACAAAAAAAGGGCACAATAATTAAGAGAAGGTAGTGAATGTAATGTGTGGTGGAAAATGAAGAGAGAGAATGAGTGGGGTAAATAGTAGTGTTAGTTGGATAAAATGAGTGGTGGAAAATGATAAGAGAGAATTAATGGGGTTAAATGGGCGGGGTTGGGTGAATATAAAATATTAAAAAGTTTGCCATTTTGAGCAGTCTCAATTGAGGTGAAACGGACGAAAAGGGAAATAAGTCTCAATTCACATTAAACGGAGAGAGTAAGTCGTAAGACGAGCTATATATGTTGAAGTATTTATCCATTTCTCAAGGTTTGTCTTCATTATACAAAAATATTAAAAATATTAAAAATTGATAAAATTATACTTTTATAATCCTCCACTCATTCTCTCTCTTCTTCCCAACACTCGTTATTCTCTACTTATTCTCTTTCCACCCCCACTAATTCTCTCTCTTCCTCTCTACCTTTCATTCTTAATATAATATTATATCCTTAATTTCTCAACTTTAAAATAAATGTTTCAACTTACATGAAACAGAGGGAGTACTCAAACATTAACACCATTATTTATAGTGATGTATCAATCCAAATATTTGAAATTAGGTTAACCATCAAAAAAAAAAAAAAAAAAAAAAAAAAAATTATTTCATTGATTTGAGTGACTACATGATGTTCAAGTTGTTTGGATTGATTGATGACAAAGTAAGATAGATGGCATTATTTGACAGAAACACGTGAAGGAGGAGAGGGGAGAGGAGGTGGAAAGGAAGAAAGAAGATGACAAAAAGTGTGAAGAACTCCATTCCAATTCCCCAGTGCATTGTCCATACTTTGTCCAGTCATCTGTCCAACTTTAGAGAGAAAGGAAGTAAGAAAGAAAGGGTAGCACCTCTAGGTGCAGAGAAACTAATTGAACCATGGGCATAAAGACGAATTGTACCCTCCATTACATTTTTAGACCACATCCGCCCACTTTTTATTTCTCTCCCACCCTTCCTTTTGTCCACTCCGGATACGAATGAATGCAGTTGAAAGGCAGTGCAATTTTTTCTCTATCTATCATTTTATATGAATTTATTGTAGGTAATGATAAGAGGAGGGGGTTTGAAGATAATCATGCTCTTAATAAGCAAATTTACTTAACTAATTGAAACGGGAGTGCCCTAATTTAATTTTAAGACCGTACATGCCCTAATCCATCTTATCACCGCACTTAAAAATGCTCATGCGAGCTTTTCTAAGCTCGTCACATCATTTTTATTTTTTTTTCGCTTTCGTTGTGGCTGAGATTCATGTAACAAATAATTTCTATTGGTATTTGAAATTGAACTCCGCCGTAAAATATTAAAAAATAATTGATACAGCAGCTCTCGCAAGAGCTATGCTCTCCGCCGCCTGAGCAATGCCAAATCCTCCAATCACCCCCATTCACCCCAATTTTTTTTAAAAAATTCTCCGTCTTAAATAATGAATAATGGTTACTTATTTTCGTTTTGTGCGTCACATATTAATAGTCACTTACCTAAAATATTTAGTTTTCTCTCCTTTGCTCACTCAAAACAACTATTCACTATCTCATTTTCTCTCTTCATTCAACTTACAACACTTACTTTTTCAGCATATTTTTTTAATTTTCACCCGTTAAATTTTATTTTGTAACCAACACAAAGGGTAAATAGCAAAAATGAAAGAAGAAAAGAAAAATGAAAATGAGAACACAAAGAAAGAACAAGGACAGTCTACTATGAGTGTAGTCTGTAGAGAGGGAGTGATAGGGCAGATGTGTTTGATACTAGTACTCCCTCCGTCCCCATTTACATTACAAAAAAGAGGTTTTACACAAAAATTAAGAAAATGATTGTAAAGTTGATGTGTTGTGAGTGTAGATAGTTGAGTGAGAGAGAGAAAGTGGTGGTAGAGAAAAGTAAGTGGATAGTTGTTTTGAGTATGACAAGTGGATCCCACTATTAGAAAAATAATAAAAACTTTCCTTTTTGGGATTTTATAAAGTAAATGGGGACACTCTAACTGACAATTTTTGTAAGGTAAATAGGGATGAACGGAGTATACTAATAGCATTAGGCCGGTAGAAGATACGTACCCCTACTACCCAACACTTGACGCGTGTTTCCTTAGTTTCCTCTTTGTTACCTCCCTCTCCTTACCCTTCGCTGCGTGCAAACGAGTTACTTAATTTAGTAATTTTAACAATTCCAACTTTATGGTCCAGACACTACCATGCATGCCCAATAATCCACATTTACCCCTTCTACTTTTACTGAATATATCGTACTCACTCTGTCCCGTTTGAATTAAAATTCTTGGTCAAACAATTTTTACTTTGACCAATAGTTTGAAGAAAAATAATAATGCTAATAAAAATTTAAAATTTGTTATTGTATCATGATTAATAATAAACTAAATAACTATTTTTAGATTTTCATTAACATAAATATTTTTCTTCAAATTATTGGTCAAAGTATTAAATTACTTGACCAAGAATCCTAATTCGAGCGGAACGGAGGGAGTATTCCATTACAAGCAGTCTGCCCAATTTAATAAATAAAATAACTAAAAACCTCTAAAAATTGAGGATCTTAGTGCAATAAATGATCTATTGCCTCATTTATATTAGGATTAATTGTAATTTGATTTTTTTTATTTTTTGATCAAAGTAATTTGATTATTTAAGCCTCACAACATGTTGTAATCGGTTATTCAGTTTCTAAAGTAACAGCTCATTATTATTATTATTTTTAATAAAGTGTCTCATATCAAGGCAACATGACATTTTAAAGAGCATTTGTCATTTCACTAAAAAAATATACAACAAAACTAACAAAGTTTACAAAAAATTAAATGTGACACTGTGTTAAAAAATGAACAAGATCCACAACTCTCATTAATTTTTACCGACAACACCACCACCATCACTACTTTAAACTAGCGCCAACAACAAATAAAATAGGTCTACAAACCCCCACCTAAAACAAGCATTTGCAAGAAAATAACAATGCCAATCCTTCTTTTCCGTCACGACTAAACTATGGTTGGCGATGACAATATGACAAAATGGGCGGAGGGCAAAAACAACCCGGTTTCTAAATTAAATACCCATTAGTAAGTCTCACTTTTTAAAACATCCACGTTTTATTTTTTTTATTCACACTACTGATGAGACCGAGCTTTATAGACCGGACTGAACCCGGTCTAAACCGGTACAACCGAGTCCGCCCAAACCGGACCTAAATCCTGAGGACCGAACCGGATAAGCCCGTGGGTGAATAGGCTCGAAAGACCCGGTCTCCCCGATGACCATGACCGAGATGGCCCTGCCTCCCGCTATCCTAAGGGTCCCGTACTGATCTCTCGACCTCCTGTCCGGAGCCCGCATTGTCCAGCTGGCACAAACGTACGATGGACGTCAACGATTCGTACCTGACATACCATAACGGTTGTTGGTGGAACCATGATTCCCTGACAACACGCCACACTCCCATCCACTTTTCTGACTGGTCCAATGAGGACCTGCCACGTGTTTATCAAGTACCAAGGTAGTTGGTACCTTGAACCTGCCTCTTTCATCTACTCATATAAATACTCCATCCCGCCCCCATGGGCCAGGTACGTGCTCTATCCTAATCACACACATAAGGTCGTCACTGATCTTTCTTCTTAGGTTTTCCTCAGAGATCTTACTCTCACACCCGAGGGCCTAAGCCGGATTCAAACCCGGCATTGGTCTTGACGGTGTTCTTGTCTGTGTGTGATCAGGAACAGGAGACAATCAAACCGGAGTTCTATCTCCATGACCCCAGATTTCCAGGGCGTCATCAACTACCTCACTTGCCATACTCACACATATAAAAAGTATGTGTCTCATTCTTAAAGCATCATACTCACAATTCCATTCTCCCTAACAATATTTTAAATATATATTTTTTTTATCGAAGAAAAATGGGGAAGTTGTTATGAGAGCGAGGGAATAATATTACTCCCTACCAAGCTTAGTTACTCTCTAGTCAAACTTTGCAAATAATGTAGGAACATAGGTAGGTTTTTCAACCAAATTTAAGGAACCAACTGGTACTCAAAGAAGCCTACCAGTATATATCATCATACCCAATGGTCCACCAAAGGGATCAATAATGAGCATGATTTTCAACATTGACCACCTCCAACGTACCAAAGTGAATATATACAACTATACAATTTCTAATTCAAAGACATCATTAACAAGTCTTGCCAATAAAGTTACAATATTGTGGATATGGCACCCAAATAATTTGAACCAACATATATGTATAGACTTTTCTAGATCTATTCATTAAACTATCTATCTAGCCATGTACTAAATTTTCTTGTTTTCTATCCTAGCTAGCTAGGAGCTACCCTTGCTAGTATTCATTCAAATAATCAACACCAATAAGGGGTATGATATGATTGAGGCTGCCCTATATATACATACATACATAGATTCTTAAAAGTTGTCTTAAGAATCCCAACATGTGCCCCTCTTTGAGAGCACATAATTGAATGCAAGAAAGCTCTCAATGTTTGCCTTCTTAGATATGCCTACACACAAATGAATCCCTTTTATTTTATATTATTTTCTTACTCCCCTTGTACCAGAATAAATTTTTTATTTTCGATATTCTTTAAATAATTGCCATCTTATTAAAAATAGAATATAAATTTGGTGATTTTCTTATACTACACATTCTAATTGGCACAAGCATTGCAATGCCGGTCATAGGAGGTGTCAACTATGACATTATTGCAGAGGGGGTGTTTGTTTAGATCCAAACTCTAATTGGTTTCGGGTCTTGAAAAAACCATTGTTTTCGTACCGACGGTCAGGGGAAAGTAGTTGTCTATTTCTTTAATAATTTATTTTGAGACAGAATAAAAAGAACAACATGTACTACAATTATACTATGACCGGAACAATCATATGAGAAATTAGATTACTTTTGTAGATGCATTGAATAACAATATGGGCTTTTATAGATGGATGAATATAAAAGTTTCAGTTTCTTAAAAGGTAATGAGAAAGAAAGATGAATGAGAGAACCAACGGCAGCTGGTTTTGGAGTAGTGGGATTGTTGGAGAACAGCTAGTTTTGCTGGTTATTATAAATACAAGGGGCTGGAAAGAAAAAAACACTCAAGTTTGGGGACCATTTTACTATAAATGGAATGTGTACTAAAATTAGCAATGCTCTTAAATGAACTCATTATAGCAAGGGGTCAAGGGTAAACAAGACCTACAATACATGAAATCACGATGTGAATATAGTGATACTCCCTCCGTCACAGAAAGATAGTCCACCTTTTTTTGGTTGTTACTACGAGAAACTTTGAGCAGTTATAAATACTACTTATAATTATGTTAATGCGAATCTAAAAATTGATATTAGTAGTATTTATAATGGCGTATCAAGAACAATTTTAAAAATTTCATTAGAATAATTAAAAGTAGCCTTAATTATTACTCAAAGTTCCTTCGTAAAACCTATGAAAATAGTGGGACTGTCATTCTGGGACAGAGGGGGTATTATTTTGTACTAATACATATTAATCCTTCCCAATATAAGCATTTATTTTTATTAATCTTAAAGTACTCAAATTTTATGATGTCATTATGCAATGTTCAATACTCTCTCTTTTCATAAGTAAAACTAATAAACATTTATTTGAGAAGTAGAAATATATAGAAGACAAGAATAATAAAGGCACAATTTTAGAGCATTTCTTAATAATACTAGCATCATATATACACATAAAATTTGGAAATATTTTTGTGATTTTTTGCTGCACTATGATCTAATGAAGAGTCAAAATAAATTGTTTCATTGTTTTACAATGTCATTAACGATTAATATTAATTGTTAACGTAAATATCCAAGAAACGAAGATGTGAAGTTCTAGCTTGTGTGATGGAGTGTAATCTCGCATGAGCGAATAAGTTCTTACATTCTCGCGTCACTGTTTCATTTGACCATTCAAATATTTTTACAATATATTGCTAATTACATGACTGTCGTTAATGAAGTTCAGTTAGCAATTGTTTTCATTGGACACTGCTCTCTCTCTCTCTCTCTCTCTCTCTCTCTCTCTCTCTCTCTTCTTCTTCTTCTTTGGTGGGCAGTTATATAAGTTAATGATTTTAAAGTATCAATTTCTAAAGATAAAACTAACTTTTTTGGACAAACATAAATGACAAATGAGACAATCATTTGGAAGCACAGAAAGTTTTTCTTTTTTCTTTTGAAATGAGTCAAATTTTGTGAATAAATTATATCAATAGAATATTTGAATTATTTGTATCCAAAAAATAAGTCCACAAAGACATTTATTTTTAAGGATCAAATTATTTTAAATTCTTTTGTTAAATCAATTACTCCCTCCATCCCAAAATATTTGTAGTTTTAGGATTTTCACACACAATCAATGCATGTCTAATTGACTAAATTACCCTTAAAATATTTCAAGTACCAAGACAATTAAATGCTTTTACAATGACAACTACCATCATAAATAAGGGTATATTTGACAAACAATATCAAATATGTCTAGATAAAATCAAAACTACAAATATTTTGAGACAAATATCAATCCCTTAAACTACATATATTTTGGGACGGATGGAGTATATTAATTTAGGCTCCGTTCGTTTGGCGGAAAACAACTTCCGGAAAACATTTTCCCCATTTTCCGGTGTTTGTTAAACACCGGAAAATGGGGAAAATGTTTTCCAAGGAAGTGGTTTTCCTCCATTCCTAAGGAAAACGTTTTCCTTACCTCCACCTAAGGAAGACATTTTTCGGAAAATGCTAACACTTCAATTATTGTTTTAACTCAAATTTTTGTTTTACGAAAATTATTTTTTAAATATACCCAGTTAATTAAAAAATGTCTAAAAATATTTTATTTTTTTGAATATTTTGCAATATGTTAAATTATTAACTTTAGTCCATTATAATTACAAAACTACATTTCCATTTTACTTTATAATTGAAATTGGAGATAATGACTAATTTATTGATTATTTCTTTTTAATATATACTCTAGGTGATCAAAATTAATGTATCTAAAAAAGTTTTCCGGAAAGCATTTTCTTAAAATTCACCAAACAGTGGAAATTACATTTTCCGGAAAACGTTTTCTAAGAAATCGTTTTTCAGAAAACATTTTCCAAGAAATCGTTTTCCGGAAGTTATTTTCCACGAAACAAACGGAGCCTTAGTTTGGAATGGAACTAAATTTGGATCACAAGAAACATCCGGTTTATGTTTGTGGTTTCAGACAAGATCCATTTGGGAAACCCGTGGGTTGTTGTCTGTCCATTGACGGTCACACACACACAAGTAAGACCATTTGCAATGGTCTACTTAATTGCTTATTGAATGGGGGTCAACAAGTAAATTGCTTCCAATGGTGTGTTGAAGAACATGTTGATAGGGGGTGGGTGTTGGACGGGTTCAACATGGTTGATGCTGACATGGTGGGCCAGCGTCGAGGACAGGTGTCAAGCCCCCAAAGGCTCCGACATGGCGCGTGACGCTCACGGGCGTCGGGGGAGAGTGTGGCCGGCCAAAAGCAGCCTAATCCCACAGCAACCACTCTCATTCCGCCACTTGTCCTCCGCTGGTTGGTCCGTATTATTTTTCTCACCAATTTTTTCAAACTGCGTTATCTTTAAAAAAAAAAAAAAAAAAAAAAAAAATTATACCAAAATTCAGCATTTTTTTTCCTCTATAAGTAGAGCCAAGTTCCACTAGATTTCGACACAAAAAAAAAATCTCCTCTCTTTTGTGAAATGGATCCTAATAATAACCATTTCAACCCCCAAAATTCAAGTAATTATCGTTATTTCTCGTATTTATTTAATTACAATTAAAAAAAACATTAATTAAGTGTGATTTTTTTAATTATAAATTATTATTATTATTATCCCGAAAATATTATTATTATTATTATTATTATTATTATTATTTTACTAATCATAAAAATAAAAGATATAAAATAAAATAAAAGTGGTGGGGTAGGATGATGAGTTAGGAGGGTGTTGAATGGTAAGTATTAAATAAGCCATTGGAAGTGTAAAAATTGATGGGTTGTTGAATGATTAGGTGGATGGAGAGAGAAGATGAGGTGGAGTGATAAAGTGGGTGTTGAATGGAATTGGGTTATTGAACCATTGTGGATGGTCTAACAACACAAGGCCACAAGTGTGAACCCAGGATTAACAGTCCACCTATTGTCGACCACGTGTCTAAATTAACCAGCTGGCATTTGCTGTTAGGTTGACGGCGAAGACGGCGGAACAAGTGAAGAGATGCCACAACCGGGCTAACCGCATGGGCCCCCACGTGGGTTAGTGGAACCCTCTTAGAATATCATATCAGGGGTTTGGACTAGTGGGGTCCACAAGTCAAAATTAAATTAAAACGAAAATAATAAAAATTAATTGGGACCCAATTTCGGGTTTTGAGGGGTATAGTTTTCGTCCGTTAGTATCTGTTTTGCAACTATAAAACAACCAACCTCCCTCACTATCCTTCACACACTAAAACACACACTTCCTCTCTCTCTCTCTCTCTCTCTCTCTCTCTGAAGCCCTTCCACAAATCTCTCTGACCCAATTTCAAGTTCTGTCTCTTTGGTTTGGTTTGTTTGTAGCTTCTTTTTTCAATCTAACCCTCCAATTTAGGCTTTTCCATTTATGGTCCTCAACCCCTCAAGTACAGAGCACTCTGTTTTTCCCTCTCTTTCCCCTTCCCTTTAAACTTTCCCCAACTTTCCATCAATTTTCAGGTATAGATACATAATGGGTTTCTTACTTTAATCAAGATTTTTTTTTTTTTTTTTTTTTGGGGGGGGGGGGGGGGGGGGGTTGTTTCAGAATTAAAAAAGGTTTGATTTTTAATTTTGGGTAATTTTTTGTAGAATTTTTGAAGAAGAAATGACAAAGCAAAATGTGATGGTGGCAGATACAGACTCTGGTATGGATATGACGGCGATAACAACAGTTGTGTCGAACTCACTGTTCACGTCGGCGGTTCAGAAGCCGCCGGCGGTTCCCGTTCCCGGCGGTTACATCACCATTTCAAGAAAGAAGCTTTTGCAGAACCTGGATGTCAATGGCGGCGCAAGGATCAATTCATGGGTTGACTCAATGAGAGCTTCCTCTCCTACCCATCTCAAATCCACACCTTCTCTTGCTCAAGACCAATCCTCCTGGATGGTAACTTGTCTATCTCTATTCATATAATCCATGGGTTGATATACATACATATTATGTATGTATACATACACGTCTATATACATGTATTCATACACTCATCCACCTCGTAGATATTAAGGATACCATGTTAGCAATATCACTGTTATACTCAATACTCTCCCGTCTCATTCGAATTAGGACAAATTTTTATTTTTGGTGTCACATTCGAATTAGGAAAACCAAAAAATGGAAGGGCTTTAGTTAATGGGACCCACATCCACACTCACAACAACTTTCCACTCATTATTTTCTATCATACTTTCTTTCTCCTACTTCATTTTTCATACTCAAAACACCTACTCTACTAACACTTTTTCCTTACAGATAATGTATATACGCACACCAGAGAGTACATATATATACAGTACACATCCTATTGCGTCAACAGTATCACTGTTACACCTGAACAGAGTGATTTTATCACATCAAATGTGGGTCTTAATACTTAAAGGGTTCCCTTTATTTCTTATTCAAGTACACACACCAAACACATAATAATTATAGATAAATACACAATTATAAATACAGATAATATACATATTATAAGTAATGATGTTTTTTTTTTAAAGCTGAGTCAAGTAAATGTCACAAAATTAGATTGGATTTATCCTATGTTTGATTACATTTATTTATTTATTTATTGCATAGTAGTAGTAGTATCTGTTGGTAGTAATCAAGTGTAGCTAATGAAAGTGTGGAACAGGTACAGCATCCTTCAGCTTTGGACATGTTTGAACAGATAACAAATGCCTCCAAAGGAAAACAAATTGTCATGTTCCTCGACTACGATGGCACTCTATCCCCAATTGTCGATGACCCTGACCGCGCATTTATGTCCGATGCGGTTAGTAATTTAACTTCTGTCATTTTTTCGATCTCATAATAAGTGTCACAGTTTACTTTGTATTTTTTTAAAAAGCACGTTTGTACATATTTGCACATTATTTTTTCTGCTATATATTTATGTTTTACAATTTTAATTGTTGCAGATGAGAGCAACAGTGAGGAAACTAGCAAGATATTTTCCCACTGCCATAGTTAGTGGGAGATGCAGAGACAAGGTACATTTTTTTATTTTTTATTTTTGAGATACTACTATTAATGTTAGTACTATTTACTTTTTGGTTGATTAATGAGTTTAACTAATTTAGATTTTTTTTTTCTTTTCAAAAAAAAAAAAAAAAAAAAAAAACTAATTTAGATTTTTTGGGTGTTGAAATCTTTTTTAGGTGTACAATTTTGTAAGACTAGCAGAGTTGTACTATGCTGGGAGTCATGGCATGGACATAAAAGGACCATCAAAAGGTTCCAATTACAAGAAAGTAAGTTTATTATTTTAAATACTTGTAAAATTTATTTTCATTGTACAACATTTTACTTGTTTTGAGCAATAAATTTTGAGCATACAATCCAAATTTCTAATTAAATTCATTAATTTTGTAATGTGTAGAGCGCGCAAGCTATTCTTTGTCAACCGGCAAGTGAGTTCCTTCCTATGATTGATGAGGTGAGGCTTGATAACTTTTTTTTTTTTTTTGTAATAAAATTATGTATTTAAAGATCAAGATTTAAATTTTGATGAATTTGTCTGCTAAATATCAGGTTTATAAAGCACTCATAGAGAAAACTAACTCCACTCCTGGTGCTAAGGTGGAAAATAACAAGTTTTGCCTCTCGGTTCATTTTCGATGTGTTGATGAAAAGGTATAAATCTTATTCTTTAATAATTATGATTATAGTTTTAGTCGATAAATAATCCATACTATCCCCAAAATACGTAGTTTTATTTGACAAGTCAAATCTTTTGTGACGATAATTGAGTTAATATGTTTTTTTCATTCTACAAAAATACAGAAATGGAGTGAATTGGCAGCACAAGTAAGATCAGTGCTAAAAGACTACCCGCAACTTCGATTGACCCAAGGAAGGATGGTAAGAAAGATAAAAGAATGTCTATTATTGCTTGATTATTTTTTTAATGAATTTTAAAAACTAAATTATTATTATTAATTTGTACTTAAAGGTTGTCATTAATCATTACAGGTATTAGAAATCCGTCCTACTATCAAATGGGACAAAGGCAAAGCCCTCGAATTTCTGTTGGAATCGCTTGGTAAGTCTATTATTTTGATAACTCAATTTCATATTAGCACTTAATTAGTTTAATATATTTGAGATGTTAATGTTAATTAAATTTGTCACTTACCAATCTTTTATTGATCCCCGGTTTTAGGGTACGCCAATTGTACCGACGTATTTCCTGTTTATATTGGTGATGACCGAACGGACGAAGATGCCTTTAAGGTATTACATTTATAATAGTATTGCAGATTGTTTAACTAGGATGAATAATTATTTTTATTTTCCTGAAAATACTAATTTATTTTTATTGTTTTGGTTGTACTAGGTATTAAGAGAGAGAGGACAAGGATTTGGCATTCTAGTATCAAAAATTCCAAAGGAAACAAATGCATCTTACTCTTTGCAGGAACCATCTGAGGTGAGGCTAGTAACTATTAAAATGGATTCAGATCTAAGAAACCGTGTTGTCTGACTGTTCGGCAGTTTTTTTTTCACTATTTTTTTTTATTGAAACATAATTTTGATGCGATTTTCCGATTTTGTTGAATTATAGGTGATGGATTTCTTACGACGGTTAGTAGAATGGAAGCGATTATCATTGAGACGGCAATTTAGGATGAGAAGACGACTCGAGGGGATGAAATTATCACTACCTAATTAAGCTAGGGTTTTGAATGCATAAAACAATATTAATATAAATAAATATATAATTTCTTGTTCAAAGAATATCAATTAGCTAGAGCAAGAGGATGTTGCTAAAAGAAATGGCAGCTTCTTTTTTTCCCTTGGCCTTAAGGGCTTGTACATCTTGTATCTAGCTTTGTACAATGGGAAAATAATTGTAATGTGCAAGTTGTCTAATGATTTTATTTAAAGATTTTGTGGCAAAAAGTTTGTGTTTTTTTTATTTATTGAGATTCGAAGGATGATATATTTGTTCCTAAATAAGTTCCAGCTTTCTTGGGCGGCTATGAGGCCAATATGCCTCAAAAATAATTAAATCAATAAATAAATGATTTCACTTTATATTAATGTTCCCCCCCCCCCCTTGGATTATGCATTGAATCTATCTTTGACCCCTCAAGGAATGCACCTTAATCCAACAAGGGTCAATTGCCCCTCTCCTTCCAATGGCCCTTCGATCCCAAGGGTCAACCATTCCATCTACTGGATCATAATGGGATAACTTTTGATCAAGTGAAAGAGGGAATATCTGCTTCAATTCAAAAGGGTTTTGGAACCATTGATCTAAGTTCTAAGGTTTGCTACCCTCACCCTGGTTTGATGATGTATGTGATGCGGTCGTATCGCTAGTTTAGTGAAATGAAGATGTATGGTCGAGATGAATAGAGTATTTAGTGGGTCACACATTGTCACGCCCCAAAAAATCCATAAATACAAAATTCACATAATATACATCTCCAAAATGATAAATACCAAACCGGGCGCGTGAATTCAACTATGAAACCAATACCGACAACACCACCTCAACGAGAGATATAACTCGGAGACAATCTTACAATTGCGGAAGAAAGAACAACTAATAACAATTAGGCTCAAGGACTACAGTATTTACGTACACTGAACACACACTAACCCACAATCAGAATACATAAAGGCTCCGAAGAGCAACTACCCCAAAGACGATCTATCTGCTCAGAAGTTTCCCGCTACGGCGAACCTCAAAACGCTACCGCTTGCTTTCCTGGGGGGGGGGGGGTTAAGGAAAAACAATTTGAAACAAGAAACGGGGTGAGAAAAATCTCAGTAAGCTACTAAATGCAACTAGATGTCATGCTATCATGAACAGTAATATCCAATAATCAATCATATCATACAATCACATAACAACAAATGAGAGGCTCCCTATCGCCAACCGTCCCATACCGGTTGGAAATAACGACCAGCTCATCATGCAGCACATAAAGCTGAAATAAACACTCATAGGTGGATACGGAGCCAAGGTTCTAGAAACACATCATAATCCTCTGAGAAGAATCCGTTGAGCAGCATCAAAGAGCTGAAGTAGGTTCCGGAACCAAGTAACAACAACAACCAGTAGTGGGGGAAATAACACATAGTCATACCCCCAAGCATGTAGCTAGAATACTCACCAAAGGAGCTAGCTCATCCCAACCACGATCACGGGAAGGGGAATCGCGCTCAAGGCCACTGAACATGGGGAAACTGGGTTACCAGTGATGTACATTATACTGGACTTGGCTCGTGCCATTATAATATACATCACTGCCCAAAACAAATACAATAATGCCAGCTGGACTCTATACAAGCACATAGTAATAAATACTCGCTTGAAACAACAACGGTGCATTGATTCCAAAGTAGGGAACCAAGCCAAGCTCATCACAAAGGATGCAGACTATTCCTCATGAAGAGGTCAACAACAACATCAACACATGAAGTTACTCAAAAAGAGTCAAACGGTCATCCACATCCATACATTGCAAACATGATCACAAACGGATCAAACCCAACACTCTCAAACAATACTTAGTCAAAAACCATAACACGTTTGTTCACAAAGGAACCATACCCAATAATCACCATAAAGGTACAACTATTACTCAAGAAGAGTCAACAACAACGATAACAGGAAGTCTTTCATAAAAGAGTTCAACCACGATAAACAGGATTGCTCATAAAGAGCCCAATAACATTGATCATTAAAACAAATGATTCCAAGACAAGGTTCCATACCAAACACATCCTAAAGATGATACCCATGAGTTACTCATTAAGAGCACAACCCAAACGGTCACTCTCAAATAGTACAACGACTATAACCCAAAATTATCCTAAACGTTTACTCATAAAGATGTACTAGGACTATGAACTCAACCATCTCATCACACCTGGAATTCCAAAGTAGGAAATCAGAATGAATACACCTTAAGGTTAATCAAACCGTGGTACCCAATTGCCAATTCACGCTTTACCTCCGTTCATAACGAACCAATTCTAAACACCCCAAACGAATCCAAAAGGTTACACTTATTAGAACATGATCACGACCGGCCTAAACCCTACACTTTGGTGCTCAATAACAACCCTCTAGGTACTATAGGACATCGCCTAAAACCTAGACCAAGTCTTACTCGAAAATCAATTCGATTGGAACAATCACGAATACATCATAAGATGCCCAAACATTCCCAAACAATACTTGATCAAATTACATAACACCATTGTTCACAAAGGAACCAATTTCAATTACTAAAGTGTTCCACGGTGCACAACTAAGTCAACTAGAATAGTACTACGGAACCTAGACCGAGACTACACCTTGATCTTAAACCTCAACGAAAAGACAACCAGTCTTATCTGGAACCATGCGTCCAATAGGACCATTTCAGAGTACTCGAAAAGATCTTTCCAACGATAGTTTACACGTCCAAAACGGAGTCTGGACGAAGAAGTTATGGCCTTCGAAAGATTGGACAAGAGAACAATGATTTTCAGAGAAGGTAGAGGGGTGCGCGCGCCTCCCTCCGACAGGGTGCGTGCGCCTCCCTGAATCAGATAGGAATGCGCCACAAAGGGGAAGAAGGGTGCGCGCGCTTCATCACCAAGGGGTGCGCGCGCCTCCTGAGTTCAGAAGGAAAAACACCAACATGAAGCTGGAGGGTGCGCGCGCCTCCAAGAAAAGGGTGCGCGCGCCTCCTGCGCCGGACAAAGAGATCTACAGAATTTTTCCTGGGTTCTTCACATTTCCTTTACCCATTTCAATCCAACCCAAAATCAAAGCTCCCAACAAGAATAATAATGAACCAAAACAACTTCTAAGCCTATGAGAGACTCATCTAGCAACATTTGAACAACCAAACCAAAGAATGACTCAAACACCCAAATTCCACAAAATATTAATAATTTACAAATGGGTTCCAAACCAACCAAAGAAGCTATATATAACAACTAGAGCATCAATGGAGTTAATGATGAACCATTTTAGCATAAATGGGGGAAAAGTAACTTACCCGGATTTTATCAACGGTGACGGAACTCGAAATTTCTTTGATCCCTACGATCCTATCGACGATCTAAACATTTATCATGTTATGAGAAATGAGAAATAATGGGTGGAAGATGACTCAAATTAAGATAGAAGGAGATGGAGTGTTGGGTATGCCTATCACTTAACTCTCCTACATTTGTTAGAATTGATTGATACCATCACCTATAAGTATTTTTACGGACTTTAGGACCTCATGTAAAGAAGTTTATAACTTCTATTTTTAGCTAAGTCCTGTTTATAGTATAGGCTTAGATGATAGGACTTGAAGCTTTAAAGATCAAAAATTACCTAAGCAAGGATTCATTTCGCTTCGCAGAATGTTCTCTGCGCAGGTCGCCACTGCGCATAGATATCTTGCGCAGACCTTGACCTTGCTCAATTTTCAAGATATTACTTCCTAAACTCTCAAGAGATCTCTGTGACCAAGCATGGTGCGCATACTGCTCATGCGCTGAATCCATGCGCGCCGGCAATACGCATGCCTTTGTGCGCGGACACAACCTTGGTCAAGTTCCTCATCTCCTGATCTCACATTCTAGAAAGCTTGGAAAACGCTTAGAAGATGCACGCTTATTAAAATGCTGAGGTGTGCACAAACGACAAAATAAGCACACTCAGCAAAACCATTGGTGAAGACACGCTTCAAAGAAATATCTCAAGTGAAGACAGCTGTCAACCTTCTAGAAGAAGCTTTTGAACTTGGTCTTCATGCTCAGTCTCCAACGGCTCTAAATCACCTGCGCACCAATCATATTGTGCCAGGTCATCATCTTTGATCAGAGCCCCAACGGCTATAAAGGACAGTTGCGCGCCAATCACCTTGTGCCAGCTCATTGTCCTTGCTCAGAGCTCCAACGGCTATATTCAAGCTCTCAGCTAGACGTGACCAAAAAAAAACCGGCAACCGGCTAACCGCCGGTTGATAACCGGTCAAAACCGGGTCAAAACCGGGAAACCGGTTAACCGGCAACCGGATAAACCGTCAACCGTAATTCCCCGGTTCGGTTTCGGTTAGGCTTTCTCAAAACCGGTAAACCGCCGGTTATAACCGGATAACCGCCAACCGGATAACCGGCGGTTAAACCGTTTATAAAACCGGAGGTTAACCGCCTAACGGCTACTTTTCAAAAATTTGCACCGGGCCCCCCCCATTTCCCCATGTCTGACTGACCACCACTGTCCAAAAACGGCTAGTTTTCCAACTAGCCGTTAGTTCAGTTAACTTTCGGCCTTAAATGAAAAAAAAAAAAAAAAAAAAACCAAAAATTGCTTACATATAAATACCCCCTCCCTCCTACCATTTTAGTTCCACATCTTCTCTATACTCTTTCTCTCTCTACTAATTCCTAAGTCTCTCACACTCTCTCATATTTCCAGTTAGATTGCATAATTCCAGTCAGTTTTTTAACGCTTTCCAGTTAGTTTTTTAACGAAATCACTTTTTTAATTTATTTAGAAAATTCCAGTCACTTTGTTAACCATTTCCAGTCAGTTTCAAATCGTTTTCCAGTTAGTTTTCAGAATTCCAGTCAGTTTTTGAGAGTTTCAGTCAGTTTTTTGACAGTTTCAGTCAGTTTTTTAACAAAATCTGTGTTTTTCATCATTTTCAGTCAGTTTTTTAGCGAGTTTCAGTCAGTTTCTAAACAGTTTCAGTTAGTTTGTTAACAAAATGGCCTCATCTCGAAGGAGCGGCAAGGAACATGTTGGTTCTTCCTCACTTAACCCGGAAATTGAGTCACATTTTGAGGAAAGTGAGCAAAATGTTGAAGAAAATGTTCCTCAAAGTGGTAGGGCCGGGGCCGGCCGAGCTCGGGGCGTGGGAAGAGGTGGTCGGGGGCAACGTCAAGCACGAGAATCCAAATCCGACACTTTCACGATCCATTTCCGAAAAGTACAAATTGACCCCAACGACTTTGTACATTTTCGAGCGTGTTGCAACTATTGCACCAAATCTTACCCGTTCGCAAAAGGTAATGGGCATGGAACATTGAACCATCACTTGAGATCAACACATCCTGAAAAACTTGGGATTGATAGTGATCAAGCTCAATTACAATTTGCTCAACCTAACACCCAAGGTACGTCTTCTGTCTTATTTAAGTTTAATAATGTCGTTTATAGGAAAGAATTGTGCAAATTTGTGTGTGTTAAAGGGCTTGCTTTTAACTTTGCGGATGATGAATTTTATGAACGGTTTATTAGACTTTCTTTAAATCCGGCCGCCTCCAAAGTACCACGTACGACTCTCGTACGCGATATTAAAAAAGTGGTTTTGGAATATAAACATTTTTTAATTGATGTTTTATCAAAATTAGATCAAAGAGTTTCAATTTGTGCCGATGGTTGGAGTGATCATTGGCAAAGAAATAGTTATTTGGGTGTTACATGCCATTGGATCGATAATTCGTGGACTTTACAAAAAAGATTACTTGCATATGATAGTTTTGAACCACCTCATTCCGCGGAAAATATTTGTAGAAAGTTGCACGCCATTTTGGCAAAATATGGTCTTTTGCAAAAAATATTTTCTATTTCATTCGACAATGCTAGTGCTAATACCGCTAGTATACCGGAATTGATGCTCATTTGTCAACCGTCACTTGGGGGTAAGTATTTTCATATTAGATGTTTATGTCATATCATAAATTTATGTGTTAAAGATGGTTTGGATGCTTTAGATCAATATGTTAAACCCATTAGAGAGGCTCTTTATTTTATTGCAAAAAAAAATAAAATTACAAGAAAATGGATAAAATATTTACTAAATAAGGGTCTTCCCGAAAAATATTTTTCTATGGATGTTCCGACTAGGTGGAATTCTACCTACAAAATGTTAATTGATGGTTTTGAGTATAAAGAGCATATCATGGATTTTTTTATTAGTATGGGCTATGAAATTCCTTTATTTGCGTATCAATGGAACGCTTGCACTAATTTATGTCAATTATTAAAGATTTTCAATACCGCCACTTTGGCTTTGTCGGGAGTTTATTATCCAACTTCCGTTTTGGTACTTGATCAATGTATTGCAATAGTTCTAAGTTTTAAAAATTTGCAAAATTGCACCATTTTAAACGAAAGCATTGCTTCCATGAGGCAAAAGTGGGTCAAATATTTTGATAACATTCCGTCTCTATTTTTGCTTGCAAAGATGTTGGATCCCCGTATTAAATTGAAAGATCTAGTCCGCATAATAACGTTTTATTATGCAAATTTATACCCCAATGGGGACGGATTACACGAAAACCCGGCGATTATTGTTGAAAATACAAAAAAAGATTTGGTGACTCTTTATAATGAGTATAGTGCAATTCATGGAAATGTTTCTCAATATGGCTCAAGTCCTAATGAAGAAGATATTGATACACAATATGATGTGAATAACGATCCATATAGTTTTGTTAATGATATTTATTTTTCAAAACGTCCTAGAACGTCTCCTTCTTCTTCTTCTACCTCTAGCATTCCGTACGAGTTGGAAGCATATTTCTCTACTAGACATGAAGTTGTACAAAACACTTCAAATCCAATTTCTTTTGATATTTTGAGGTGGTGGTCACAAAGGCAAGAAACTTATCCCATACTCTCTTTAATTGCAAAAGAAGTCTTAGCTTCTCCCGCTTCAACCGTGGCCGTCGAATCGGCATTTAGTGTGGGAGGAAATGTTTTGGATGCAAGACGTTCCCAACTAACTTGTGAAAATTTGGAAAATCAACTCTTGCTTGGTGATTGGGTTAGAGCGGAAAAGAGGGAGCAAGATATGCCTTATGAAGAGGATTTAGTAAATGTAGATCCACAATATCAATACGACTTGGAAGATTCTACGGGAAGTTCGGAAGGGGACGGAATGTAGATAGTTTTTATTTTAATTTTTAGAATAGGTTTATTTTTATTTCATTGTAATAGTTTAGTTGAGGTAATAAGGCTCCATTTTTTCCTCACTTAATTATAAAAGGGCAAGGATTGGTTGTCCCCCTCTTTGTAATTTTAATTTTAATTAATAAAATTTAAGGGTACCGTCCCTTTTTTTACTTAAAAAATTTGTGTTATACATTATAATTATACACTTATACATTTTAAGTTTTTAACTTAAAAACAAAAAAAACAAAAGAAAACTGTTTAATATATGTATGACTCATACATATACTCCCGTTTTTTTTTTTTATAAAAACTGTTTAAAAAAAAAAAAAAGTTAAAAAATCTGTTAATAAAACTGTTAAAAAAATCTGTTTTGAAAAAAAAAGTTAAAAAAAAAGTTATAAAAACTGTTTAAAAAACCCTTTAAAAAAATGAAGTGTTTTCTTATTTTATCTTTTTTTTTTAACAAAAAACTGTTAATAAAACTGTTTTGAAAAAAAAAAAAAAAAAAAAAAGGTAACCGGTTTAACCGGTTTAACCGCATTAACCGGTAAACCGTAACCGGACATAACGGTTATGCGGTTAGGTTACGGTTAGCATTTAACGAAAAACATAACCGGCGGTTATAACCGTCAACCGCCGGTTATAACCGGATGGACACGTCTACTCTCAGCTATAAATAGCCTGCTCATCTTCATTTCCAAGCTGCCCTTGAAGCTGCCTTTCGATTTAGCCCTTTTCATCGGCCCTTGATCAGCCCTTTGATCAAGCCTCCTCTTAGGCCACTTTTCTTCAGAGCTCGAGTCTCATGCTTCACTGAAAAACCATGAAGATCTGAAGACTGCTGCTTAGTTTTTCCAGATTCTTTAGAACAGCCTTCAAGATCTTCAAACCTTCAAAACTCCTGCTCTTATCACAAAGCCTATATCACCAGAATTCTTGGTGCTCTTCATCTTTCATATTCATAGAGCCCAGAATATCTGTCACACACACACACCTCTTGAAGCTTTGATTATTTTGATCTAACTTCTTAAGATACACCGGTTTAGTCTAGGATTTGTTCTTCATAGATAATAGATCTTGAGTTAGTATTGAGCTCAAATGTTGTAATTTGTAATACTCTCTCATTTAATAAGATTTCCATTAGAAATCCAAGACTAACCATCTTGGTAGAGGATGTAGATCTTTCATTGATCGAACCTCTCCAAATAGCGTGTTCACTACTTATTGCATATTTCCTGCTTAACCATTTATGAACTGCTTTGTTTGATCTTTCAGATTGCTACTCTTTGATGTTGTAATTGTTATTGCTCATTTGCCTTAGAATCCCATTTTGCGCCACTCTTTAGCCTCATTTTTAGCGCGTGCGTTTTTATCTCTGCGCAGTATACCCTGCGCAGAGCTGCTTTAAATTTCCGTTGTGCATTTCACACTCTTACCGCGCGCTATACTTAGCCAAACTAAGAGTTGTGCGCATCTGCCATTGAATTGCAAAAGGGTTTGAAAAGAATTTTAAAACGCTATTCACCCCCCCTCTAGCGATTTTCACACCCTTGTTGCCCCTTTAGGGACCAACAAGTGGTATCAGAGCAAACACCTTCATAAAACTTGTTTCTGTTTTTCAAGCTTAACAACTTGGGTGCCGATCCATATGGCTTCAAAAATCTAGGGCAATGGCTAACTTTTCACTTATTCATGCGCCTGCTCATACCTCATATCAAATTCATAAAGTTCTCCAAACTTGGTGGATCCTTAAGCAAAGCTCCTATTCTCTCTCATAGAGACTCAAAGAAAGATGACTTGGTTTACTGCAGAAAGCCAGGACATTACGCTTCAATGCCTTCTTCAAAATTTAAGTAAGGAAAAGCAACCCTGCGCACAAAGCATCAAAGCAGTACAGAATGGTTGATGAAGAGAACTGCGCAGAGAAGGAGCTAAGGACTCGGAGACTTGACACTGAAGACAACGATGCTGACTCTGAGGATAGACTGCTCTGCTTAGTGGCAAATGCTGATTATGATTCAAAAAGTTGTTTCTGAAATGGAACCTGAGCATATGCCAAAGACAATCAAAGAAAGATCCTTTCACTCTAAGTGGAAACGGGATACCTTCACCAAGCAGACAGAATGACAAGCACCTATCTGCCAAAGCTAACCTGTCAGAAGCTGCGTCATCACCAACTCCGCAGCCGCGCAAGGAATCTCTCAAAGTACCTGCTGATCTTAAGTGATAACTCTGCTGTAGAGCGCAAGTCAATGTTTCAACAAGCAGGAAAGATCTACTTCACTGTGCTCTCTCAAGCTCAGTTGATATCGACAGTGGATTCTAGACACTACTGAAGATGTCAACACTCTTAAAGGTGCACACGAAGGAAGAGATCACTCAGTAATATATGGTGACAACAACAAAGGTCACATAATTGGATTTGGACTAATCATAAAAGACAGTCTCAAGCAACCTGCTCTCCATATCACAATTATGAGATAAAGGTCTGGAATGCCATATCACTTCAACGCACTGTTACATCAAGAATGGCGTGTCTGGACTAACTTTGCTCACAAGGACTCGTAAGACCAATTTCTAATCTATTGATCTTACCGCTATAATCTCTATTACTAATCCTTGTTTTGTAGCAATGAGCTTAAGTGAAAGTAGCTAGCAATGGTATAAGCACCATGCCAGCTTAGTAAGTAGCCTGAGCAGTTTTCCTCCAGCAAGAGTGCTCCAATGTCAAAACGCTTACAACCGCTTCACCTCATATGTTTGGACCGCTCACTACCGCGAAGCTTTGGACCAACTTGTGGTATCTCAATGATATCCTGGCTGCTCTCCTTCTAAATCTCCTAACATAGAAGACATCAATAGAGTTCGACACTTCAATGGAACAGAATTTTTTTTTAACAACGACGTCGCTCAATATTGTGAGAACCAACAAGAACCAACAAATGGTATTCTTCACAATTTCTCTGCTGCTGGAGTTCCGCAACAAAATGGTGTTGTGGAAAGAATCGCTTGTTGTTTGAGGATGGATAAACAATGATAGTAGAAGCAATACTTCTAAATATATTTCTGGGAAGAAGATGTCATCGGTGCATGCTTTACTCAGAATAAAATTCCTCATCAACAAAGCCTACATCTATACTCCATACGATCTATGGAGAGAGAGAAAGCGCCCAACATTGCTTTCTTCAAAGTTCTTTGGCTGCAAACGCTATTAAGGAAAATTCGACGCCAAAGCAGATGAAGGTATTTTTGTTGGGTATGCCAATCATTCTATAAGCTTTTCATGATCTTAATAAGATATATCTCTAGTCATTTTAGTATCTGTACATGCTACTTTTTGATAAGCATTCTCTCCTTGAGCCACATTTGGCTCCCAATGATTCTGATGACTCTGTTGAGCTTTTTAGACAGGTGCGCAGTAATTCTATTCCTGCGCAGGACATAGATCAAGCAGATTCAGAATCAGTCCATCTCATGCGCATACTATAAATGCTGCGCCTGAAGTTGCAACTCCTGATGCGCAAACACCTCCTTCTGCGCATGATGTTTCTCTACTTCAACAAATCACCTTTGATGACCGTGATGCTGAAATAAATGAAATACCCATTAATCTTCGTATTCCTATCATCACAATATAGGGATTCGCACATCGAGAGCATCAAACTTTGCGGTGTAGCATTCGTTTATCTCTCATGTCGGATCAAAGAAGATTGATAGAGTGCTCCATGTTTTAAGATGGATTGATGCTATGCAAGAAGTGCAAGAAAAGCTCAACCATTATTTAGCACTTCAATGGGTGTTCGGAAACAAGATGGATGGGAATGGAAGAATCGCAGAATCAAAGCAAGAAAGCTTTGTATGGTCTTAAGCAAGCTCCAAAAGCATGGTACAATACGCTATCAAAATTCCTACTAGAGAAAGGCTTCAAGCGCGGTAAAATCAATACAACTCTTTTTATTGCTAAGTATAATGATCACTCCTTACTCGTTCAAATTTATGTCGATGATATTATATTTGGTTCTACTAATGAGTCTCTTTGTAAGCGCTTTAAAAAGCAAATGAAAAGCAAGTTTGAGATGAGCATGATGGGAGAAAATCACTTTCTTCTTCGGGCTTAAAATCAATCAATTGAATGATGGCATCTTCGCAAATCAAGTCAAGTACATAAGGGACTTAATCAAGAAGTTTGGACTTGAGTGCTAAAAGCATACGACACTCCAATGGCCACAAGCAACAAATTTAACAGACTTAAAAGGTAAAGTTGATCAGACTATATCTAGGTATGACCAACTCTCCTTTATCATCTGCTAGCTGGCCAAGATATTATGTTGATTGGATCTGTGCGCACTATCGCTAATTCTTCTGAAGCGCACATAACTGCTGTAAAAATGTATTAGATATATTTTTAGCTCTGTTAACCTTGGACTTTGGTACACCAAAGATTCGAACTTTAAACCTATAGGTTACTCAGATGCGGACTACGCAGCGTGCACAATTGACAGGAAGAGCATAAGTGGAACTTGTCATTTCCTTGGAAATCGACTTATAGCATGGGCAAGCAAGAGACAAGCTGCTGTGTCCATCTCCACTACTGAAGCAGAATATATTGCTGCTGAAAGCTGTTGCTGCCAAATCTTATGGATGAAGCAACAACCTGTGGACTATGGGATTCATGAAAAGAATTATTAAATTCCCTGCGATAATATGTCCATAGCAGTTTTTCAATCCTGTCAAGCACTATTACCAAGCTCATCAACATCTAATATCATCTCCTCAAGAATTAACAAGTGATCTCTTGAAAAGAGAAATGGGTATGCTTAATCTTAGCTAACTTGTCCATATGGTTTATTGATACTAATGTATTTGCTTGATAAGTGTGCAAAATAGGTTAAGTTTCATGCACCCTGCGCAACACCTGCGCAAACAAATGTCTGCGCATGAAACAACAGTTCTGAGATCTATGGAATCTTTGCGCTATCAATGCGCCGCGCATGACTATCTATGCACAAATCATCATGGATCGCAGGTAAGTGTTCTATTCATTAGATTTTGCACATAGGTCCTTGACTGAAAAGTCAACACTGAGTCACAAGGGTACTTGTGTAATTCAAATTTTCCCGCGCTTTTATTTTTTTTTTTGAATTTTCTTGGGAAATTACCTTTTTACCCCTGCGCATGTCCCATTGTCATTTAATGAGGAAGGTGATGCGACAGCCGTAAGCCTCTTTTCGCTGACACACGCGAGCGCAAAGTCTGCGCACGCGCGTTCCCCATTCGGCCACGTCACTCTGCTAACGTGCGCCCGTCCTTTCACTGACTCACCATTTATGAGGAAGTAGACTTGACAGTGACCGGCTTAGGACTTCACACGCACACGCGCGCATAGGCCTGCGCACGCGCGTTCCCTTTTGTGACACGTGGTATTGCTATCCTGCACCACTGCACATTTTCTCAAACTTTTAATAGCTATATCTATTTTTCTGCGCACACTTCTTTACTAGTATTTATTTTCTGTGCGCACGATCCCTCTGCGTATGCATTCTTATTTATTGCGCACCCTCTACTTTCTGCGCATAATTTTTCTTATCATGGAACTTGTGCCTAGGTATATCTGCATTACTTGCATATGCGCACAGCTCCAAAATCAATAGGTTGTCTAATTCTATCTATTGTTTTACGCAGGGACACGTGTATTTCATTCTGGGTTGGGAACTTATTCAAGCTGATCTCTCTTTAGATGCGATTGGTTGTCATCTGCTTCATCTTCTCAGCACCTCCGGCATTCTTCCATTATTCACTCTTGAGCAATCCTTCATAGTGCCTGCTCTGTTAGATGAATTCTTCAGGACAGCAAGATTTGTTCCTGCACAACTTGAAGGCAAGACAACAGAAATGATCATGGCCACCGTTCAGCGCTGTGATATAATGGTTCACCCCAATCACATTCGCAGCCTCCTAAACTTCAATGTTGATAGTTCTGCAGTCAACTATGATGAGGCTCATCAAAATGCGCTTGCACAGAAGCTCATTGGCATCCCTTCTCTCAACAAGAAGTGGACAATGTATAACCGAAAGGAATTTGGTGAGGTGATGTATCACCTATGCACCACCCTAATTGGAGATTCCCTCAACTGCAAAAATGGAAACAATGGACATTTCATCTCTAAGCAGTGGGAATACTGCGCAGCCATCTTCAACGAAGATCAACTAGACTGGCCGCAGATAATCTTCAATGAGATTGTGAAGGGGATGACCAACTATGAGAAGAAGCTGAACGCAGGGAAGACCAAGTACCGAACTCACTGCAGACTGCTAACCAAACTCCTATTGACTTATGGTGAATTGGCCACCTATGTTGAAGAAAAGTCAATCAATAAGCAGTCTTGCGACGCAAAGTACTATTCCAGAGTACACCTTCAGAATTTGCGCAGTGAGATAGGCAACGCCGATTACTATGAAATCTGGCTGTCTGATGCCGCTCCCAACAAGGAACCCTGGATAGGCCCAATTCCTGTGGTCAAATCCAAGAAGAGTGCAGGATGATCTACAACTGATGCTGCGCAAGAGACCGCAGAAGAAGCGTACAATCGCAAGGGGAAGGGCATTGCTCCGCCCAGTAGCAAAAAGCTCAAGGATATTCCTTTGGTTCAATCCACCAAAGGGATTTCTTTCAAAGAGGTTGATCCTACCAGCAATCCAGCTCCTGCTCCCTCAATGCCAACCACAATGAAGCGCAAGGCTGCTTTCTGTGGTGATTCAGATGATGATGCTGTTGAGGGGGAGGAGATGCACAAAGCCTCTCAAGAAGCCATCCCCAGTGCTGATATCGCACATATCTCTTCTCGTCTCAAGCAGAAGGTGCGCAGCAGCGCTAAAGGATTAAAGAAGCGGCGCACTAGTTCCGCAGCCACCGACAGCAGTGATTCTTCTCCAGTTCATCCTTCATCTTCAGCCCCGGAGTCTCCTCCTTCCTCCTCAGGTGAACTGCGCCAGATCGTGCAGAGCTTGCATTCTGTTCAAGCGAATCAAGTCGCTACGCAGTTGCAGCTTAATCAACTCCTTACTGCTCAAACTGCTTTATTATATCGTCTTGATATGCAGCGTTTGGAGATTGATACCATTAAGGGGGAGAGAGCTGCCAAAGAAGAAGCAAAGGCAAAGGAAAGCACGGAGAGTGCTAAAGCAAAGGCAAGTCCATCTGAGCCTGCGCAAGAAAAAGTTCCTATCACTTTGGAACATCTTATCCTGGACTCCCTGAGATCCATCAGCGCTCAGCTTGAAAATGTCAGCGCACAACTCAAAAATGTGTGCACCTTTGGAGCGCTTGATGGTGGACTCAAGGACATTCTGAAAAAGCTCAAGAAAACCCTTGCAGATGGGTTACATAGAGGATTTGATGATCTTCAAGCTCAGATGGAGGCTCAGATAGAGAAGATTGAACAAGGAGGCTCTGCGCATAATATTGAAGAAGTGCGTCGATGCATTGCTAAGTCCATGACAGATTTTTCTTCTGCGTTCAACGACAAATTTGACTACGCAATGTTAGACATTCAAGCAAGCGTCAACACTCAGCGCCTCCATACCGACTCAAGATTAGAAGCTACGCAAACTGCCATCCTGTCGGACAGCAGAGCAAGGTTCAGAGAGCTAGTGGATGACAACGCTGACATGCGCAGAGGAATGAACACTTATGTTGGTAAAGCTGTGGAGTTCCAGGACAAATTTCAAAATTTAAAGGTGGAACTCATGAACAAATTCAACGGTCTTCAGAATGAGATGCGCGAAGCCCTGCAACGGATCAACATAGATTAGATTTCCTTTGTAAGTATTTTGTTTTTTTCTTTTAACTTTTTAATTCTCGTTTGCGCAGTATGTTGTTATGCGCTTTTATTTTGTGCGCTTTTGTTTTTTTTTGCGCACCTCTTTTGATTTTTCCTCGATTAAAACTTGTAATCTGTAACAGTCAATCCTTCAAAGTTTTAATGAGAAGAATGCATCATAAAGCTTTCACAAAAACCTTGTTCAGTTCAAATCATTCGTTTGTGGAACATTGAATGCATTATTACTTAAACTCATGCGCATAATCTTTACTGCTCATGTTTTCTACGCATGGTGTTTAAACATTCAGTTTAAACGCATACTTAAAACTTCATCTCACATTATTTGTATGTTCTGAATGATATTTCTATCTTTCCTACCTTGTAAGTTTTTAATCTTTTGGATAGATTAGAAATCTATAGCACTGGCTAGTGTGTGCATTGACTTGAGGCATGATTTACCATTCACATTCTTATGGACATGTTATTATCAAGAACAATGAATTGCCTTTGCTATAGTAGGTAATGGCATCAATCATTTAGGGGGAGATTGTTGGGTATGCCTATCACTTAACTCTCCTACATTTGTTAGAATTGATTGATACCATCACCTATAAGTATTTTTACGGACTTTAGGACCTCATGTAAAGAAGTTTATAACTTCTATTTTTAGCTAAGTCCTGTTTATAGTATAGGCTTAGATGATAGGACTTGAAGCTTTAAAGATCAAAAATTACCTAAGCAAGGATTCATTTCGCTTCGCAGAATGTTCTCTGCGCAGGTCGCCACTGCGCATAGATATCTTGCGCAGACCTTGACCTTGCTCAATTTTCAAGATATTACTTCCTAAACTCTCAAGAGATCTCTGTGACCAAGCATGGTGCGCATACTGCTCATGTGCTGAATCCATGCGCGCCGGCAATGCGCATGCCTTTGTGCGCGGACACAACCTTGGTCAAGTTCCTCATCTCTTGATCTCACATTCTAGAAATCTTGGAAAACGCTTAGAAGATGCACGCTTATTAAAATGCTGAGGTGTGCACAAACGACAAAATAAGCACACTCAGCAAAACCATTGGTGAAGACACGCTTCAAAGAAATATCTCAAGTGAAGACAGCTGTCAACCTTCTAGAAGAAGCTTTTGAACTTGGTCTTCATGCTCAGTCTCCAACGGCTCTAAATCACCTGCGCACCAATCATATTGTGCCAGGTCATCATCTTTGATCAGAGCCCCAACGGCTATAAAGGACAGCTGCGCGCCAATCACCTTGTGCCAGCTCATTGTCCTTGCTCAGAGCTCCAACGGCTATATTCAAGCTCTCAGCTATAAATAGCCTGCTCATCTTCATTTCCAAGCTGCCCTTGAAGCTGCCTTTCGATTTAGCCCTTTTCATCGGCCCTTGATCAGCCCTTTGATCAAGCCTCCTCTTAGGCCACTTTTCTTCAGAGCTCGAGTCTCATGCTTCACTGAAAAACCATGAAGATCTGAAGACTGCTGCTTAGTTTTTCCAGATTCTTTAGAACAGCCTTCAAGATCTTCAAACCTTCAAAACTCCTGCTCTTATCACAAAGCCTATATCACCAGAATTCTTGGTGCTCTTCATCTTTCATATTCATAGAGCCCAGAATATCTGTCACACACACACCTCTTGAAGCTTTGATCATTTTGATCTAACTTCTTAAGATACACCGGTTTAGTCTAGGATTTGTTCTTCATAGATAATAGATCTTGAGTTAGTATTGAGCTCAAATGTTGTAATTTGTAATACTCTCTCATTTAATAAGATTTCCATTAGAAATCCAAGACTAACCATCTTGGTAGAGGATGTAGATCTTTCATTGATCGAACCTCTCCAAATAGCGTGTTCATTACTTATTGCATATTTCCTGCTTAACCTTTTATGAACTGCTTTGTTTGATCTTTCAGATTGCTACTCTTTGTTGTTGTAATTGTTATTGCTCATTTGCCTTAGAATCCCATTTTGCGCCACTCTTTAGCCTCATTTTTAGCGCGTGCGTTTTTATCTCTGCGCAGTATACCTGCGCAGAGCTGCTTTAAATTTCCGCTGTGCATTTCACACTCTTACCGCGCGCTATACTTAGCCAAACTAAGAGTTGTGTGCATCTGCCATTGAATTGCAAAAGGGTTTGAAAAGAATTTTAAAACGCTATTCACCCCCCCCCCCCCTCTAGCGATTTTCACACCCTTGTTTCCCCTTTAGGGACCAACAGGGAGAATTGTACCTTCAATAGTGGTGGGAGAGAGAGAGAACACGAGAGAGAGGGGGGGGGAGAAATTGTGTTTGGTTTGACTGGGGAAGAGGGAGGGTATAATATCCAATCAACAAAAAATTACCAATAGGTCACTCCAAGTTATCCTATTCCAAGAATCTCCAAAGTTTCAAATATAGCCAAAAGACCCCCGAACTCTTATTTACACTACGAACCTTAAGGTTCCAACATAGCAAAACTAACTCAAATAAATCATGAAAATGATTAAATGAATAATAACAAAGTGCCACGGTTTCGGGTCGTGACAATCTACCCTCCTTAAAAAGAATTCGCCCGCGAATTCTCTTATCAAAATTTATAACACAAAGTCATATCGAGGCTACATAATATCGGTTCCCGTATAGCACTCATAACCCCAATCAAGTACCTATTGGATAATTCAAACATAGTCCCCATGACTCAATTAACCCAGCATATATGAAACAAATACATATCTCAAGTATACTCGTATCAAGCATCCTAAAGTCAACTTCTCCTTTTAACTGGAACTTCGATTTCCCACGACTATCACTTGATCATCGTTCATGACACATAACTGATTTGATCCTGATTAGTATTACGCTTCCAATCAACCCCTTAAATCACCAATTTCATAAGTTTTACTTTTCCGGTTCTTCCGTACGTATTGACGATCTAGGCGTCATCCCATAATCATACTACTACCCGAACAAATAAGAGAAGGAATAGAGCTAACAATTAATGTCACCCAATGACTCAATGATATACTCAAAATTCTACCGTTATCATCTATCCGGTTAAATATGATCCCACCACTATACTCGCTTTCCTTATAAGATGAAACATCATACAGTCATACTCTTTGAATTCCTCGAATCTACTTGCATTATTTCATACTTAGTTTTCTAAGGAAATATATCCGTCCACTTTTGATAGTCCATTAACATAACATTTCAACTTGGTCCCAAAATAAAATAGAATATACAATCCGCTAAGGAAATGCCAATAAAATCACAATCCATCCCAAGTCATAGATAGTCCTATTTATCAAGAGTTAATCCTCGAAACACACATAAATACTTCATCACTTCTAATCGTTACTTACCTCAGTCTCTATTTGGAAGCATCATTATCGATAACGAGTTGATCAGCTTTCACTAAAATGGAAAACCTGACTTATCTCCAAGAAAAATAACACCGGTTATACCTTGCAAGATAACAGTGATACTAGCTAAATCCACAAAACTATATCAATACTGAAATTATCATCAATCTTTATTTTAATAATCGAAAGTTGATTTCACACTCATCGGTTCTTACTAAAATCAAGAAATCCCAAAATATGTGTATCTCATTTTACATATTTGTCTACACTTGCAGAGACCAATTAATACCTGAAGAACCCCATTACAAAACAATAAATCCTCTAACTCATGCTAAAACTTGCGGACCCTTGCTTCTCCCAAGAAATTTTAAATAAAATCCCAAATGGGTAATAATTCTCGGCCTACAACTTGGTGTGTATCAATATAATACTAAATCATTCACTCCCAAAATCAAATTATGATTTAAAAATAATAATCTTTGATAACACTATGCCATTTATCCATCCAAATGGTATAACCAAGAATTCAAAATAAATAAACCCCATAATAGAAATTGCCTTCGCTATTTCCTCATATTCGACCTTTGACAACAATAGCCACTTATAAATCAAACTCTGACTAAACCACTGATCCACTTCAGGAATTTACTAATTCACCAATATAAGAGAACAAACACTAATTCGTCATAGTGACCTAATTGAACTTTCTGAAATAGAAGCAGATCAGCATCGAGTTAAAGAATACTCGGTGATAAAAGGGGAAAAAATGGAGATAGACTAATTCAATTTATACAACTTTGGAACAAGAAGAAAATAAGAAAATGGGTTCACTTGGTTTATTTTGGGCTACAAAATTATGTGAGTTATGTCTCGAACTAAAAGTTGGTCTGATACTTATCTCTCATAGTTTTTTATTATTATTATTATTATTATTATTATTATTATTATTATTATTATTATTTGTTTTTTCCTCAAAATCATTTATACTTTTTGCTCCGAAAGACAACTATTAAGTTTTTTTAGGAGAGTTGAGATTTAGGGTTTAGTTACGCCAAGAAATGCTTATCATGGGGTCTAAGACATGGCTATCACAGTGTCTAAGACATGGTTACATGGCTATCATTATCTGAGTGTCTTTATCTAAGACATGGCTATCAAATTGTGTTAGACAAGACTATTAGAGCGCGAGCTGGAACATAAGAAAAGGCGTGTGCACGAGCAAATGACTGGTTCTGAAGAGACTAAGGGTATTTGTGTCTTAGGGGCATTAGAGGAATTAGAAGAATAAATACTCCTAATGAAAAATAGGCATTAGGAATTTAGGATGAGAGGCCTTGAGGAATTGACCAGAAAACAAGAGTAAATATTCAATTTGTTTCAACAAAAATGGAAAACCTAAATGGATTTGTGAACCAGCTGACCAAGTTAATAGTCCCACTTAATTATTTTTTTTATTACAACAATGACTTATACGTGTAATTCAAATAATACATCAATGTTTTTTTTTGTTTTTTTTTTTTGGAAGGAAAATAATACATCAATGTTAATGCTGCATGGAGTTCAAATTATTTAATGTAACATCCATGGCACAGGTACTATAATGTTTTATTCTATTTTATCGTATTATCCGACAAGGAAACCAAAACAAACGGGAATTTTTTTTTTCGTTTAGAAACAGACATTGCATACTTTTATTATATTTACTAGTGCACAATTGACATTTCAATTCATTTTTCAATCAAGTTGCGCATAATACAAAATTAAATAATATTGGTATGTAAGATTTTCATAATTGTTTTTTTGGTCACATCATTATGCCCCATCAATGATCAACCTTTTCTCTTCAAGCTGAGTCAAAAAGGATAAGTTATGACTTAGATATTCATAGCTATGATAAGATGGCTCCAACAAAGATTTCTTGGTAGACCATGCTCTTCTAGGGGGCATGCCATTTCCCTTATTTTTACGTTATTATACTATGTGAGACGGGTCTCGATGAATGAAGAGAGCAAACCATTTATTCTTACAACAAGACTTGTTTTATGTTTAAGACCGTATCGCACAAATTTTTATCATTTATAATTAATTTAAGGTTGGAATTTTCATCTTTGCATCAATTTAATATATAGATTTTAAAAAATGCTGCAAATAAAGCTGTGAGACTACTTCTGCTTTGTTAACAGTTATCTGATTTCGCTATAAGAGCTATTTGACCGCTACAACAATATTCTGAGAATTATATCATTGCTCAAAAGACACAAATAGGTCAAATCAAGTAGGGATGGTCAAACCGAACGGGAACCGGAACAGAAAATCCCGGAACCGCCTTGAACCTCGACGAAAACCGGAACCTTGTGAACCGGAACCGTTTGTATTACGGGCCGGTTCCGGTTCATCCCCACTGAAAACCGTGAACCGGCGGTTCCGAACCGCCATGAACTGCCTAGACTGAACCGGAACCGTTAGAAAACCGTCAAAATCGTTAGATTTCTAACGGTTTCATCATAATTAACCGTTATTAACGAAAAGTTGACAAGAAAAGTTGAGTTTTGACTGAATTTTTAGCCAAATTCAATGAATAAAAATAATAAAAAATTGTTGAGTATATATATATATATATATAAAAAAAAGAGGGACGGACCTCTTTAATTTTTTAAACTTTTTTTCTATACCTTTTTGTCAAAAAACTCGGCAATAAAATATTATTATAATTGTTTTTTTTTTGTTAAAAAATATTAATTTTTTTTAAAAAGGAAAATGTGGACCCGCGGTTCTAAACCGTGAACCGGCGATTCTGAACCATAACCGTAACCGGAAGAGAAACGGTTCGGTTACGGTTCAAGCTTTTCCAGAACTGGACCCGACGGTTCGGAACAGGAACCGTAACCGGAACCGTGTTTGGTCATCCCTAAAATTAAAATTAGATCATATGAGAATCATATCAGTACGCAAACATTAGAAAGTAATTCAATAGGATATGTATTAATGGAAAAAAAAAATACTCCCTTTATAAAAATAAAAAAGAATTACAATCACGGTAAATTATGAGGAGATTATTAATTGCGCTTACACACTTATGCCAACGAACAATGGTTAAACCTAACTTCCTAAAATATCTCTACAAATGAAAACATACTTCATATAGATAGTGATGATGTAATAACTTTTCTATTTATTTGACAATGGGAAAATCTCGAGAAAAACTTGTTTTAAACAGGTTTTTCTTAAAACTGACTATTTGAAAATTTGCAATAGTCAGATATATATACGACACATACATGTAACGATTGACGCTTGAAGTGATTTTGTCTATTAACAATGAGAATATTTATAGTACAATAGCATCCTAAACTAGCTTGGATTAAAAGAAAGTAAAATCTTAATTATAAACAAATACTATGGAGTAAAGGAAAAATAAATAAATTAGGAAAATAATATCTACACAAACTAGAAAACGAGATCTCTTGTAGTGTGAGAAGGAGATCCGGTACATGTATTCACTAATGGTTTGGAAGGGTTTGGAGAGATTGTCAAGTTGGTCTTTGATTTGAAGGATATGGCCACAGGAGGGGTTGGCATTGGTATATTTGAGGATGTCTCATTCTCTCAAGAGGTGGTTGCTTGGTGGACAAGAGGTGCTACGATGGTGTCAAGAATGCCAAGTAAAGCTCCAAGAAGGAGGCGGTCTTGGTGATGCCAAGAAACGGAAGCAAGATTGGGAGTTTCTTTGTTGTCAACTTGGTGGGAGGGGTTGGATGGTGGATAATTAGGTCGTCAAGAAATTTCAAGAGGTCAAGGCCAAAGAGGATGGAGTAGACTTGGGAGGATCGAGAAAGATAAGTTAAAGTCCTAAACTAGCTTTTAATTATGAGAATATTCATACTACAATAAAGTCCTAAACTAGCTTAGAATACAAGAAAATAAAATCCTAATTATAATAAAATATTATAGAGTAAGTAAAAGTAAATAAACTAGGAAACTAATATCAACACAACCTATTGGAAGCCAAATCTTATGTAATGTGAGAAGGAGATCCGCTAGACTTATTAGGCGAAGGAATAGAAGTATCCTTAACAAAACACACACACACACTTATGATGCCAATGAGTTTTACCTCAATCGGCATCCGGTATTACTCTCTATCTATAAGAAATAAGAAAGGACATGAGTTCAATTCCCACCAAATGTGTATTTTGTAATTTGTCATTTTCAAAATTATATTATTTAAATAAAGGTATTAAAAATGTTTATAGTTTCTTTTTCTCTATAAATAGAGTTTAATTTTGTAATATTTGACATAATTTTAATATTTTACTATTAAAATGATTATAATATTTTATTATTGTATATATTTGACACAATTTTAATATTTTATACATTTAACTTTTCTCTTGCGCCAAACAACGTCGTTTATATCAAAATATAAAAAACGTTCATTTTCTTTATATATATATATATATATATATATATATATATATATATAAATAGCGCTCAAGATTGCCTATGTTATGTGCATATTTTCTTCCATACTTTCTCTCTCTACAACAAGCAAAAAAAAACATCAACATTTTCTTTTTTGATGGATAATTACGGGAATAGTTCTCAAAAATTTCGGTAATAACTGATCATGCTTTTTGGTTGGAGGAAATAATCCGATCATGCTTCAGATATATGCATCATTTTATTTATTATTTTCTGTTCGTTTGTTTGTGTGTTGTATTTTTAGTTTTGTAAATTTTCATGAGTGTAACGTTTTAAATTATCATAATTTAACGTTATTTATGAGTGTTTAATTTTTCAAAATGGTGTGACCGAAATTTCGTTCGTTCACGTGGTGAACGAATTTCATCACTGTGGAGGCTCTAAGTGAACTCTTCTAATAGCTTAAAACATTCATTAATTAATAAAAAGCATTTTTCTTAAAAAATATTTATATACTTATGTTCTAACAAAACATATTGTAGAAAATCGCTGTTAATAAAACATATGAGTTGGAACTGTAACATGACACAACCATTATGAATATAAAACCTTATGAATTGACCAGATATCTCTTTATTTTAACTAAAAATAAGAAAAATAAGTTGTGCCCATGTTCTTCCAACAAGCAGCATGACCCCAGGAAACCCCACAATGTATAGAGATATATCTTTGTATTCCTATTCGAACACTATACTCCCTCCGTCTGTGTCAGTCTTTGTCTTTTTAGTCTTTTCACTTTTGGTCAACGGGAGTAAACTTTGACCAAACATTTAATATCATCTAATCACCTAATGAAATTCTAAAAATTGTAATTGATAAATAATTATTTAATTTATCAATAATAATTTTTAAGAATTCATTAGTGTTGTTAGATTGACATTAAATGTTTAGTCAAAGTTTACTCCCATTGACCAAAAGTGAACAGATTAAAAAGAAAGATGGAGTATACTTTTTTACAGGATGTTTAATTTTAGCACAGCCATTGCTGGGAAACCCGGAAAACAGACCAATCCCATTGGACACTCGGATTTCAATGGACATTGTTAGTAATAAGAATATACAAAAATGTCTATTTATGTCAATGTTAGGATGTTAAGAAAAAGGATACCCTATATTCGTTTATTTTATTTTATTTTTGTCTTTAACCGCATTTTCACATTAAAAAAATAGTCAGAATACAAGCTTATCTTGATACAATCATATTGTATATAAATAAATATCACATTCTTATAAATTGACGAGTCAAATAAATTTGTCCTTAAAGAAATGAGTGGCTTAATGGTAAAGCCAAGCCGCACTCTCGGTGAGCGCTAGGCTTCGATTCTCCTCCTCACCTCCTTATGGCGTGGACATCATCGGAAAAAAAAATATTATGAGGAGGAATTAAATAGCATTTCAATATACTATGTATTTAGATGGTTAGATTGGAAGCCCACCACTGGTAAGTGCTTGGCGGGGGAATCTGAGAAATGGTTGAATGAGGAGTTGGAATCCACTTATTGGGGTGGGGTGGGGTGGGGTGGGGGTGGGGTGGGTTAGGGTGTGGTGGGGGTGGGGGTGGGGGGATTGATGTGAAGAAAACACATGGATTTTTGGGAAGGGGACACTAACATGGCTACAAGGTTTGGACATCCTCGTTTCCCTTTCAGACGTGGAAAGATGATCTCCACTTGATTCATCTCTCATCATTGGTGCCATAACTCAATTAAACTAAGCCTTTTATTTTATTAAATTCTATGCTCCAATTATTGCTACACAACTTTTACAATTTCCATTTGGGAGGGACGGTTGCCACTATACTATTTGCTTATCCACTACATTCATTAAAGTTTGAATTAGTTAATCAATATCTTGACGTAATTACCCTTGTATTCACCTTACTTTAAATTGAAAAGAAATTTCCAGTAAGTTGCAACATTGATTTTGAAGTTGGAAAATAAGGATAGTAATACTATATTAAGAATGAAAGGTAGTGAGAAAGAGAGATAATTAGTGGGGAATGAAATAGAATGAGTGGTTAGGAAGAAGAGAGAGAATGAGTGTAAGATTATAAAAGTAATAAAAAACTTCAATTTTTAGATTGTTGCAACTTAAGTGAATTGTCTTAAATGGCAAAATGTTGCAACTTACTTGGAACAGAAGGAGTATACATTCTCTATCCCACTCGTAGTAATATTTTTTATTGACTTAATTATATTTTGACTAATGATTTGAACAAAATATAATAATCTTAATGAAAATTTAAAAATAGTTATTGAGTTTATTACTATCCGTGATACAATAACAATTTTTAATTTTTTATCAGCATCATTATTTTTTCTTTAATTGACAGTCAAAGTATAATTTATTTGACTAAAAATCATATTTCAAGTGAGACAGAAAGAAAGAGTATGCACACTCTGATAAAGTGCACGGTGATCTTTAGCAAATATGAGTCCAAATATTGTACTCCCTCCGTCCCGGTTTAAGGTTCTTAGTTTGATTATATACGCTTATTAAGAAACCAAGGCAAAAACAATGAAAATGAGTTAACTAAAAGTAGAAAGTGAAGGATATAAATGTCCAAAACACTATTCATAAAGGAAGTGAGTGAAAGTAAGGTAAGTAATGGTTTTTTTTTATAATTTAATGAACTTTTTGAGGGCAAAATTCTTCAAAACACTATCCATTCTTTTCCATTTATGGAATAAAGCAACTAAAAACCTTAAACTGAGACAAACCAAAAAGAAAGTAAGAACCTTAAACTGAGACGGTGGGAGTACCATTTTTTACATCACTATATATATCATGGTCTCAATTTGTTTCAGTTAATCAGTGTCATGATATATGATCATATGAATATGATACTAAATCTTTCAATCAATCATTATAACCTTAGCAAATATAATCCCACTTTAACCAAATATTAACATTACCCAATCACCTTCAAAAAAAAAAAAAAAAACACATTACCCAATGAGAAAAGAAGTCAAAAGTTACCCGTACAAGTTAGCCATCGGGATCTGAAATTTTGTGGTCTTTATAGGCATAGGCAATAGAAAATGTATGCAATTTATTTTAGATATGGTCCGAGTTGAACCACACTTGTTCCCACCAACCCATACTAGCACAAAACAATTAATTATGAAAAAAATCATGTGACATATTTTAAGGTCTTTCTATAAATAATTCTCATTCAAACATTACATTGCGTGAAGGAGGTCGATGCGATGGAAATCTCGTCCTTAATAATCACTTTTTAGATAATCAAAGTTAAACTGTATTCTGGACTTCACAAAAAAAAAAAAAATCTATTTGAATTCATATATAAAAAACTGATTGACTTTATTAGTTCGATTTATTACCAATATACTCTCTATGTCTCGGATCGGAAAGATAGTTTGATTTTTTACAGTAAACAAAAATAAACTTTGACCGAACATTGGTGTCAATTTAACGATCTCAATGAAATTTAAAAATTAATTGTTATTGCTAAATCACTTAATGATTTATCAATTATAAATTTTAGAATTTCACTAGAATGATTAGATAGACACCCAGGATTGATCAAAATTCATTTTTGTTGACCATAAAAAATCAAAATGAGAATATCTTTCAATCAAAGACAGATACAATCAAATATTTTGTCTTTCAATCAAATTTAAAAACTTTGACCGAACATATATGTTCTAGTTAGGAACGACGGAACCTGTGGAAAAATTATAAAATTTTACAAGAATATTATATATTTGTATTGATCAATAAAAAACCTCTACTCCACCTTAAACGTCCTCATTTTTTATAATATGTGTCAAAATAAATATTATATTAAGTAAAAAACTATGTTAAAGAGTTTAATCATAATATAATTATGATATAAATAAATAAAATATAATTATTCATGTGATTGTGTTATAAATGTAACATGGTTGGGTTAATAGTGAGCAATATTCGCTTTTAAAAAAAAAAAAAAAAAAAAACATTTGTATATTTGAAGCATTTTATATGAGTATAATGGAAGGGCGTAGAAGGGGATGGTCCAAGGTGGTGAAAAGAAAATACGTGTCGAATACAGGACATGCATGCAAAGTTGGAATTAGGAGTACGTGTCGACGAGGGGAAGCGGTCCCCGCCCGCCCGCATGGATGGCCGTGGGAACTGTCGGAAAAAAATTAATGGGAAGACAAAATGGTCAATGAAATTATGCAGCTTAAGAAGAGGGAAGGTCACATGCATCTCTGATTTGCATGTGACCCCAAATGCCATCCTTATGGGGAACAAATGAATACTCCTTATTTGCTAATGGGTCATTGGATGAAGATCTCTGCCTATTCTCATATATACTCCATCCATCCGATCACAAATATAAGCAAAAATTAACTAAAATCATATTTATTAAAAAAGTAGTTAAATTTAGTTAATTGTCTTGATTTAATAATAAAAATATATTAAAATTACTAATACATCCTTATATTAAATGTGTAATAAATGTATACTTGTATTTGAAAATGAGTAATTAATTAGGAGTATTTTTAGTAAAAGAGTATTAAATACAATTACATTTAATGAGTTTTATGTTGAAACCCAACTTTTTTGCTTATATTTAGGTCAAAAAAAAACCCAACTTTTTTGCTTATATTTGTGTCCGGAGGGAGTATACTCTTTCCGTCTCATTTTTAATTGAAGTAGACAATCAAAATTACCGGCGTACTATATGATCACAATTGAGACCCGTGTACTATGTAAGTACAACCAAGTTGACCCGTGTACTATCTAAACTACCAAATCAACCTGCGTACTATACATAAATCAACCCAAATCATTAGTATCCTTTAATAGATATTAATGAATGTTAAAAACTTAACGAATACTCCCTCCGTTTCAAAATACATGACGTTTAGGAGTTAAATTTTGTTTCAAAATACTTGACGTTTTACTAATTCCAAGACATTTTTACTCTTGTATACCAAAAGTACCCTCATCCATTAATTGCAACTTATTTCTTGTTTAAGCATTTAATTGCATAGGTAATTGGATTCTTTAAGGGGTAGACAAGTCTTTTGTATATGTATTAATTGCATTTCTTAATATGTGTGAAGAACTCTAAAACGACATATATTTTGAAACAGAGAGAGTATTACATTCAAAATTTTATATTACTATCAATACATTAAATGCATGCAACAGGTCGTATTGATGACCAAAAAGACTCTTGGAGAAGAAGCAAGCTTCAACTTGCTGCTAATCCATTTCATATCTCTGAGAAATCTCTTTTTTTGTACGAAGATTCTGTTGATTTATTTCTAGATCTAATTAATATGTCATTTAGTTCAAGACGAGTTCCAATTCCCTTTTGAACATCCATTACATCTTTGGCGTGAAATAAAGAATTTAATTGAAAGCAATTCTAAATATTAGAAGGATGAAGATACAGAGAATTGGAGGTAGCATTCTACTGATGTTAAGTCATGGACTGGTAGAGGGAAAGTTCTTTTCATATAATATTAGATATTTCTTTTGCAGGTCCAGTCCAAGATTCCCCACTGCTGCCCCCGCGGAAATGAAGTCCTCCCTTTCTTTAGGAGGTGCTGACCCGCAGCGAGTCCCTTCTGAATCAAATAGATTCATATCTGAAAAAGACTGATCCAAGTTCTTCTCTTCTGAATCAAATAGATTCATAGAAAACTACAAACTTCTATAGGAATTACTACCCCCTCCCCCCGCCCTTTTTTTATTGATTTCATTGAAAAAAATTGTGGACATTAAGGGGTGTTAGAATGTAAAATATAAAACACATGAAACCAAACCGCGGTTTGAACCAAACTGAATCAAACCATCGCAGTTTGGTTTGGTTTGGTATAAAATTTTACATGTTTGGTTTGGTTGAAAAATTCTCAAACCAATGACTAATAGTTCAGTTTTAAAATTGTTTCAAACTGAACCATTTACACCCCGACCAAATAGACCGATTATTTTTGCTTGCTAGAGTAGAGTAGAACTTACGTATATTACTCTCTTGCAAATTGCAACCATGCAAAGCCCAACACCAACCACCCACCCAAAGCATCCAAAGCCCAAGAAAAAATAAAATGTCCACATCATTTAAACTCATTTTCAACCCCAGCCGTTCGACCCGACTTTTACAATAACCATTTCATTTTCTATATATTGCACAAAACAATGATAATAATGTCTAGAGGAGTACTTTTACTTTTACTTTTACTTTTACTTTTACTTTCTAAGCAAAAACCACATCTCAGTTTGCACTCTTGCGTAAAATTTATCTCATTTCGTATCTCATGTCCGATAGTGTTATATTTTTTTCATTAATAACAAGCTAAGCTATATAATATATAATATAACATCGGTTACGATTTTTAATATTCATAAATGATGAAGGTGGTTAAGTGGGACAATTTTCCTAAAATTAAACAGTAGTTTTGAGAAGGTTTTGAGGAGGAGAAAGTATAAAGTTGAGACCGCAAGTGGCAATTACAACTAGCCAAAAGAGTGCAACATGATAACTTGATTCCAAAAGGAAGAATAAACATAACAGATCATAAATGCATTTGGTATCTTTCAAGCTCACATAGTAAATTGTTTTAGGTGTTCCTATATGAGATATTAGATATTCTAGATGCGGGATGAGGGATCGATCCCTAAACGATCAAATGATGCCTACCAAATTAAATCAACATGTGGTTCAATTATAACTTTACATATCATGTAATGTCGATTCTGTGTCAAGAAAAAAAAAAAAAAAAAAGGAAGATTACCAAATCTTATATATAGCTTGTGTTATAGTGCTCAGTATTTGGAAATGGTCAAATGTAGATCATTAAATCTTCCAAAAGTATACTATATGAGCATGAGGAATATTACTCTGCACTGGGATGGTTGAACTAATTGATATTCTAAAGGCGTTTGGTAATTAAATACTCTCTGCGTGCCAAAATAAATGTCAATGTTTACATGTCAGCGATTTTAATATTTATGTTTTATTTATTTGTATATTGCATGTAAAATAAACAATTAACTTGTAAATTGATATTTTTAAGACCCCGTCATAAATAAAATAGAAATTGACTTGTAAGTAGTAAGCTGAGGATAGCATCTTAATTGGAGGCTTTAAAGCTCTAAGATTGTTTTTTTCTATTACTTATAGAGAGTATATTTTATTAAGATTTTTGCATATTTTTGAGGTATTTTTAATGAGTTAGAATTATTATTATTTTTTGTCTAACTTGTGTATCATATTATGTATCATGAGTGATTAAAGGGTTTAAATGTTTGGATGACAAAAACTCGAGTCACTGCATTAATTGTGTGCTGTTGAACTACTAGTGATACAGCGTGTGATATATAAAATAATAAAGTGTCTTAAAATTTAACATCTCAACTGAATTTGTCTTGTGTGCCGAAAAAAGTTAGATGAAGCTAGATTTGAGATATATTCAACCTGCTTTTCAGTTATCTGTTATTTCACCTTTTTTATCTCAACATTTTTCAACTGAAAAATTAGTTTAGAGATTTAAAGTAATGAGACCTTCCTACGCAGGTCCAGATCAGCATGATGGATTTCCACATTTTCGAAAATGAATTTTATTTATTTGTTCAACTTTATCATAAAGGGTGTGAAGCTCTATTAATTAGTACTGTATAAAAGTAATAATCTTGATATGATTTGATACCAATCATAAAGTTCTAATTTAAAATGGTGGATTTGGATCTTTCTTTTTTCCTTCTTTTTGTAGAAGTGGAGTAAAATATATTTCAAAAAGTAAAATTCTTTTTTCACAAAAGAGAAAAAAATGTGAATCTACTCTCAAATAAATGCAAGTTGCATTGGTGGATCCATTTTTTTCTCTTAGTTTTCTTGGAAGACCACTTGATAAGCCAAATAAAATATCAATCATATTTTTTATAGCAAAAATACTACTTTTACCTTTTCTAAGATAATTCTTTTGATGCATTAGTATTCTTACACTTATTAGTCTTATTCTATCTATATATATTCACTTCGTTTCAAAACTAAATACTCATTTGCTTTTAAAAAGAGTTTTAGCCATTTTGACACGCGTACTTCATAAACAGTAAATGTGACCTGCATACTTTAGTTTCGTTTTCAATATGCACTATTTTTCTAATGCCAGTTAAAATTTAATGACACAATCAATGAAAGTTAACAACTAGTTAGTTTGAAGTTGATTTTCCTTTTAAGGGGTTTATTGAAAATTTCATAAATAAAATGGCTGTGAATAAAAAAAATGAAACACAAATATTTAAAGCTTAAAATAAATATATATTTTTATAATTTTAATTATTTTTGAACGAGTCTTAAAAAAACAAATAATTGGTTTAAAAAATGACCAATGTATCTAAAATAATCAAAATAGTTAATAAAATGAACATTTTAACATTGTATATCATTGTTTCGAGAACAACAACTTGTATATCATTTATTTTTCCAAAAATTCAAAAACTCAGTTTCAAAAACAAAAAAAAAAAAAAATCAAAAACTCAATTTTTTAAATTCATTTTAAAATTAAAAATCATTACATTTAAAAGAGTTCTCCATCTTCTCTCTAACTTCTTGCTCCAACCCTGGAACAGGCAGCGATAATCATCGCCGATAAGGTGCTTATTTTCCTCCAATTTTTTCCACTGCCTTTGAACTTCTCCGTCATATGCCATAGCATTGTTGTTTGCGACGCAACCAAATCTCGAGTTAATAATTTGTTATTATCATTTCATATTATTAAAAAATATTTTTTCTCATAAAAAATATTTATTTTAAGCTTTAAATTTTAATGTTTCAATATTTTTTTATTCACAGCCCTTTTATTTATGGAATTTTAAATAAATCCCTTAAAAGGAAAATAAATTTCAAACTAACTAGTATGTTAACTTTCATTGACTGTGTCATTAAACTTTATCAGGAGTTAGAAAAATAGGTCAAATTGAAAACGAAACTAAAGTACGCAGGTCACATTTGTTGTTTATGAAGTTCACATGTTACATTGACTACGCTCAAATAGTACGCATGTCAAAATGCCTATAAACTCTCTAAAATGAGAACTAAGAAAAGATGTTAGAAAAGTACTCCCTCTGGTCCAAAATAACTGTCGCTTTTGGTCATTCTGATGTAACTTTGACCAATAATTTAAATGAAAAATAATGATGCTAATAAAAATTAAAAATTTGTCATTGTATTATAATTAATAATACTTTTAATAAAAAATTAGATTTTTATTTGGATCATTATTTTTTGTATAAATTTATTGGTCAAACTTACACCTGTTTTACCAAAAGTGACAGTTATTTTGGACCAGATGGAGTAAGTGTTATGAATGAGAGGAGAGAGAGTAAGATTAGGAATAGTAAGTGGATAGTTGTTGTGAGTGTGAATGAGAGAGAAACTAGAGTACATATTTTCCTTTTTGAGAAAATTGTACTTTTCAATGAAACACTCAAAATGACAAAGGAGTAAACTGCTTTTCTGCCCCTCGTACTATGGCCCCAACATCAATTTGACACTTGTATTGCTGAAACACTAAATGTATGATGCGTACTATTGTTTTAGAAACAAATCTAACCAACATTTCTAACGCCAATTAGTTTTTTAACGGAGCAGTCATATTAGGCAATTGTTGACCGGGTCAATGCTTATGTGGCCGCTGACTGGATGTTGAGTTGGTTGTTTAAATTTGAAATAGATTCACTTTGCACCCTCTGTTTAATCACAGTTAAAAAATTCAATGGATTATGTTGGTCATTAACCTAACTTAACCCAATTCATTATTTGCTTGAGAAAAAAAAAAATAACACTCCCTATTTTGAAAAACCCATATCCTTCCTCTTATCCCAGCCCAAGCTCTCACCCAATCCACCCACACCAATCACAATCCACCGCTAGCACCCCATCCTTCTAGCTAACCCACTTCCTTCTAGGTCACCCCTCTCTTGTCAAGGCCACCTACGTCATCCCTACTCCCATCTACGCCGCCTCCCGACCACACCTTCTACTCCATGTCCGGTGAACATCATTCCCGCCCCTGCCCTACACTTCCCCATCCATACCACCGTCCCTCCCCACCCCCACCTACTTTCCCCTCCTCGCCTCTCCACATCTTTTTCGACCATCACTTATCACCTTCTCATCTTCTTTCTAGATTTGTTTCCTTGGCAACTAGAAATTTCGTCGATCTTGTCCAAATGTTCGTCTCTCACTGCTCGTCTCCCACTCATCGCCGCCACTTATTACTCCAGATCTCTTCCTCTCTACTTTTTGACGTTCGATCAACAATGAATGCCAGAATCTTTTTTTTTTTTTTTTTTTTTTTTTTTTTGCAGGAATGATGGGTTTTCAAAAGGATTGAATTATTTTTTTTCTGTTTGATCCCAGATATGGGATTTCAATTGGGATTTTTTTCACGAGTTGATTTTGATTTGTGTCCAAATTTGGGTTTTTTGTCGCTTTTGAGTTCTTCACCACCATCGTCACTTGTGTTTTATTTATTTTTGCCTTGGCGTTGGTTGTTGGTGATGAATGTAATGATAGTGAGGATGGAATTGTGCAGCCATTGATGGTGTTGATGGAGATGGATTATTTCGGTGTTGCAACGAAGGTGAAACCGTGGTGGTCATTATCAATTGGAGTGGTTGTTGGTTGTGGTGGTGGGGTAATTTTCACGAGAAATGACGGAGGGTGCAAAGTGTTTAACGGTGATTAGATGGAGGGTGAAAAGTGAGATTATTTCAAAATTAAACTACCAACTCAGCATCTAGTCAGCCGCCACGTAAGCTTTGCCTTGGTCAATAATTGCATACTGGGATTGCTTCGTTAAATATTTAACTGACGTTAGAAATGTTGGTTAATTTTATTTCTAAAACAATAGTATGTATCATACATTTAGTGTTTCAGTAGTACGCGTGTCATATTGATGTTGGGGCCATAGTACGTGGGCAGAAAAGTAGTTTACTCAATGACAAAGTGAGTACTTTGTTTTGTTTGGACAGAGAGAGGGTAAGAATGTAAACATGAGTGGATAAATAGAAGAGGAAATAACTATATTAAATGCTTTAATTGTGGTTATTTTCCTAGTATTGAAAAGAGATCACAGTGTAATATATGTTTTAAGGAAATCTGTTATTTATGCTTAAACACACTATATAAACAAAGCATGACAATAGATAACAAGTCCTTAGAAGGCGCAAACTTAGAATTAATTATAGAAAAAGTAAGTAAAATTGAGATTTCAAACGAATTACATAATTTAAAAATCCTTGGGATTGAAAAAAGAATTTCGAATATAGAAAATGCCGTATATAAAAACAAATTTAGTAGGTATTTGTTTATGAATTTCTCTTAACTCTACTAAGATTTGATTATTTAAGTGTTTAATGTAATCTAAATTCTCTGTTAATTTGGCTAAAGTTCGTTGGTTTGCAAGGTTCAAGTTAAAAAGTTCAATTGTATTGATTGATGAATTCTGAGACGCAATTATAGTAAAAAGAAAATCCTATCCCTTCGTTAATTACTTAATCCTAAAATCCTTCGAAAAATAGTTATATAGCCCTTATAATGAAAATATTAAACAATAATTAAACATAAAACAAACATTTAAGATAATTTGATTTAAAAGATTATTAGACATACGTGCCTTTGTTATCTCTGCGAACCAATATTCTATTCAGAATATCACCCTTACTGAAGTTTGAATATCAAGGTAAGAGTACTAGCATGTGCTGAGTTTCCAGACTATATACGTCTAAATATTAAAAATTGGAATCATAAATTTCTAATTAACAATGACCAATAATTTCCGGCCAATAACTCCAAAAATAATAAGCATAGCATAATTGATCCCTTTTCTTCACCTATGTATATACGTATATACGTGTATATATATGTATATACGTATATACATATACACGTATATACGTGTATATGTATGTATATACGTATATACATATACACGTATATACGTATATATATATATATATATATGTATATACGTATATATATGTATATATATATATATATGTATAAATTCATCCTTATCTAGAGGACTATATTCAATATTTGCTGTTCTTATAGTTATGTCAGGATTTTTAATTTTAAATTTGCATATATATGTAACTTTTGAATTCATAATGTCTTCTCCTATTAATCCTATTTTTTCTAAATGTAAGATAATAGGATGATTACTACTTTTTGTTACGTCTCTTCCTTTTTCTAATTCATGTGTTAGCATATTTGTTAATAATTTTAATGTGTCATTTTCTATATTCACATTTGTTTTAGGATGATTTTGTCTTAAAAATTCCAAGTGGCCAAGTCCACCACGCTTCTGTGCTAACTCTGATGTTTGATTGTATCTAAGGGTTGGTATACTGTAAATATGTTTACTTAGGGTAATGTAATTTTTTTGTTATAGTAATAGCACCCTGTAAGCCTAGTATAAAATTTAATCCGAGAATAAAATCTTTTGATTTTACGTACTCTGGACTAATATTTACTTGAGGAATATCATATTTTAAGCTATAGTTTCCTGAAAAATCTATAAACTGTATCCCTATTGGTTCAATATAATGTGTGATTGTCATTAATCTATCCTCTATAGTCCTAGTGACTAATTTATAGGATAATTCTTTTTTGAACTGAGCTGGAACCATAATATGTGATATTACACTTTTTGTTGCTCCTGTATCTAAGAGGGCAGTTAAATCGAGATATTTTTGATTATCTAGCCATAACCTACATTGTAAATGTTCCGAAAAGATATTCACATTACATTATTTTTCGTGGCACAAAATTAGGTATTTTTAATAAATGGGAAACAGTCGTAAATCACATACAGTGCAAAGATCCGCTTTACAAAGGTTTTTATAGTTTCTCCGATGCCATGAACACGGCTAGGGGATACTTTGGGCTTGAAAACTTTTTTATAGAACCGGAACAGGTCAAAACATTTTCAGACATCACAAAAGAAAGCCCAGAACAAATTATTCAGAAACAGGAAGAAATCATTGTAAATCTCCAAAAGCACATTTTTCAAAAGGGGAAAGAGGTGGTTCACAATGATACACAGGAAACACAAATAACACAGTTACAAAGAGAAAATGAAAAGTTAAAACAGGAAGTGGAAATCCTCCAAAATAAATTAAAAAGAACACATGAGCCTATTTACAGGGATTACGACAGCTTTAAAGCACGCATTCTTGACATTCCATGGAGGCAGACTTTAAAACCAGTCCTGGAAAGGATTGAAGGCCTCAATGATATTATTTCCGAAAAAAATTGTACAGGTTTTCCTTTAATACTATACAAACTACAGCAAAAAATAGTTCAAATCGTTTTTAAAGAATTAAAATTCACAGGAGTAAAAGTGGTCGAAAGGGTAGACAATGAAGGGAAAGACACAGGGGTATTATTATTACAGATCGATCTCTTTAAACAGACATGCCAGAAGAACTTATTACTCAATTTTACCACTATGGTATGATTGATTACATTGAGTTCCGTTTCACACCCACCACCGAAAGAATTCTAAATACATTTGGAGAAAAGTTTACATTGGTAGCTGGCAACATTGCTACTCACTCCTATGAACAAAAAGCTGGATGTAAAATTTTTGCATCCTTCCCAGAAGCTGACAGTTACACATATAGACCTGCAAGAAAAAGAATATTCATCAGCACCAAATCCAAAGATCGAGCTCTGTTAACATCGGCGGTCAAAATTGAAGATCACATCGACTTTTCAAGCCTTTCTTGGCTTCATGAACAAGATGTCGACAAAATCACAGAATTCCATAACAGTTTCATAAAGAAGCATAAAAAAACCCCAGACATTCCCAGCCACTTTCCTTGGCAATTTTTCAAATTAATGGCAGAAGGACATTATGTCCAGATTTGGGCAAGAGATAATTGGAACATGCTTCTCCCATTCATAGGTGAAGGAGATACATTAAAAGAAAAATACATATACTCCCTCTATCCCATAACAATGGGCACAAACTTCCATTTTGGGTATCCCATTCAAATGGGCACATTACTAAAAATAGAAAGAATCTTTACTATTTATCCCACTCATTATCTCTCCTACTTTACTTTTACACTCACAACATTTACACTTTCTCTCTCCCACTCACTTTCCATACTCACAACATTTATACTTTTCTTAATTCTTGTGCAAGAGTCATCTTGTGCCCATTATTATGGGACGGAGGGAGTATATATATATATGTATATATATGTATATATATATATGTATGTAAATGTATATATATTGGGACTGAAATTAAAAGGATGGTAGAAATGTTTTTTTTTTCTTTTTCTTTTTTTTAACTAAAGTTTTCATTAGTTATTTTCTAAACTCGGAAATACTAGTATATCTTTCTCTTTGGTTAGTTGCACAAAATTAAAAGAGGATATTATACTGCAATGTAATATATCACATCCAAACAACCAAAATGGGGTATCAATGGTTATAAGAGATGGTAAAAAAAAAAAAAAAAACCCACAAAAAATTAACAAAATCTCAAGGAAGGGCAGTGGAATTAATTAATCCTATACAAAATAAAGCACCATTCTAAAAGCTCTGAGTTTCATCCATAAAATGACATACAATCAAGTTTCAAAATCACAACAAAATGGAATATTGCATAAACAAACTGCTGATTATGTAGCCCTTTTATACAGGCACATACAAATTCTACAAGATTAATGAGAAATCTCCTAAGAGTAGCAAGGAAAATGCAAGAAAATCAGTAAAATTGGCTTGCTAAAATTAACTACTCTGTGTCTGCAGGCACCCCGGTCATCAATTCTAGTTCAGTCTTGCAATTATCTCGCACTTCTTTTAAGCTTAATAAGCTAGCTTCCTGCAATACACAGTCAAAAATAAAGTTACTTCAAAAATGAGAAATCTCGCACTTCTTTTAAGACAGAGGGTTGCGATTATCTTATGTACGACAGTTCTTTCATGAGATGCTAAGGAGGGACGAAGGATAGAGTAATTATCACTAGATCTTGTTGGCACATCACAATAATCTCAATTAATTCGGAGTAATTTTTTCCGTTTAATACAAGCAACTAATTCGGTTGCTGCATTAAGTAGATCAACCTTAATCACTGTACCCTTTCTTTCCCCTCGTGTGTCTAATGGAGGCCAAATCTGCTGCAGGATGACATATCTGTGTTTGTAGACATTAAATAAAACGAAATCACAGGTTTGCTAAAAACCATCCACGACACTGGAGATAATCTTGGTCAGAATAAGCAAGCTAATGGACTAAAATGGGAGCGGTTTCTGAACATTTCCTAACTCAGGATATAAAGAGCACCACTAATGATCACCAGCAGCTTACTCTGTTGTAAAAGGTGCTTACACCATCATCACAACCGTCCCAGTTATTATGAATAAAATTAGAATGTACTTCTGATTATGAAACGTCACCCTAGAGAGCTGACAAGTCATTAACTAACTTATCTAGCTCAATAGAAGTCTGTTTTTTCTTTACACTACCACTTGTACTTGTAGGGTGTCAACAAAATTCCAGTTGTTTGTACTTACAACATCAATGCAATCCCTCTTGTAGATCTCTATGACACTGCTCCATAGATGTTTCATACATTGAGAAATAAATGCCAGCAGATGAGATCGCGGACCCAACTTCTTTTAGGGGGGGGGAAATCCCAAAATGCTCACTGTTTCTCTTTTTCACCTAGGGTGTTAACCTAGCAACTATATCCTCTTACAATTTAATTGAATAGGGAAGGAAAAGCCAACCTTCAATTTCTACAACCACAAGATGAAAGCATAGAACAATTTATATACATGTAATCATTTGGGGAACGAGAGAAGGGCCAAGTTCAAAACGAAGACCGCAGAGTTTAATACTAAAAAGAACTACAAGTGGTTGTATACAAGAGACTCATGAAAATACTGATGGGACAAAGAGAAGAAGTAAGAGAGAAAAAGAAGATACGTGTTAGGCAAATTATCCCACATCTACTAAAGATATAGACATGAACCGACATGTAGACTTGAGGGGATACTCCACTTGACACCAATTGATTTTATATTGGAACCTCCAATGTAGTCAATTATCGGTCCAGTCCAAGCTCATGCTCACACTCAGGCTTCTCTCTACTTCCTACCCAATCCTATAATTCTAAGAATACAATACATCAGACTTGTCTCAAGTCCTCCAACATCTCCTTCTATTGTTCCTCCAAACAGCAGAAGCAGTATGAACTTCAGTTTGGTCTCAGACATGGCATCATTCATGGTCGACAAAGCCTAATCTTGATCTCAATTTTTTGGCAAGATGCAAGTCCCAATAAAAATATTACTTAGGTAACACTATAATCATACTACTGAAGATGAAACAAGTAAATTTAAGGCCTTTGTTAACAAGACATTAACCAGATATCAAGAGCAAACGATTGTGTTCAACTTCTATCGGTTTGTGTGAAGATCTTCGACTTCAAGTTTGCATCTTAGTTGAAGACAGGATAAAAATTGCTATTGATATGGATACTTCCAACTCTAGTACAATTCTTACTATCATCCCATCTATAGCGATCACTGAGCATAACAATATTAGGATGTAAGAGTTGTACTAGTGTGAAACACGTAGGGAGTAAGCAATCTATGATATTTATGGGAAGGTACATTTGTCAATGGCAATTCCTATTCAACCTTAACTAGGAATACTTGAACATGAGTGATGAGTGACACAATCATAGATAGCTAAATAACTCAAGCTTTGGGGATTCAGTTTCAACCATGAGCATGCCCTCCTAGGTCACATTGATGATAAAAAAATATACTCCCTCCGTCCCAAAATGATCTTCACGTTGACTATTCAAACTTTTTAAGGAAATGAACACTTGCTTCACTAGCCATGTTTTGTTTATACACTTTTAAGCCTAAATTGTAGAAATGTGAAGAACTTTTCGGGACAATGAAAAACGACAAATGAGAATATCATTTTGGGACAGAGGGAGTACAAGACAACAAAGATTTGTCATGATAATTTTCTTGAATCCAGTACAAAGTCTGAGGGTGATTATCTCGATGCAAAGACAGAAAGATAGAAACTACCCCCATATACCCCAGCTAAAGAGTGACTCCAAAAATAAAATTCAGTTTAATGATTGGCTGCAGAAGTGGAATAACATAAAGCACAGAATGGAGTTAAACTTACAAGTTGGCTGCATTCACGGACAAGTATATCCTCAGTACGAAGAAAAAGTGATGTCCATTGACCTGTGAGATCTGATTCTAGCCTTGAGAACCTGTTGAGATTTCCTTGGCCACGTTTTTCTGGCCCATTGTCCCTGAAACTTCTCTGAACCAATTTACTTGCTTCATTCTGACTCTTCTTTAATGCTACAGAAAGTGGAGCAAGTCAGATACACACGAATATTCTCAGGTTCATTATTAAGAGATTACTCTCTCCGTCCCTAAATGAATGTCCATTTCAAGATCTTTTTGCCCCAAAATAAATGTCCTTTTTGGAAAAGACTTTAAATGTTTTTTTACCAAATTGTTTTCACTACTCATTTTATACTTGCAAAACTAAATATTTTAAAAAGTAGATAACAAGAATATATATCCATAATTGCCATTTAATTGTATAAAAGTAAACATTTTCAGAATGTCTCCTAGATGAAATTTGGACATTCATTTAGGGACAGAGGTAGTACTCCGTCCGTCCCAAAAATGAATGTCCAAAAACTTTATAGATTTGCTCTTGATCAAGAGCAAATTTGAATTATATTTGGACATTCATTTTGGAACAAAGGTACTAATATATAAAGACATGTTATTTGCTAGAGAAAACCAGTTTTTCTAAGTTCCAACTCACCGGCTATACGACCCTTCATGTCCTGATAATGGAGGTCAGACCACATATATGCAGCTGAATATCAGAAATGAAATACACAAACTCTAATCAGATAATGCTTATAGAATTAATACCTTAATAATGCCAAAGAACCTCATCAAGGAAAAACAAATGAAGCCAGAAACACATGAAATACCTTTCGTGCAAAACGAACAAGAGCAAGCTTTGATCAAATCAACACCTTCACTTGAATTCGAGCATCCATCACCCTTTAGTCCTATGCATCGCTCTAAACCAGATATTCCAGATTCCTGTGACTCAGGGAATCTTGAAAACTCAACACCATCATCTTTGCTTGAGTTCAAATCATTTTCATCATTACCGCACGCACCAGCTTCTAGTTTTTCTTGTATATCATCTCCATCAGGAAGTTCAGAACTTAACCCTTTGTCCTTGTGAATTTCACCTCTAACATCCTGATGGTCTTTGTCGCAAGGGACGGAGGGTGCTGGAATGGTCAATATGCAACTATCTTTCTTAACATCATCCAAGTTAACATTTTTGTTGGAGATAACATCAGCTCCAACAATTTCAGTCACACCATCAGCTAAACCGGGTTCCTTAATTTCACTAGCAATTTTCGAAATACCAGATATAGCATTTCCCTTTAAAGAATTAATCTCACTACATGGGTGAGGCGAAACACGAGACATACCTTCTTTCATCAAATTCTCATTTCTTGCACAAACCTTTTTAGCATATTGTGAGCCCTCAGTTTTCTTTTCAACAGGACCAAAGTTACCATCTCTAGATTTAACATCTGAACTGGAAATAAACGAAATTCCCCTTTTCCCAAGCTGATTAGTTACATCTCCTAAGGCAGACCGGGTCTTGTAAACCTTGTCAGATGATATTTCCTCACTCATCGTGAAACCCAATACTCACAAACACAAGATCTCAACTTTCAATCACCAAAACACATAAAACAATAAACCCAATTCACAGATTCCTTGAAATCGACAAACTAATCTCCTGAGCCATAAACAAAAAAAAATTAAGCATCAATCAAAGATTTAAATACACGCTCAGAAACCCAGTGCAGAAAAACAACTAGTGTAGAGAGAAAACGAAAAATTGAAGTAACGTAAAACAATCTAATGGGTTCTAAACGTCTGATTGAGATACTGACCTTGAAGAAGAACTGGGAGACGGGAAATCTATGACCGGTGTTCGTTTGGGAGGGAAAGCGAACAATGCCCAGGTCGCGGGGATCTAAATTGGGTTAATTTTACGGTGGCTGCTCACGGAATTAAAGAAGATGCCCAAATTTGGGGATGATTTTCAATTCGGAGGGCGCTTGATTTCAGGCGGGAATGGGGTGTTTTTGAAGTTGGGGTTTGGCCCGCTTCTATTTCAAGCTTGAAGGTCTAGAAATTGAGAGGTGTGCGCGCCTGTTCGTTGAAAGTTGGGCTTTGAGCATAATTCAGGCCCTTTAAATCTACTAGCTTGTTCCAAAGCCTATAAATCCACTAGGTTGGCTTTGAGCATAACTTTAAGTCGGGACATGTATCGGACACAATTTTTGCAAGAAAATATTGTCCCCCTGTTTATGCTAACGGTTTGCAGTTATCTTCTCCAAAATATAGCGACTTTGCAATCGTTAATAGATGTATTTCAAGCTAACAACTTCGGCGAACTAATCGTCGTTTCCGAACTTTTATAATTTGAAGAAAGCTCTATGCAACAAGATGACTTTTATTTCCAAAATATAGGCTGTCAAGCCTATATACTGATCTATATTAAGTTCTCTATTAGATTTAATATATACTCTCTACGTCCCAGCACAAGTAGGACTAGAGGAGTTTGCACACTAATTAAGAAAAACTAGTAAATGTGTGGTAGAATATGAAGAGAAAGAATAAGTGGAGTAAATAGTAGTGTTAGTTAGATAAATTGAGTGGTAAAAAATGAAGAGAGATAATGAGTGAGATAAATAGTAGTGTTGATTGAATAAATTGAGTGGTGGAAAATAAATAGAGAGAATGAGTAGGGTTGAAACATTTCTATTTTGGGCAGTCTCACTTTTAGTGGACATCTCAAAAAAGAAAGAAGTCTCACTTGTGCTGGGACGGGGGGACTATTGTCTAACACACCCCCTCACGTGTGACCTGAAGGGAATGTCGAGGATAAAGCAAGTGGACCTTGTAGAAGATAGGGGTGAGTAGAAAAACCGAACAATACCCAAAAAACGGACACCTAAACCGGACCAAAGGGCAATTGGTGTGGCACGGTTTATGGAATTCCAAGAACAGAACAAAGTCGGTTCGGTTTCGGAGACGGTGTTAAAAACCGAATTATAAAACCGAACCGAGTCAATATACCTCCCATAATACTAAAACCCAAAATTAATTGACTAGTTTTATAATTAATATAAATTAATGGCTTCCAAAGATAATAGATTGACGAAAACTCTGACTATTGTTGTTATTTAATGTTTTGCTTGCTACCGTTCTCATGAAAGTCCGTAATGCTTTCAATAAAAGTTACAGTAGGAGTTCTTTATAAATTAATCTGCTAGTTTTACAAATTAACTTGCTTTGTAGTGACATAGTTTCTTAGATGTCATTTTTCTTGATTTCGTACTCTGCTCTTCTGAATCTAGATTGTTAATCAAAAATACAAGATGTTACTTAGCTCTAAAACCAAATGACACCGAACTGTTACGAACCGAAACCGAGAACTGACCACACCGAATAGTCGCGGTTTGTAAACCCTACAAATCGATAATTTTCGGTTCGGTATCGATTTTGCCTTAAAACCGAACCAAACCAAACCGAGCACACCCTAGTAGAAGATTAGAGATAGTGGGTCTTGTAAAAGAGATTTGACAAATGACCCATGTAGAACCAGCGTAAGAGTGTCCAGACCAAATGTGAGTATGAGCTAGACTAGGCCGTTAATGAACTATATTGAAAGTTCCACCTTAAAATCAATTGGTGCTAAGAGGAGTAGCCCTCGAGTCTATATACTGATTGATATTTAATTATCTATTAAATGTGAGATATATTGTCCACCATCATGTTCATAGTCACCTTATCAAACAATTAATTAATGCCATAAAGATTCTCGAGCAATTCTATAGACATAAAAGAAAGTTACAAGAAAAAAAAATGGATACAAAATGAGGTAGTGATATTAAATCATGACGCATTATTAGTAGACCAAATTTCGTGGCACTTTTTTGTGACTTTATATTTACCCAATATTCACACTTGAGATTTTTTTTTTTTTGGTACAGAAGGAATAAAAAACAGAAACTACAATCTAGGGGTAGTGACCCTCATGTAGTCTATGGCCATAAGCTTTTTGAGGTCTTCATCTGGTTCTGTCATACGAACAAAGGGGATATCTTGGTCAGCACCTCGGTTAGCCAGGAGATCCGCGCAGAAGTTTCCTTCTCGAAGTGAGTGTTGAATAGAGCAATGGGTAGAGTCAATGAGGGCCTTGATGTCAGCCATTAACGCAGCACAGGGGTGCTCCTCGTTTGTCTGCGCTTCTGTTAGCTTGACTGCTGCAAGAGAGTCTGTCTCGATGCAAACATTTCCATAGCTTTGTCGCATAAGAAGCTCAAGACCTGCCAGGATTGCTTGGAGTTCTGCTTCAAGGACAGTGCAGGTGGTGAGTCTTCCAAAGTAGCTGCCCAGCCATGCTCCCGTATCCGATCGGAGGATTCCTCCGTAGCCACATCGCTTTCCACCTTCTTTGACACTCCCATCAGTGTTAAGCTTGACAACACCTGCATTTGGCGGAACCCAATTAATGAATTTAACACTTTTAAGCATTTGGACTTTATTAAAAGAGAAGGCATCGGAAACTTCCCTTGCGAAATGTTTGATGTTCTCTGTCGTTCTTTGAGGCATCGTCATTTGGTTTGAGATTACCTCATTGTTTCTGTCTTTCCAAATAAACCAAGCAATGCTACTGAAGAGAACAGTCCAGGGGAGATTGAAAACAAACAGGTCTCTTTTTTTTGTGAGATTGGAGGTAATCCAGTCCTTAAAAGACTGGTTTCTTTCTGTGAGCCAAGTCGTGTCACTAACAAAATACATCCATATATTTTGAGCTTTCTGACAGTTCCTAATGATATGTTCAGTGGATTCAATGTCGTTGTTGCATCTGTCACAAAAACTGGAGATACAAAGATTTCTGGATCTCCTAAGATCATTGGAGGGGAGTTTATCATGGAGAACCAACCAAAGAAAAGTAATGATTTTCATAGGAATTTGGAGTTTCCAAAGCCAACTCCAGTCAGAATTAGAGTCAAAAGGATTAGAATTGGTGAGAAGACTATGCACACTAGAGACAGTGAATTTGCCATTAGGAGTTAAACCCCAGGAGGGAGTATCATTTCGAATAGAGTACTTGGGGATGTGCAGACTAATGATATCACTAATCTGGTTGGGATCGAGCAGGTGGGATATGGTATCAAGATCCCATTTTTTGTCTTTAATGATATCCGAGACAAAGGTGGAGGGACTAGGATTGTGGTTAGGGACTTGGAGAGTATTAGTACCACACCACCAGTCTTTCCAGATATGAATTCTCGAACCATCACCCAAATTCCACTTAATGTTGGTAGTCAGAGTGTCTTTAGTTTTCCAAATGCCTTTCCAAAGGAAGGAAGAGTTAAGCTTCTTGGTCCAATCCCAAGGCTTTTGTCCTTTACAATATTTATTAGAGAGCACCTTGGACCAAAGTTGGTTATTATTAGAAGCTAAATTCCAACCAATTTTCGATAGCAGAGCCAGATTTTGATTTCTAGCCTGTCTAATGCCCAGGCCACCGACTTTTTTTCCAAGAGTCACAGTTTTCCATTTAACAAGATGGAGCTTTTTCTGAGAGGGAGAAGAATCCCCCCATAGAAAGCTTCTGTTGATTTTGTCAATCTGGTTGCAGACATTCATAGGAAGAAGAGAGACTTGCATAGCATGAGTAGGAATGCTGGAAGTGACAGATTTAATGAGTGTCATTCTTCCTGCAAAAGAGAGGAGTTTCGATTTCCAACCACTAAGCTTAGCATGAAGTCTATCAATGATATTTTTGCAATGGAGTTTAGAATATCTACCATGGACCAAGGGGATACCTAAATAAGTTCCCAGATTATTAGTATGGGGGATCCCCATCTTGAAGCTCAAGTTGATGGCAGTGGTAGGAGGAACAGCCTTAGAGAAGAAAATTTTTGACTTCAGGAAGTTAATTTATGACCAGAGTCATGGCAAAAGGAATCCAAAATAGTGAGAATATTGTTGCAATCTTTCTCTTCAGCCAAGGAGAAGAGCATAAGATCATCAGCATAGAATAGATGAGAAATGATGGGACCATTACGAGAAGCTTTAAGACCTCTCCAGGTTTTGGAAGCAACACTTTCAGAGATCAGTTGCGACAGTCTTTCCATACAGAGAACAAACAAGTAGGGGGAAAGAGGGTCCCCCTGTCTGAGGCCTCTAGTAGGGGTGAAATGGGGGAGTTCGGAACCATTCCAAAGAACAGTTGTTTGAGAGTCTCTAATCATACTAAGAATAATGTCAATCCAGAGTTGGGGAAAATTGAAAGCATGAAGGGTATTTTTGAGGAACTCCCAACTGATTTTGTCATAAGCTTTTTCAAGGTCAATCTTAATGATCATACCACCTTTTTTATTTTTGCTTTTAGTAAGGAAGTGGATAATCTCTTGCGTGATAATCACATTGTCGGTCGTTTTCCGACCAGGCAAGAAGCTGGATTGAAAAGGGCTCACGATCTGGTCAAGAATGGGTCTGATTCTATTGACAAGAATCTTGGAAAGAACTTTGTAACCCACATTACACAAACTGATAGGACGGAAATCAGTAACTTTGACAGGGGGGTAACTTTAGGAATGAGAGTGATAAGAACCTTTTTAAGAGAGATAGGAACATTTCCCTTAGAGAAGATATCTTGATGAGGGGGATGAGATGGTGGTTGGTGATATCCCAAAATTTCTGGAAGAAGCCAGCTTGCATACCATCAGGACCAGGGGCCTTAGAAGGGTTCATTTGGAAAAGAGCATTTTTTATTTCCTCATCAAGAATAGGATTAGCCAACGTAAGACTTTGAGTGTCAGTGAGTTTAACAGTGCTAACCCAAGGATCGCCTCCATTGAGGTGGGACGGATCTTTAGTGAGGAGAGATTCAAAGTGGTTTTTGATATGATTTTGCAAAGTATCAATATTCCAGCACCAATCATTACCAATTTTAAGACAGTTAATATTGTTCCTTCTACGTCTGACAAGGGTAGTGACATGGAAGAATTTGGTGTTACGATCTCCTTGGGAGATCCAGTTAGATCTGGACTTTTGAAACCAAATTTCCTCTTCCTGTTTAAGGGTGATCAGAAGCTCATCTCTGAGATTGGCTTCCAGGCGTAAGAGATTATGAGAAAAATGGGAAGAAAGAGCTCGCTGGATACCTTCCAAACGAGCAATGATTGTTTTTTTTCGATGAAAAACATTACCGAAGATATTTTTATTCCATCTAACGGCAGCCTCCTTGAAGTTATTGGAAGCCTCAAAGAAGTTGCCAGAGGAACCCCAACTGAGTTGAACCAGGGATTTAATGTAACACCCCAACTTTTCACTACTATTAAATAATAACTTATTTGAATAAATCCCAAATTCAGAATGCCCCAACGGCTACAATTAACCACAATTCAAACTTTAACTGACATTCAAATCCAACGGCTAGTACAAGTCACTAGCTCAAACGGTAACTAACGGAAAATAAAGACTAGAACTTAAACGCAGCGGAAAACATAACTATTAACTAACTTCTTCCAAAGGTAACTCTTATGCCGCCAAAACTTTGCGACTCTTGACTTGCTTATTTATAACCTGGAAAGAAATAAGAATGGAAGGAATGAGCGAACAATGCCCAGTAAGTTCATACGGGATCCCCTCGGGTACTAAGAGGAGATAACCGAAACGAACGGTAACAAAGAATTAACAACGAAAGGATAACTCAATGATCAAACAACCACTCAGTTTGAAAACATTTAACTTGATGAAAATCAATTCATTACTTGAAAACACGTGGCTTCAGAGACAGTTTCCAAAATCACAACTTTTACACACACTTTACTTATCTTTACTTTACTTTACTTCACTTTACTTCATTTAGGGATTAAGCACGCGCTGTACCCAGGGCTCGGGTTTCTACTGACCGCACCCAAAAATCGGTATATCATGATAACCTACGTTACTTCATCAAGCAACGCAAAGGGGTCCACATGTTCAACTTAGAACTATGGATAACTGTGAGGGTCCACTTATCCGTAGTTCTAAGTTGAACATGTGGACCCCTTTGCGTTGCTTGATGAAGTAACGTAGGTTATCATGATATACCGATTTTTGGGTGCGGTCAGTAGAAACCCGAGCCCTGGGTACAGCGCGTGCTTAATCCCTAAATGAAGTAAAGTGAAGTAAAGTAAACTAAAGATAAGTAAAGTGTGTGTAAAAGTTGTGATTTTGGAAACTGTCTCTGAAGCCACGTGTTTTCAAGTAATGAATTGATTTTCATCAAGTTAAATGTTTTCAAACTGAGTGGTTGTTTGATCATTGAGTTATCCTTTCGTTGTTAATTCTTTGTTACCGTTCGTTTCGGTTATCTCCTCTTAGTACCCGAGGGGATCCCGTATGAACTTACTGGGCATTGTTCGCTCATTCCTTCCATTCTTATTTCTTTCCAGGTTATAAATAAGCAAGTCAAGAGTCGCAAAGTTTTGGCGGCATAAGAGTTACCTTTGGAAGAAGTTAGTTAATAGTTATGTTTTCCGCTGCGTTTAAGTTCTAGTCTTTATTTTCCGTTAGTTACCGTTTGAGCTAGTGACTTGTACTAGCCGTTTGGATTTGAATGTCAGTTAAAGTTTGAATTGTGGTTAATTGTAGCCGTTGGGGCATTCTGAATTTGGGATTTATTCAAATAAGTTATTATTTAATAGTAGTGAAAAGTTGGGGTGTTACAGTTGGTATCAGAGCATTGGGATTAGATCTTGAAAGGGAATAAGAACTCTGATATTGAATAGGTTTGGATACTTGAAGAGGATTACAATTTTGAGCGATTTAGAAAGACTAAGTTTTCTTGAACTCATTTAGTTGCGTTGGTTATGGAGGATTTGTGGAACATAAGCCAAATGAAGTTAGGAGATAAAGTTAAGATAGAATTCGAGGACGAATTCCTTTTTTAAGGGAGGAAGAATGTAATACCCCCAAAATTTCAGGTCTTTTATTTTGGGATTAAGTTATATTTTTTTGGGATGTCTAAATATATTTAGTGATTTATATATTATTTTCTTGGGCTTTATAGCAACAATAATATTGATGGTCTATTTTAATTAGTTTGGGCCATTTAAGATTAAATGAGTTTAACAAATTTAATGGGTGGCTTGTCTTAAATGTGGTTACAATATTTTGGTTCGTTAAGTTTGATTATAAGTAAGATTAACCTAGGCCATTAACCTAGGCCTATTGACTAAAGAAAGCAAATAAAATGAAGATGAGATACTGACCTAGACTATGGAGGGAGATGGCGGCGCATATGAGAGCAGTCATAGGTATGTATATTTTTGTTTTCTCCCTTTGTCCATGGGTGACTAGTAGTAGAGAGTATAAGTAACTTACATGCTTGAGACGAAGGAGTATCATTTTAGGATTATTTTGACTTTGGTTTATATACAGATTTTGGACAAGTATGCTTAGCCGGTTGGTACATATTCAAGTTTTGGAGGTAAGAGAGACTATGCAGTGTCGATTCCGTGTCAGTTATATCACGTGATTATTCTTTGATTTCCGTCTTATCGTTGTTCTCAATTTTATTGATACGTATTTCAATTGTTCGGTCTAATTGATAATCGCTTTGATATTGAATTTGCTCCGAAAAGTATTGATTTTATTGAAAGCATGCTATTTGTGTTTTGATTCTCAAAGAAACGAGATTTGTTATATGGAATGGTTTTGATGTGACTAATTTATGTGACGGTTGCAGTGGCTTTTGTTATTGTGTTTGTGTTGGTTTGGCTCCGAGTGTGGACACCAGCAATTGAGATTGAGTTTGTATAAGATTGTTAGGCCACTGGACCCGAACATAATTAGTGCATCGAACTGTGAAGTATGATCGATTGGTATTCGATTTATGAAATTTGAGTCTTTTTGGTTCGTCCATATTCATTAGTTCATGGACTGTGTTATTTGATGATTGTGTTTCTTTGGCTTCTGTGATACTGTGTATCCCCTTTCTTACTGGGCCCCCCAGCTCACCCCCTCCAGTTTCAGTTTTGCAGTTGACTGTTGATTGATGTTCGAGATCGAAGATTTGGGACAGAGCAGTTTATTGATTATTTGGGTTTATTAGTGATATTTGTACATTGTTTTAGAGATTTTGAGATGTAATATAATTGGATTTATGGAATATTTAGCTTGTGAAAATTCGGGTCGTTACATTTAAATCCATGGTGACTATACCAAGCAGACTCAACCCTAAAAGGTCTAGTAGAGAAAGGGGGAGAGATACCTGCGATGGCAACAAGGATAGGTGAGTGGTCAGAAGTCGTACGGGGTAGGTTCCTCACAACAGCCTGAGCGTGTTTGATCCTCCAGTCCGCGCTGGCGAGGGCCCTGTCCAGTCTTTTCAAAGTTTGAGCAATACCATCTCGGCCATTAGACCACGTAAGGTAGGGGCCCTGGCAACCCAGATCAATGAGACCCACTTTACCAATATTATCCACAAAGTTAGCAATTTGACGGACAGTGGTTTGAGACGAGTTATCACGTCCTCGTCTCTCCTCAAAGGCAGCAATGTCATTAAAGTCTCCAAGGGCGAGCCAAGGGAGATTGTTAACTGCAGCAACTTCAGCCATGTTATTCCAGAGGTCTTCACGAAAACTTCGGTTCGGGTTGGCGTAGACAGTAGAGAGAAGCCAATCTTCATATCCTAGTTTGTTAACAGTGCCATGAATAACCTGATCATTATTACCATATATATCAAAATGTACCTGGTTAGTGTCCCAAATAACCCATATCCCACCAGCCCGACCTATGGGGTCACTGATAGCTTTTCCGGCGTAACCAAGATTTTCGAAGAAAGATCCCATACTGCTAAATTGGACTTTGGTCTCAAGGAGAACAACAATATCGGGTTTATGAGCAGCAATCAGTCTACTAAATTCAGATTTGAAGTTATTATTGCCTGCACCACGGCAATTCCAGCTTAAGATATTGAAAGTAGCCATAAAAAACAGAGCAGAGTTGGGGAGGGCAGCATTATCCTTGAGGATTCTGCTCGCTCGGAGTACATTGCACTCTGGTCTTCTCGTTGGCGATGCCTTGAACGTGAAGCCTAGGGCTTCTGCTTCTCTGTTGAGAAGGCGATCGATGGAGAGACTTACTTCGTCTGTCATCCATCCCACCTGGACAATTGTTATTTCTTCTACCATCGGTCTGAACCACCATCGGAATGGTTGCTTCACCATTTCCGTGATGCGGGGTTCGGGGTAACTCGCTGACATTACCAGTCGGGATAGGGAGGGCTTTGATATTCAAAATCGGGATATTGGGGGAGGGGGGAGGAGGGGGTGTGGGAAACAGTTTCTGAGGAGGTGAAAGGGTAAAAAGAGGTCAGTAAGAGGTGAGGGGCGGTAGGGTTTGAAGTTTCAGAGGAAGAGATAAGGGGACAAGCAATTAGGGTTTCCTGGTTAAGAATGGGTCGATCTACCAAGGGGGGTGTAGGAACTTGCTGGGTAACTATAGGGCCGGGAGCGATTGGGCTACTAAGGGGTTGGGTTGGGTTTCTTGTGGTAGAGTTGCTAGGCCCAGGATTATGGGCTGGTTTCTCAGGTATGGTTTTTCCTTTATTTCTCTTGCCATTGATATTGGGCCTAACAGATTGGCTCCTTCCTCTACGTGTTTCCACTTGTTCAGAGTCCATGGGGTCATCTCCCATATGGGATAGGGCTTCAAAGCGGTTGTTGGGGTTGTAACTTGTGGGCTTAGGTTGTTTGGGTTTAGGGGGATTATTCTTTCTGGTGGGTCTTCCTGCAATCATCCAAGGCCCATATTGATTATTGGGTGTGGGCTCCTCAATTCGGTTAGGGTTTACGGATGTACTTCATGTTTCAAAGGAGTTCTCTGGAACCTGAGTTGATTTTTTAGCCGTTTCCGGCAGAGATTTACTAGCCGTTTCCGGCGAGGGCTTGAGTGGGCACCATTCATTCCGGTGACCCACTCGGCCACAGTGAAATCAAATGGAATGGATGCACTCATATTCAATCTTGTACAATTTATCTCTCAGTTGGAATTTAGCAATAAGGGTTTTTGAAGATCAATTTCTATACACACCCGAGCATATCTAGCGCGGGTGGCAGAAGCAGTGGTGATGTCCATTTTAATTGGTTTGTCCAAGGCTTTAGCAACCTTGTAGAGAATGTCAGCTTTATAGTATTCAACTGGAAGACCAGGAAGTCGAACCCAAACGGCCGTAATGGTATCAGTGGCCGTAAATGGATTAAACTCTGGCTCCCATTTACGAATCGTGAGGTAGTGGTCTAAAATGACATAGGGGCCTCCAGCTTGGACCCTGGCACAGTCCTTTTGAGTTTCAAAATTGAATAGGAAATAGCCATTTCCAAGGTCAAGGGCCTCGAAACTGCAATCAATTTGCCAAAGTTTAGTGACTCTGTTAATCAAAAGCTTATAGCCAATGGATTTTCCCAAAAGACTAACAATTAGGCTGTTAGCCCATTTTGCTCTGACTCTCTTAAGAGTAACATCAGAGATATGGATGCAAGGGATGCGCTTAGCAATTTCATTAATGGAATTTTCCAGGGGGTGCTTCTCCGGATTCTCCTCCATATCTAGAATAGGTTCAAGGTCCTCGAAATAGATAGCCTTTGGGTCCTCAATCCCCAAGGCTTCTCTATAGGAGTAGAGAGTTTTGGGATTGTATTTTCCCCTTTGTCAGATAGATGAGAATCCTTATTGGATTCGTCCGTGTCGTTAATCGGGGCAATAGTATCCGGCGGAGAAATCTCCATATGAGATTCAGTTGCATCAAGAGTTGATGTTTCCATGGGAATTTCTTCAGTGGTAACCATAGGGGGAGGGTGGTCATTCTTGACTTTCTTGGTGCTTCTCATCAGATCATCCTCTTCCTCAGATGAAAGGGAAGCGGATGCGGGGTTAGGGGAAGGGGGTTGCGGACCGCCGGAGGGTTGCTTACTGAGATTGGCACTGGTGGAACTATCCGTTGTCATACTAGAGAGAAAAAGTGTTACTGTGGTTGAGCTGTATTCACACTTGAGATTAGAAGGAGGATGTAGAACACATAATCCTTGCTTGTAGAATGATCTCCACAAGCTGAGCATCCGCTAACTTTGCATGTGCAGCAACCATCACTTCCACGGATAGACAAATAGCTAATGCATACTCTCACTGGGACTTGTAGTCTTGTACATCTCACCATTAGAATGTTCCTTGAACCAAATGGTCAGTCGGGTAATGTCCACTCGTTGTTTGTGAACCATATTGTGGCGTTCATCTAAAGGAAAATCCACTCATATGGCAATGCCCTTTGATGAACAAATAATAATCATTGCAAGTGTAAAGATTACTTTACAGTATATGCAACAACAGAGTATCGAACCACAAATACTTGAAAGAGGAAAGTCAATAGTAAATAACAATAAATATATGATTGTTTTTTTAATTATGCTCATTATTTATAGATGCATTGAAATTATTGGTGTAGCCAGCAACGTTAGAAAAAACAAACTAACACAAATCAGATGTATGTACAGATGTGGAACACAACTTCACGCACAACTGACACAAACACAACAGAAAATAAAAGAAACACAAAGTTTAATCGACTGCTGGTTCAACTCCAACAAAACAGAAGTGAGAATAAAACATAAGAATCCAATACTTTGCAGGAAAATAGATGTGTGTCACGACGTGAGACACAACTCGCCACCCATTCAAAGGCAGTTCTCAACAAACTTCTCACGAAATTCTGGGATATCGCTCTGTATTTGCTCTATGAAATCCGTATTTTTTATATGAGAAGAGCGGCATATAGTCTATCAAGATTGTTGTACAAGAAAGACATAACCACTAGAAAAATGAATTGTTATTTATTACGGAATTGTTATCTCTTAAGTAAATATAACATACATACAACTCTATTATCTAATCATTAGAAAATTAAATATATACAAACATTTACAAATTTATCTGGCTTAGGATTCCATAATTAAGAATGATACAATCGTACTTTTGCTAGGAAAATCTTTTTAATTAAAAGTTCAATCTCAAAACACAAAAAATCGTACTCTTTCAATCTCCCCCTATTTTTGGCGTCTGGCCCACCTTTGACAAATGTGGCCGCACTGCCACATATCTCTTTTGGTGTGTTTCTTAAGCATTTAATTCTTGTTCGTCTCGTTCTCACGTTCGATTTGATATATGGTGCGCTATATGGTTCATCATGAGTTAGAAGTTATGACTATTTTCGCGCCTACGATCAAACGACTACAATCTGGTGCATTTTTAGGTAGGGTACGAACATCGTCACACATCCAAAGGTACCTCTAATGAAAACTTCTCACAAATTTTTGAGTTATCTCTCGGTATTTTTGCTATATGAAATCCATGTTTTTTATCTTAGAAGAGTCACATTTATATAGTCCATCAAGAGTGCTTCACAAGAAAGAGATAACCACTAGAAAAAGGAATGTTATCTCTTAATAAAATATAATATATACTCCCTCCGTCCCACCACAAGTGAGACCAACTTGTGGGGCACAATAATTAAGAAAAATGTAGTATATGTGTGATGGAAAATGAAGAGAGAGAATGAGTGGGGCAAATAGTAGTGTTGGTTGAATAAATTGAGTGGTAGAAAATGAAGAGAGATAATGAGTGGGGTGAAATAGTGGGGCTGGTTGAATATAAATATATTAAAACATATTCATTTTGGGCAGCCTCACTTGTGGTGGGAAAGACTGAAAAGGAAATTAGTCTCACTTGTGGTTATGGTAAGACGGATGGAGTATATATATATACAACTCTATTATTTAAACAATAGAAAATAAAAGATATACAAATATATATATAGCTCAGGATTTCTGATGTAACACCAATATTGATGTCACAGAATGTAGCGTAATTAAATAAAATAGTAACCGGATAGCAATTAATCGAATCAACGAATTAATTGACCCACTTTGAATCCACGAATTAAGGTTTGGCAAGAACAACAATAATAATGATGAAGCTCTTAAAGAAACGAAGGAATCCACCTTCCGAAGGAATCCATCTTCAACAAACCAATTAAGGTTTTAATGGTTTAAAACCACAAAGATGCAAGAAGCAAACTTTAATAAAATATCAAAATCACAATGTGTTCAAGACAATGAAAGAAAATAGTATTTAAAGGCTAGACATAATAAAAACTCTAATCTAAAAAGGACTCATAAAACAATACCAAAAATACTCAAAATACTTATCAAAAACGTAAAGGAAAAACAATAACGCCGAGTTGTTCAGGACGGGCACGGTCGTGCTCCTCTTCCAGCACGGTTGTGCCAAACACGCCAACTTCTGCCTTCTTTTCCCCTAATGTCTGCACGCCCGAGTCCTGAACCTTTCACGGTCGCGCCAAGCTTGGTCCGGTCGGGCTGCTCCTTGGGTCCGGGCGGATCTATGGATTTGGGCTTCTTCTTCTTTCTTCCTCGAGCTACATCATACACCCCCTCTTTAAAACGATTCGTCCCCGAATCATGTACCAATTTTTCTTGAGGCATGGAAATTGTAACGGCATGCTCGGACAACCCTTTGTCGATCAACCGATGTATGTTCCCTTTTATCCCCTAAGATACTGAAACAAAATGTTTAGAAATACAAAGAGAACTAAGATGTTTTCCGTTGCCTTTGCACCCACCACACTCCTTGTCCGTCAATGGGTACAAAACAAACCGACGTCCATGCTTAACCAAACGGATCACATTAGTACGCCCACAATGCATGGAACTAGCATCAAAATGCCACGGCCTACCAAGCAATAACTGACAAGCACACATATCCACAACGTCACATGTAATCACATCCGTATATTTGCCAATCGAAAAAGGAATGATACATTGATGTGTTACCTTCACCGATCCAGTAACATTGATCCAACCAACAACATACGGAGATGGATGTTTACGTACCTCAAGCTTTAGCTTATTTACCAATCCCCGTGCCACCAAGTTCTCACTGCTTCCACTATCAATAATAATGCGAACCGCCATATCATTGACCTTACCCTTGTTACGGAAGATATTATGTCGTGCATGATCAACCGTCACCGAGGGAGTTGGTAACTTACGAACCAGACACGCGTGATGTTCGTCTCCATCCTCATCTTCCACATTAGGATCGTATAAAACCTCCTCGCCCTCACTATCACCATCATCATCAACTTCGCGAGCCACTACATTTATATTCTTGAGGAGAGTGCAACCACTAAAAATATGCCCTGTTTGCCCACATTTAAAGCACTTGGTTCCATAATTCTTGGCATAAGGGTTATCCTTCTGTTGACCACCAGTAGCAGGAGTAACTGTCTTTTTAACCGGAACAACAAAAGATGTTTGTTCTGCTGGAACGGGCTTAGAACCCATACCTTGTGCCGTCCCTTTAGCCATTATAGAACCCATTAAAAATATGCCCTGTTTGCCCACATTTAAAACACTTGGTTCCATAATTCTTGGCATAAGGGTTATACTTCTCTTGAACCTTGAACGGTCGGGCTGCTCCTTGGGTCCGGGCGGATCTATGGATCTAGGCGGCTTCTTGTTTCTTCCTCGAGCTACATCAATTTCATAATTAAGAATAATACAAACCTACTTTTACTAAGAGAATATTTTTAATTAAAAATTCAATCTCCAAGAAAGACAAAAACCATTTTAATTTTAGAAAATATATTTTGACAAAAACTAGAGTACTAATCGTACTCTTTCATTTGTTCACTTTATAAAGACTTGTACCGTTCGGAGTGCAAATTAACATCTTAGTCTTCTTAGTATGCAATGTCTTCATCTAAGTCCACATAACCTGCAAATAATCATTTGAGTAATCGTATTCCAGGCCTTAGCTGCTCAACAAGATAAAATTATTAACGTGATGGCTAACATGCACGTAATCCACCCAACCGCAATTAAACAACCAATGAGTATTAATTATGTAACAATATTCATGATGGCTAAATACATGAAAGAGTTGAAGAATTATGAAACTCGTGATAAACTCACAATTAAGATGAACAATATATACAGGGGCGGACCCAAGAAGGTCCAAGGGGTGGAAGTGAACCCCCCTAATTTTATGTTTGACAGTTAAAAAAAAATATTTTTTTTTATTTTTTTAGTACTAAGTGAACACCCCCTTTGCTAGTTTCAGCCCACCCCCTTGCCAAAACAAAAGAAAAGAACATAAAAAAGAGAAAATTTGTATATAATTTTTGTCTAATGTATTTTGTGAACCGCCTTTGATTTTGGAGCTGGGTCCGCCCCTGATTATATATTATTTGATCATAAATAGGACACGAGTTACCTCCATTATGTAAATGAGAAGATTGAATCATAAATAATGGAGCTTTGGTGGAAGAAAAATCCTTTCTCAATATCTTAATTTAAGAAAAGTTTGCTAATAACTTACGAAAGTTGTATATTTTATAAGGAAATCTGAGAAAATTTAGGAATCCGGAAAAATTACTAAATTTTTAGAGAAATTTTTTGGGGAAACTAGTTTCTCCATAAGTTATAAAAAGTCATGTTTTTATAGGGTTTAAGGTTTAGGGTTTAGAATTTAGGGTTAGGGTTTAAAATTTAAGGTTAAAAAGTAAACTTTTTATAACTTATGGATGAACTAGTTCCCCTAAAACCAACTCAAAATTTTATGTCGGGACTATTCGGCTGAGATTGCTTAGCCTTTCTCCCATCTATATTGTGTCCAAACCTTTTCTTTTGTTGTTCTTGGCATTGCTGGCAAATCCTTTTAAACTTCTAAAATCTATGACATGTCCTTGATGGTTTTGTTAATTCTTCACAGGTCCTCAACAATTTTGTTATTCTTCTGCAATCCTTATTCAGCCACAAACTTCCTTCTAATTCGTTATTCATCTCAAATACACGCATAATCTCCTTTTTATCTTGATTTCTATTAAAACACCAACGATTCATAGTAAATAACATAAAACCCTAGGATTTTGACAAGAATAAGCTTAGAAACACCACACTGATGAGTATAAAACTTATCCATCGCCCTACAGGACTCTAGACATACTTGGAAACCGCATTAGTACTTATTAACATCATGGCAAGAATATTATCAAATTTCTTAACGGTAGGTACAATCCGATGAGGGAAAGTTGAACGCATGAACTAGCTAGGGGGTCTCAAAATGTACTCATTTGTGTGAAGGAGATTACCTCAAAGTGAATATCATCTCAACCCAACTCCTGACAAAAGTAAAGCCATGCCCTTGCACACTTCTTAAAGGATTGTATGAAGATGGATGGATTCTCCATATAAAACCCTCGCCTCTTACGAAGTTAAGAGAGTTCTTGAAATGAAGTTAGAAATCTCAAATCTAGACTTCCTCATGATAAAAAAAAAAAAGTTAGAAGAAAGAAAATTGTTTGGCCTTCTCATAATAGCTCAATGCTGCTCTCGAACGAAATATGGATAAAGGGAGGGGTTAAGAGGCCTTTTTTAGTTTTTGGACAAGAAAACGCTTTTAAACACGAAGGAGCCGAGCAACCTATGTCCTTCCACAGAAGTCGTGCAACCCCTAGTAATTCCAGGGTCGCAACTCGCAAGGCCCATAGTCTTAAATATCTAACATAACAAATATATACCTAAATATATTAAAAATCAAAGGGACAAACGTATTTTAACATTTTAGAATACGTTTTTAATGCACTTCAATATTGTCGATTTTTTAACGTTTACTAAGATGGACATGTGTTCAAATAATTAAATAAAATTAAGATGGACCAAAGGAAGTCGTGAATCTCATAATTATGTCTCACACATTTATATAAATCCAGAGAAATAGTAAAAATTAGTGTGAACCAAAATATATTGAAAATTTATAAAATAAGCAACTTATGGTGTCGTTGGCGGACCATATTTTCAATACCCCCTATGTCCCTAGATTAATGACAGTTTTTTTTTTTTGTCAACTGAGTCAAAGTCATCTTTGACCATAATTTTTATGAATATCTAAATATCTCTATGAAATTCTAAAAATTGTTATTGTTTCACTATTAAAAATACTATCATTAACAATTTTTAGAATTGTACAGAGATATTTAGATATTCATAAATTATGATCAAAGATTGACCCAGTTGACCAAAAAAGTCAAAGTGTGCCAATTGGTCTTGGGAACGGAGGGAGTACACGATAGAGCAACGGGAAATAATAAAGTTACAAAAAATGGCTACAAAATGTGGCTTACAGAATGAGGTGTCATAATTGTGTTGGTGTTTTTAATTGAAGTGTGTCGGGTCCACTATCGATGTAGTCAATGAAATATCGCACCATACCTTGTATCCATCATTTTGTAAACTTCTTTTGTAAGCCTAGCATTGCCTTAGAGCAACGCAACCAATTTTTTATAGTAAATATAATGTCACAAAACTTGGCTCACAAAATGATTTGTCAAAATTTTATTGGTGCTTTTAATTAGAGTCATAGAGTGTGCCGGGTCCACAATCGATGCAACCAATAAAATATCGCTACCGCATTTTGTATCCATTTTGTAAACTTTTGTTCCCCTGGCCTAGCGCATTGCCGATTTTTTAATCAAAACCAAACAATCTATGGTCATGTTTTCTCAGTAAAAGCCAACGTCACACTCATCCAAATCCAAGGATCTTACTTCCGTGTGCAACCCTATCCTTTCTGACGTTGAAAATGCGCGCCAAATCACCCGATCCTTCCTTCCAATCCGATTTCCCATCAATATTCAATTAACCATCATCTTGCCATCTTCAAACAAAAAATAAGCCCATACCCATTAAATAAAAGAAGTTATCTTCATCGATCTTTACAATCAAACTCCAAATTCACACACACATCACTAAAAGCACTTAATCATGGACTCGCCGGCGAAAAATTCACCGATCACCGACCCTTCCGCGGCGGAAGACGACCAACCCACCACCAGGCGGATCCACCGCCTCTCCTTACACCTAAACCCAACTCAATCACCACCGAATCACACCACCCACCAACCCGACGGCCTTCATTTAGAACCTGCTCGGCCCGCGGGAAGCTGGAGGTCACACGGCTGAGTTGACCAAGTTCATGAGGGAGAACAGGGAGATACAGGATCGAATTTATGAGTATTTTAATGCGAGGCCGGATCTGCAAACCCCACTTGAGATCTGAAAGATGATCATAGGGAGCTTTGCATGAGGCAGCTTGCGGGTATTGTTAGGGAGGCTGGAATTAGGCCTTTTCAGTATGTTGTTGATGATCCGGCTAAGTATTTTGCCATTACTGAAGCTGTTGGGAGTATTGATATGTCCCTTGGATCAAGATGGGGGTGCAGTACAGGTGATTTCTCCTCATTTGTATACCCCTGTTATTTCAAATTTGGGGTTTTTAACTAATACCCCAAATTTTCAGTTACAAAATATTTTTAATATTTAATTGAGTAATTTGGAGTAGTTAGCCATTTGTAGTATTTGATTTGTGTGGGTCTTGAATTCTTTAGGTTCAAGATTGAGTAGGTCCTCTCTTAAGAAAATACTTCTCTTTTGGATTCAAGTTAGATATTATTTAAGCATATTTTTTTAGCGAATAATAGTATGATAACATGACATTTGAATTACATCAAGTGCTGTATTAATCGCTGTATTGTAGTTCCACAAAGAATACTTACAAATCCTCAGCTTTAATTCAGTGAAGTTGATTGAGTAATGGATTATAATCAACATTATGAGAGAAGTTTTTTTTTACATTATTTTCAAAATTTAGTTTTGTTTTTTTCATTGATGATTAAGATACCCATTAAACTATTGGTGCCTAAGCCTTTGTCACAA
>JAOWBW010000854.1:223688-480402 GCA_026119855.1 Campanula takesimana
AACAGTTTTTCTTGTCGAATTTTAATTCTAAGATTGCTTTCCCGATTCATTTAGGATTTAGTGTTCATAATGATCATATCATCATGTTCATCAAACCTTGAATAAACGATTTATTCATGAATCAAAGATCATCAACAAATCAATCCAATTAATTTTTGATAATCTAAAGGAACATAATAATCAAATATTATTGCAATCGTAGATCCCACATAACGTATTTAAACGGTGCGATTTTATGATTTCAAAATAACTCATATACAAACATAAAACTCAGATCACATAAACATCTTGAATCCAAATCACATAGCATGCCAAAACATATAATCCAATTATATCATTAACATGTTATTATTAAAATAATCATGTTGAACGGGGCTCTGATACCACTGTTGGGTTTGGAGCAAACATGCACAGCGGAATAAACCCAAAAAGCCTAGATCCGATCACGATGATTAAATTAATATGGAGATGAATTTAGAACACTAACCGTGACGGAGCTTTAAAATTCTGAGATCTTCAATCTTTGTTCTTCGCGCTTCTTCGAATCACGAACGTAGGAACGACCGCAAAACTTGGATCACGAACTTTGAAGGAGTTGATGCCAACGCCCTCTATGTTTATCCAAACGCGAACGAATTTCAAGAACGATTCTTGAACCAGATTGCTAGACCCAATAGAAACTCTTTCTACTTTGAAGGCTATATGGAAATTCAATGTTCTTGTTCTTGAGGAAGAAGAAGAACTTGTTTTCTCTCTCTCGGAGGCTATCTAATTGATATGGAATCAATGCATACTGATTAGGTCGTTGTTAGAGGTTTATATACATATTAGTCCTAAACCGTTTAGGAGAAATAGGTTAAAACCCGTCACAACACGAAATCAGTTTTTGGGCCCGAACAGGGCCTGCTCGGCCGAGTCCTTTAAGGTGCTCGGCCGAGCACCTTTGCTCCAGAAAATCTGACCTTCTGATTTCCCATGCTCGGCCGAGTCATATGAGGTGCTCGGCCGAGCACCACCAGAATTCCGATTTTAGCCTTTTAAACAATTCGTCCTTTTGTGTGTGACCCCATAGGATTATATTAAGTTGGCAATGAGCCAAACACATTTGTGCTCATAAATCATGAGCGGACTCTAGCAAGCCATCATGACTACCCAATTAATATAACTTGTATAAGTTCGTGAATCCTTTATAGAACATATTACAATCTCTTTGTTTCACGATGTCTATTGAACGTAAGCCATGGTCAATGGTCAACTTACAATGTTCAATGCTTTCTCGATCCAGAATGTATTGATAGTACAAAATCTTATTTGAGCACGGCCATGCATTTCATCAACACCATTCTTCGAGTGGCCAAAGCTTGACATCTCTCTCTTACGAGGAACAAATCCCTTCTTGATTTATTACCTTTCCCTACATGAATCCGATTACGCCAATCACATTCTTTATAGCTACCCGATTAGGGGTAACGTTTGAATATGTCAAACGTAATGTTCATCGAGTGGAAGACTGTGATAATCTCAGGTCTAAAGATTCCAGTAATATAACTATATGAGACTTAATTATGACATTGTGACCATGACATAAATCTCATATGGGTCAGTCCAGTATTTGGTCTCCAACAAATACCCATAAGTTTAATTGTATCCCATACACCATAATCATCATATGATTATCCATTAAACTTATACTAACAATTAATCATAATTATCAGGGACGGGGATTATTATAATAAACATGCAAAGGATATAATAATCAAACATTCAATATCTTTAATATATAAATAATATTAATCGTTTTACAAAACGTGCCTAGAGCATACAACACCAACAATCTCCCACTTGCACTAGGCCTAATTAATGTATCGAATACCCATAGACCTAACATGACCATCATGCTTTGCTTGTGGAAGACCCTTTGTCAATGGGTCGGCAATGTTATCATCAGTCGGTACTGTGCATATATTCACGTCACCTCTGTTAATGATTTCTCGAATGACATGGTAACGCCTAAGTATGTGTTTGGACTTCTGATGGTTTCTTGGTTCCCTTGCTTGAGCAATAGCACCATTATTCGCACAATAAAGGTCTATTGGATCAGCAATGCTAGGAACTACCTCTAGTTCAGTTATGAACTTCTTGATCCAAACAGCTTCTTTAGCAGCATCGGATGCAGCAATATACTCAGCTTCCGTTGTAGAATCAGCGACAGTACTTTGCTTAGAACTCTTCCAGCTAACAGCACCTCCATTAAGCACAAATACAAATCCAGATTGCGATCTAAAATCATCCTTGTCGGTTTGGAAGCTTGCATCTGTGTAACCACTTACAACAAGATCACCTTCCACACCTCCATACACCAAGAACGAATCTTTAGTCCTTCGCAAGTACTTAAGAATCGTCTTGACTGCAATCCAATGATTTTCACCAGGATTTGATTGGTATCTACTCGTCATGCTTAAAGCATACGAGACATCTGGTCTAGTACATATCATGGCATACATGATTGATCCAATTGCGGAAGCATATGGAATCCCAATCATTCTCTTATGCTCATCAGTTGTCTTAGGACACTGATTCTTGCTTAGAGTTATGCCATGTCCCACTGGCAAATTTCCTCTCTTAGAGTTTTCCATGCAGAATCTCTTAAGAACTTTGTCAATATATGTATCTTGACTTAAACCAATCAATTTCTTGGATCTATCACGATAGATCCTAATGCCAAGGATATAAGCGGCTTCTCCCATATCTTTCATAGAGAAACACTTTCCTAACCAAGTCTTTACAGACTGTAGTGCGGGAATGTCGTTTCCTATGATCAATATGTCATCAACATATAGTACCAGAAATAATACTACGCTCCCACTAATCTTCTTGTAAACGCAAGGTTCATCTTCGTTCTTGATGAAACCAAACTCTTTGACCGATTCATCAAATCGAAGATTCCAACTCCTAGAGGCTTGCTTCAATCCATAAATGGATCGTTGCAATTTGCATACTTTGTTAGAATTTTCTGGAATTACAAAACCTTCAGGTTGTGTCATGCAAACATCCTCAAGTAAGTTCCCGTTAAGGAACGCTGTTTTGACATCCATTTGCCATATCTCATAGTCAAAATATGCGGCTATGGCAACTAAAATTCTTATAGACTTGATCATTGCTACGGGCGAAAGGTTTCATCATAGTCGATACCATGAATCTGCCTATAGCCTTTCGCTACAAGTCTAGCTTTATAAGTATGCACCTTTCCATCCATGTCAGTTTTCTTTTTGAAAACCCATTTGCATCCTATGGTTTTTACACCTTCGGGCGCATCAATCAAGTTCCAAACTTGATTATCATACATGGATTTAATTTCAGATTCCATGGCTCCAAGCCATTTATCTGAATCAGGAGCAGACATCGCTTCTTGGTAGGAAGTAGGTTCGTCATCAACTATGACTTCTACTTCATTGCTATCCGTCATGAGAAATCCATATCTCTCAGGTTCAGATCGCACCCTACCAGTTCTGCGAGGAACTTGAGTATTCTGAATAGGTTCCACATTACTTTGTGAAACTTGTTCAGATCCAACATTTTGTTCCATGTAATTTTCAGGTTCTCGAATTTCTTCGAGATTAATTTTACTCCCACTAATTTCTTTGGAGAGAAACTCTTTCTCTAGAAAGGTACCATGACGGGCAACAAACACTTTGTTTTCCGCGCGGTTGTAAAAGTAATAACCCTTAGTTTCCTTAGGGTAACCAACGAAAATACATTTATCAGATTTAGGTGTGAGTTTGTCAGATATGAGCTTCTTAACAAATACTTCACAACCCCAAATCTTCATGAAAGACAAACTAGGTTTTCTTCCAGTCCACATCTCATGTGGAGTCTTTGGAACAGATTTTGTTGGAACATTATTTAGTGTTAGTGCAGCAGTTTCTAGTGCATGTCCCCAAAAGGTTAAAGGAAGATCAACTTGACTCATCATGGAGCGGACCATATCCAATAAAGTCCTATTTCTCTGTTCGGACACACCATTCCACTGTGGTGTCCCAGGTGGAGTTAATTGTGAAACAATTCCACAATCTTTCAGATGATTGTCAAATTCTTGGCTTAAATATTCTCCACCACGATCTGATCGAAGTGCTTTAATAGTTTTGCCAAGTTGATTTTTTACTTCATTTTGAAATATTCTAAATATCTCAAAAGATTCACTTTTATGTTTCATTAAGTAGACATAGCCATATCTACTAAAATCATCAGTAAAAGTTATGAAGTATTGATATCCTCCCCTAGCATTGCAACTCATTGGTCCACACACATCAGTATGTATGAGGGCCAATAAGTCATTAGCCCTTTCACTACTCTTAGTAAAAGGTGCCTTAGTCATCTTTCCAAGTAAACATGACTCACAAGTTTCATATGATTCAAAATCATGTGAATCTAGAAGTCCGTCCCCATGGAGTTTTGAGATACGCTTCTCATTAATATGACCAAGACGGCAATGCCACAAATAAGTATGATTTACATCATTAGGTTTGGATTTCTTATTTATATTATAAACATTCTCATTATTCCCATTTTCAACATCAAGAACATAAAGGCCATTAAATGAACATGCAGTACAATAAAGCATATCATTTAAATAAATAGAAAACTTCTTATTTTCAATAAGAAACTTAAAACCTTCATTATCCAAACAAGAAATTGAAATAATATTTCTACTTAAATCCGGAACGTAATAACAATTGTTCAAAACAAGAATTAATCCGCTAGGTAAAATGACATCATATGTTCCTACGGCTAATGCAGCAACTCTTGCTCCATTCCCCACGCGTAGGTCCACTTCGCCATCTTTAAGTAGCCTTCTATTCCTTAGTCCCTGCACATTTAAACAAATGTGAGATCCACATCCAGTATCTAATACCCAGGAGCTAGAAGTAGAAAGTAGAATATCTATAACATAGATACCTGAAGTAGATGCGGTCCCACCGCTCTTCTTCTTCTTTAACTCTTCCTTGTAAACCTTGCAATTTCGTTTCCAATGTCCAATCTCATTGCAGTGGACACAAATTGCATCCTTTTGGGAAGCAGGTTTAGCCACATTAGCTTTGGCAACAATTGCCTTGCTAATCTTGGGTTTGACAACTTTTGCCTTACCCTTTCCTTTGCCTTTTTGGCCCTTTCCTTCCTTAGACACAATGAGTACAGGAGCGGTCTCTTTACCGATTTTCTTTTCTGCCTGCTTAAGCATCCCATGCAATTCAGACATAGTCTTATCCATCCCTTGCATATTAAAGTTCATGACGAACTGATTATAGCTTTTGGGCAATGAATTAAGAATAAAATCGGTAGCCAACTCAATCTCAATTGGATGGCCAAGCCTCTCTAGTTTCTCAAAGTAAGCCTTCATTTTCAAAACATGAGGGCTCACAGACTGTCCTTCGCTCATCTTGCATGAGACTAGGGCAGCTATGGTGTCGAACCTCTCTTGCCTTGCTTGTTCTTGGAACATATCTTTCAATGTAGCAGCAAGGTCAAATGCTTCCAAGTGTTCAAGAATCTTCTGAAGTTCTGAACACATGGACGCAAGCATAAGACAACCCACCTCACGAGAATCATTCACATGTTTCTTGTAGGCGTTTCTCTCATCCTTGGGTGCATTAGAAGCAGGTTCTTCTTCAGGAACGGCTCATCAAGAATATAGAGCTTATCCTCATGCTTTAGAACAATTCTAAGGCTACGGATCCAATCCGTATAGTTAGCTCCATCTTCTTGAAGTTTCTCCTTCTCAAGGATAGATCGCAGTGATAAATTTGTATTCTGAGCCATTATCTACAATTATGCAAACATATAATTAAATATGAGTACCAACTTAATTAAAGATGTTAAATTAATAGTATTTTACAAATACTCCCACTAAATTATATAACCTTCATATACATCCAATGTATAATATAATTTGAATGGGCTAAGATCCATATTTCACTTAACTTTGAGTCGGCTAGGGCACGACTGCTCAAAATAAGTTATTTAGGTAGACAACTCCTTGTCAATCATATCGTATATGACTCTTAGATCTTTTATGAGATTTTAGATATCGTATATCTAACATGTTTTAATCTCATCTGTGCCTTAGGCCCAAAACTGTTTTGATAGCCTAATTAAGTTAAACCATTTTAAACGTATAGGAATCACTGTTTCCTCATCTTGCTCATAAATGGATAGAATCAATGCACCTACGCTAGGGCGTAACCCACACAAAACTACCCACGTACTCACAAGTGTTTTAATCATGGATTGACACGGAACTTAAATTTTAAAGAAGGTTCATGACATATAGCATGGTCAATGTTTATAGTCACATAATATAAACACATAAAGCAACGGTTAATAATTTAACTAGTCTCATTAATTAAATTAAGATTTCATGTGATTGATTTATGGGGATAAATTCTTTAACACATTATTGAGAGCACGATTGTACGGTCGAAACTAAGCCAGAAGGCATCCACAAACCCGTACCAAATTTAGAAACTAGAAGGAACAACTATGTAAGGTCGAAACTAAGCCAATAGGCATCCACAATCCCTTACATAAAGTAACTCGATTCTAAATTCTTTTGTCCCATCAATTCATTACTTTGACCTTGATATTTGTTTTCAGGAAACACGGTTTCTCAAACCAGCCATCTGACAAACAAATTCAATCCAAAGTGATTTTAAACAAGCAATTTAATTTCAGAAAACACGGTTTCTAAAACCAGCCATCTGAAAAACAAATTCTGTCCAAAATCAACCTGCTCGGCCGAGTCCTTTAAGGTGCTCGGCCGAGCGCCTCTGTGTTCCAGAAAACCCTTTTCTTCTGACGACTCTGCTCGGCCGAGTCTTATAGACTGCTCGGCCGAGCACCACGAACAGAACAGTTTTTCTTGTCGAATTTTAATTCTAAGATTGCTTTCCCGATTCATTTAGGATTTAGTGTTCATAATGATCATATCATCATGTTCATCAAAACCTTGAATAAACGATTTATTCATGAATCAAAGATCATCAACAAATCAATCCAATTAATTTTTGATAATCTAAAGGAACATAATAATCAAATTATTATTGCAATCGTAGATCCCACATAACGTATTTAAACGGTGCGATTTTATGATTTCAAAATAACTCATATACAAACATAAAACTCAGATCACATAAACATCTTGAATCCAAATTCACATAGCATGCCAAAACATATAATCCAATTATATCATTAACATGTTATTATTAAAATAATCATGTTGAACGGGGCTCTGATACCACTGTTGGGTTTTGAGCAAACATGCACAGCGGAATAAACCCAAAAAGCCTAGATCCGATCACGATGATTAAATTAATATGGAGATGAATTTAGAACACTAACCGTGACGGAGCTTTAAAATTCTGAGATCTTCAATCTTTGTTCTTCGCGCTTCTTCGAATCACGAACGTAGGAACGACCGCAAAACTTGGATCACGAACTTTGAAGGAGTTGATGCCAACGCCCTCTATGTTTATCCACACGCGAACGAATTTCAAGAACGATTCTTGAACCGGATTGCTAGACCCAATAGAAACTCTTTCTACTTTGAAGGCTATATGGAAATTCAATGTTCTTGTTCTTGAGGAAGAAGAAGAACTTGTTTTTCTCTCTCTCGGAGGCTATCTAATTGATATGGACTCAATGCATACTGATTAGGTCGTTGTTAGAGGTTTATATACTTATTAGTCCTAAACCGTTTAGGAGAAATAGGTTAAAACCCGTCACAACACGAAATCAGTTTTTGGGCCCGAACAGGGCCTGCTCGGCCGAGTCCTTTAAGGTGCTCGGCCGAGCACCTTTGCTCCAGAAAATCTGACCTTCTGATTTCCCATGCTCGGCCGAGTCATATGAGGTGCTCGGCCGAGCACCACCAGAATTCCGATTTTAGCCTTTTAAACAATTCGTCCTTTTGTGTGTGACCCCATAGGATTATATTAAGTTGGCAATGAGCCCAAACACATTTGTGCTCATAAATCATGAGCGGACTCTAGCAAGCCATCATGACTACCCAATTAATATAACTTGTATAAGTTCGTGAATCCTTTATAGAACATATTACAATCTCTTTGTTTCACGATGTCTATTGAACGTAAGCCATGGTCAATGGTCAACTTACAATGTTCAATGCTTTCTCGATCCAGAATGTATTGATAGTACAAATCTTATTTGAGCACGGCCATGCATTTCATCAACACCATTCTTCGAGTGGCCAAAGCTTGACATCTCTCTCTTACGAGGAACAAATCCCTTCTTGATTTATTACCTTTCCCTACATGAATCCGATTACGCCAATCACATTCTTTATAGCTACCCGATTAGGGGTAACGTTTGAATATGTCAAACGTAATGTTCATCGAGTGGAAGACTGTGATAATCTCAGGTCTAAAGATTCCAGTAATATAACTATATGAGACTTAATTATGACATTGTGACCATGACATAAATCTCATATGGGTCAGTCCAGTATTTGGTCTCCAACAAATACCCATAAGTTTAATTGTATCCCATACACCATAATCATCATATGATTATCCATTAAACTTATACTAACAATTAATCATAATTATCAGGGACGGGGATTATTATAATAAACATGCAAAGGATATAATAATCAAACATTCAATATCTTTAATATATAAATAACATTAATCGTTTTACAAAACGTGCCTAGAGCATACAACACCAACAAAAATGAGTTTATTAGGACTTTCCCAAATATACAAGGACTTTATAGGAATTAGAAACCTTGCAAAGACTTGTCCCGGATTCCCAAAAATAGCTCAATGTTCTAGAAAACATTAAATATGGACATTTAGGGTTGCCTTGTATGAACAGTAAAACCCTAGCTTGAATTTCAAGTCAGCGCGCAACGATGGCCACGCGGCCACTTTCGCCGCCGCCCTCCATCTTGGCCACGCGGCCAACCTTGCCACGCCTTAACCTTGGCCACGCGGCCACTCTTGCACCGGCTTCAATCATGGCCAGGCGGCCAACCTTGCGCCGGATGATCTGGACCATCAGATCTTCCCCTCAGTTTACTATATAAACCAATCCCATGCTATTGGTTTAGGGTCCGATTTGGAGAGCTCTAGATCCGAATTTGAGAGTTCTTAAACATAATTTTGCTCTCTAATTAGCATTCAAACCTCCAAGAAGATCAAGGTTTATTTCTTGCCAACATAGGTAAGTTTTCTAACTTATTTCTTCACGTTCTTGCATTATTTCTAATGTAGATCTTTAATATTCATGTTCGTACATGTTTATTCATAGTTTCTTCATGAGCTTTGCATGTTCATTCATATGTTCATATATGTTCTTCATATGTTCATCGTGTTCATAGATTAAAACCTTATTTATGCTATATTTAGGGTTGCGATCTTCATGTTTGCATGTTATTTCATAGCCGATGATGATCTAGGGTTCATCGACCCAAGGATGATCTAGGAACTACTTCTAAACCCTAATCGTTAGGTAATTCCTCCCTCATTATGCATGATCCCGATTCTTCTGCCTATTCTAAATTCTTCTCGAACTACGCTGACCTGAGCCTCTCACATTGAGAGGAACGTAGGCAATCTTCGGATCCGGTCTCAAACACTAACACACTACTAACACATTCATCATGATAGAAATACCGATCATTCGGGCAATAGGAGTGATAACGTTCAATATTCTTCTCTTGTTGTAATTTGACCCCCGAACCCATTAAACATGCTTTTTCTCAATGTTTTGGCTATGATTAAAACGGTGTGGCGACTCTCATAATTTTAATGTTGCTATGAATATTCCCAAATTGAAACACACGTATTCACAACTTGGATTTTCTCAAAGTTGACGGATTTCAAATATTTTTGATTCTACGCGATCCTATCGACGATCTAAACAAGTTTCACGTTTTAAGAAATGAGAAATAACAAGAGGAAGAGGAAGAAAATGAAGAGAGAAGTGAGAGAGAAAAAACTTACCCTTCTTTGGAGAGAGAGAGAGAAATGAGCTGGGAAATGGGGTGGAGTGTGAGTGAGGGTGAGGGAGGTGAGAGAGGGAGTAGGGAGAAGATGATGAATTGATTGAAATGTTACACTAAGGCCCCTCCCCCTAATACTACCCTTTCAAATAAACTCCCCACTAACAAATAAGACTCAACACTTCTACACTAGCACAAATGACCCAAATAAAATGCTAGGCATAATTATTATAACACATAAAATGCACACATAAGTATTTAAATAAATAATAATTTAAATAAATAAATAGGCAAATAAATAAATAATAATTATTTATTACTTAATAAAATAGAGCCTAGATTTCGGGTCGTGACATTCACTCCCCCTTAAAGAAAATTCGACCCGAATTTTAACGAGACTTACCCGAATTAAAAAGCCACGGAAATTTCCTCTCGATCTCATCACGAAGCTCCCACGTCGACTCCTCGATATTATGATTCCTCCAAAGAACTCTAACCAACGCAATGCTTTTGTTCCTCAACTCTTGGACCTTGGAATCTAAAATCCGAACCGGTCGTTCCTCATAAGTCATATCGGGCTCAATATCCTCCGGTACCGTCTGTAACACGTGAGATGGATCATGAACATACTTCCGAAGCATAGAAACGTGAAACACGTTGTGTAACCGGTCCAAAGATGGCGGTAACGCAAGACGATACGCTAGAAGTCCAACCTTTCCCAAAATCTCAAACGGGCCAATAAACCTCGGAGCCAATTTGCCTTTCTTCCCAAACCTTCGGATACCCACCTTCGGAGACACCTTCAAGAACACAAAATCACCGGTCTGAAAACTAAGATCTCGCCTCCGGTTATCCGCATAGCTCTTATGTCGACTCTGGGCTGTTTTCAATCTATCCCGGATAACTCTAACTTTCTCAACCGAATCTCGAAGCAAATCAATACCCAAAACTTTCGCTTTACCGACTTCGTCCCAACAGATAGGCGATCTACATTTCCTTCCATACAAAGCCTCATACGGTGCCATCTCGATACTAGCCTGATAACTGTTGTTGTAAGAGAATTCCACTAACGGTAGGTGCGAATCCCAAAAATCAGAGAAGTCTATCTAACAAGCTCGCAACATATCCTCCAAAATCTGAATGGTCCTCTCGGATTGACCATCGGTCTGAGGATGAAAAGCTGTGCTGAATCGCAAATCTGTACCCAAAGCTTCCTTAAACGCCTTCCAGAATCTAGAAGTAAACCTCGGGTCTCGATCTGACACAATACTAACCGGAACACCATGTAATCTGACAACCTCATCAATGTAAAGGGTCGCAAGCTTCTCCATCGAATATCTGATGTCAATAGGCACGAAATGGGCACTCTTGGTCAATCTATCCACTATTACCCAAACACTGTCATACTTCCTACGGGTACGAGGTAGTCCCGTAACGAAATCCATAGTCACATGCTCCCATTTCCACTCGGGAATCTCTAACGGCTGAAGTAGACCTGCGGGTCTCTGATGCTCGGCTTTGACCTGCTGACAAGTTAAACATTTCGAAACATACTCGGCTATTTCCCTCTTAATGTTATTCCACCAAAAATGTTGCTTCAGATTCTGATACATCTTCGTACTACCCGGATGAATAGTATACCTCGATTTGTGACCCTCATCTAAAACTTGCCTCTTTAATCCACCAACATCGGGTACGCACAAACGACCACGGAAAGTCAACACTCCAATCGGGCTAACAGAAAAATCCTCGAAATTCTTTTCCTTCAATTTACCCATTACCTTCACTAACTCGGGATCTTCTTTCTGAGCTTCCTTTATCCTCTGAATTAGGGTTGGAGATATCCTAATATTCGCAAAAATAGCCCCATGTCTCGATTCACGAGGAGACCAATCTCGAACATCCTCAAGCATTTTCCATTCTCGAACCATCATCGAGGCCACATAAAAATTTCTACTAATCGCATCGGCTACCACATTCGCCTTCCCCGGATGATAAGAAATCGTACAATCATAATCCTTCAACAATTCCATCCATCGGCGTTGCCTATTATTCAACTCTTTCTGGGAGAAAAGGTATTTCAAACTCTTGTGATCGGTAAAAATTTCAAACTTCGCCCCATAAAGGTAGTGCTTCCATTTGTGCAACGCAAAGACTATCGCTGCCAACTCCATATCATGAGTCGGGTAATTCTGTTCACTAGGGGTCAACTTCCTCGAAGCATAGGCAATTACTTTCCCATTCTGCATCAACACACAACCCAAACCCTCTTTCGAAGCATCACTATAAATCACTAGGCCATCGCTCCCATTAGGCAAAGTCAAGATCGGTGCGGTAGTCAACCTCTTCTTCAATTCCTCAAAACTCTTGTCACATTTCTCGGTCCACACAAACGGGACATTCTTCCGGGTCAACTGAGTCATCGGAGTAGCGATCCTCGAAAACCCCTCAATAAATCTTCTGTAATACCCGGCTAAACCCAGAAAGCTTCTAATCTCTGTCACTGATTCGGGTCTCTTCCAATCCACTATGGCTTCAATCTTTGACGGGTCCACCGAAATCCCGTCTTTAGAAATCACATGACCCAGAAATGACACCTTCTCGAGCCAAAATTCGCATTTACTAAACTTCGCAAACAACTTCTCCCTCGCAAGAACGGATAAAACTGTCCTCAAGTGTTGCTCGTGCTCCCCTCTAGATTTAGAGTAGACGAGTATATCATCAATAAAAACCACCACGAACGAATCAAGATAAGGATGGAAAACTCGGTTCATCAAATCCATAAACACTGCCGGCGCGTTAGTCAACCCAAACAGCATAACCAAGAACTCATAATGACCATAGCGAGTGCGAAAGGCAGTCTTCGGAATATCCTCCGATCGAACCTTCAACTGGTGGTACCCACTCCTCAAATCAAGTTTAGAGAAAACCACGGACCCTTAAAGCTGATCAAACAAATCATCAATGTGAGGTAGAGGATACTTGTTCTTCACCGTAACCTGATTCAACTTTCTGTAATCGATGCACAATCTCAGGGAACCGTCTTTCTTCCGCACAAATAAAACCGGTGCTCCCCACGGGGAAACACTAGGGCGTATAAACCCGCGATCAAGCAACTCTTGCAATTGAACCTTTAATTCCTTCAACTCTGAGGGAGCCAACCTATAAGGTGCTTTCGAAATTGGAGCCGTACCCGGCAAAAGGTCTATACAAAACTCAATCTCACGATCGGGCGGCATATCATACTCGGTAGAGAAAACATCAGGAAATTCCCGAACTACCCGAACACTATCCAAACTAGGGGATTCCTTCCTAGTATCAAGAACACCAGCCAAATACCCCTCACAACCACTATGCAATAATTTTCTCGCTTTCATATAAGAAATTAAGCGAACCTTTCTACTCAGAGGACTAGCCTCAAACACAAATTTAGGCACATCGGGAATAGAAAAAGTAACAGTTTTCTTATGGCAATCAACGGAAGCATGAAACTCGCTCAACCAATCCATACCCAAAATGACATCAAAGTCTTGGATAGGAAGAACTACCAAATCCGCACAAAGGACACAACCACAAATAACCACATCACAAGCATGAAAGACTCGATCAGAAATCAAGCATTCTCCTATAGGGGTCGACACCTCTAGCACGTACGGTAATGACTCGAATGAAGCATTTAACATGGAAGCAAATTGCACAGAAATGTATGAATGAGATGATCCTGGATCTACTAACGCTCGTGCGCTCACATTAGACACAGAAACAATACCTCCAATAACCGAAGGATCATCGGTCGCCTGTTGTTGATTCATGGCATATATCTTTCATTGAACTTTGGGCTTCCCTGCGGCATCCCTTTTCTGACCCTGATGAGTACCAACCCCTGACCCGGATGACTGACCTCGGTGCCTCGTGCAATCTCTCGCAAAGTGCCCCATTTCACCACAATTGGTACACTTGCCTTGCTTTTTCCAACACCTATCCTCCGTATGGCCTACCTTCTGACAAAAGGTACAAGGCTTCCTATTCTAAATCCCCGGAGTAGTACCCGGATTCCTAGGTGTGGTTTGCCCCTTAAACTGAGATGATGCTCCCGGGTTAACTCGGTTGTCGGAACGGTGTTGTGGCTTGCTTTGCCCTCCCGGATTGCTCGGGTTAGCTACCTCGGTCTTCCTCTTATGTTCCCCAATATCTTGCTCTATCAAGTAGGCTCGGTCTACCGCATCTTGGAAGGTTACAATCCGTTGGGCAATAAGTTGAGTACGGATGGAGGTCTTCAATCCCTGAATGAATCTCAAAGCTTTTTGCTCCTCGGTCCTCACCAAATAGTCACAATACCGGGCTAATTCTGTGAACTTAGCCGAGTATTGAGCTATAGACAACAAACCTTGCTCCAAGTTGAGCAGCTCGATTTCCTTTCGGTTTTGATCAACAACCGGGATGAAATGTTCTTTGAATTTGCGCACAAATAACTCCCACGCATACACCGTATGGGTATCATCCCAACTAGCTTTAACACCCTTCCACCAATGCTCGGCGGCTCCCACAAGTTTGTAAGCCGCGAATCGGACCTTGTCCTCATCCGTGGAACCAAATACCTCATAAATCTTCTCCATCGACTCAATCCACAACTCAGCTTTCCGAACATCGGGTTCCCCATTGAATTCAACCGGTTTCAGTTTGAGAAATTGCTCCAATCCATAGCGGGGTGGTGCTTGTTCTACCCTTAGACCTTGATCATGTATGGCCTTCATGGCCGCCTCGAACATGCCTTAAAACATAGCACGTGCTTCTTCCCTTGTGTCATTCTGATTTGCATTATCGGTACTACCTTCACCACTCCTTCTACGAACCATTGTAAACAAGTACCTATATAAAACATCAACCGTTAATCACTCCGCACACTACTACCCTCCTAGGTCATACTAGCCCACCTAGACTTATACTTAGAGCTAAACCATGGCTCTGATACCAACTGTCGCGGCCCCGAACCCCGCGGGCCCGAGATCGCGAGCTGGACGTCGACTTAAAACCAAAACTTTGAAATACCAAAGTTAAAAATTTCATTTGACACTAAAAGGTGATGATCCATAGTTTTACAAATCCATGTGATAATAACCAAATACAACTATCATAAACTTCCACAAGTTTATGCCCAACAGAAGGTAAATGTACAATTCTTAATGACATCATTGTTTGGTACAACTATCCCAAAAGGTTACACATTTATATAATGTAAACCAACCTATAACAACTTTCCCTAAAAGAATGTATCCACACTCGACGTCCTCTTTCTCGTGATCAGCGAGACTAATCCTTAGCACCTGGGGGGGGGTTAAGGAAAAACAAAGATAAAAGAAAGGGGGTGAGATAAATCTCAATAAGTCACTAATTCAACTACATGACATGCTATGATGCAATATACAATAATAAATCATAGATAGCACATAGCAGTTATCACATAACAGATAGCAGCGGAAATAAACACATAACAAAGGATATAGCCAAGGTTTCCAAACCGATACATCCAAATAAAGGATCGCTGCGCAGCTTCAATAATCAACAATTCACATCTTCATAATAGCATGAAAGCTGAAGAGAAATCCCCCTGTACCGGAACAATAACCATAAGAGCGTCACATTTTTTTAAGTGGAATTGATCCTTTTGTGAACAAATATGTTATGGAATTTGATTGAGTATCATTTTGGGAATGTGGTTCATCCTTGATGTGTTGTTTGGATTGGTTTACCTTTGTGGTAATTTATTTGGATTGGTTCCCTACTTTGGAACCTTAAGTTGTTTATTTAAGCTAGTATTTATTTCTTAGCATTTATTTGGAAGCCCAGCTGGCATATATGTTGCATCGGGCAATGGGAAAGATTATAATGGCAAAGCCAAGTCCATTATAATATTGACCATTGTTTTGCCCATACTATACCCCTTTTCCAGATTGGCCTTGGAAAAGATAAGTTAGCTTCCTTTGTGAATGTATCTAGCTACCGAGCATGACTTTGTGGCATGGCTCTTGTCCTTTGTGACACTTTTATGGTTATTGTTCCGGTACCGGGGATTTCTCTTCAGCTTTCATGCTATTATGAAGATGTGGATGGTTGATTATTGAAGCTGCGCATCGATCCTTTATTTGGATGTATCGGTTTGGAAACCTTGGCTAATATCCTTTGTTATGTGTTTATTTCCCCTGCTATCTGTTATGTGATAAATGCTATGTGCTAGCTATGATTTATTATTGTATATTGCATCATAGCATGTCATGTAGTTGCATTAGTAACTTATTGAGATTTATCTCACCCCCTTTCTTTTATCTTTGTTTTTTCCTTAACCCCCCCCCCAGGTGCTAAGGATTAGTCTCGCTGATCACGAGAAAGAGGACGTCGAGTGTGGATACATTCTTTTGGGGAAAGTTGTTATAGGTTGGTTTACATTATATCAATGTGTAACCTTTTGGGGATATTTGTACCAAACATTGACGTCACTAGGATTTGTGTATTTTGTAACTTTGGTGTATAAGCTTATGGAGTTTATACTAGTTTTACTTTGTTGTTCAAGTTGATTTACAAAACCTTGTGTTATCATCTTTTGGGTATAAAAGGAAATTTTTATCTCCATTATTTTAGAGTTTATTGTTTAAGTCGACGTTCAGCTCGCGATCTCGGGCCCGCGGGGTTCGGGATCGCGACAGTTGGTATCAGAGCCTGGTTTTGGCTCTAAGTATAAGTCTAGGTGGATTAGTTTGACCTAGCGGAGTGATTAACGGTTGATGTTTTATGGAGGTACTTGTTTACAATGGTTCGTAGAAGGAGTGGTGAAGGTAGTACCGGTAATGCAAATCAGAATGATACAAGGGAAGAAGCCCGTGCCATGTTTCAAGGCATGTTCGAGGCGGCCATGAAGGCCATACATGATCAAGGTCCGAGGGTAGAACAAGCACCACCCCGCTATGGATTGGAGCAATTTCTCAAACTGAAACCGGTTGAATACAATGGGGAACCCGATGTTCGGAAAGCTGAGTTGTGGATTGAGTCGATAGAGAAGATTTATGAGGTATTTGGTTGCACGGATGAGGACAAGGTCCGGTTCGCGGCTTACAAACTTGTGGGGGCCGCCGAGCATTGGTGGAAAGGTGTCAAAGCTAGTTGGGATGACACTCACACGGTGTATGCGTGGGAGTTGTTTGTGCGTAAGTTTAAAGAGCATTTCATTCCGGTTGTTGATCAAAACCGAAAGGAGATCGAGCTGCTCAACTTGGAGCAAGGTTTGTTGTCTATAGCCCAGTACTCGGCTAAGTTCATAGAATTAGCCCGGTATTGTGACTATTTGGTGAGGACCGAGGAACAAAAAGCTATGAGATTCATTCGGGGATTGAAGACCTCCATCCGTACTCAACTTATTGCCCAACGGATTGTGACCTTCCAAGATGCGGTAGACCGTGCCTATCTGATAGAGCAAGATATTGGGGAACATAAGAGGAAGACCGAGGTGGCCAACCTGTCACGACCCGAAAACTAGGCTCTATTTTATTGGAAATAAATAATTATTATTTATTTTTTTGCTTATTTATTTATCTAAATTATTATTTATTTAAATATTTATGTGTGCATATTATGTTTCATAATAATTATGCCTAGCATTTTATTTGGGTCATTTGGGTTAGTGTAGTATTGTTGGGTCTTAGTTGTTAGTGGGGAGTATTGAGTTGGGTAGTATTAGAGGAGGGGTCTTTGTGTAAGTTCTAAATCATACTCCTACCCTCTCCCTACACCTCCTTCTCCCTCATACACTCCACCTCCCTCACTCATCTTTCCCCATTTCCCAACCCATTTCTCTCTCTCTCCAAGGAAGAAAAAGGGGTAAGTTCTCTCTTCATTTTTCTTCATTTTCTTCTTCTTCCTCTCATTATTTCTCATTTCTTAAAACATGAATCTTGTTTAGATCGTCGATAGGATCGTAAGAAGCCAAGAAATTTCGAGTTCCGTCACCTTTGATAAAATCCGGGTAAGTTGCTTTTCCCCCATTTTTATGCTAAAATGTTCCTTTCATGTTCATATAATGCTTTAGTTGTTATATATGAAGTTTGATTGAGTTTGAAATTTATTTGGAATTTATTTGAGTTTTTGGGCAAAAATGGTGAGATTATGATTTTGGGATTTAATCTTGGATTGGAGTTGTTAGATGATGTGATTTAGGTCCCCTCTTAGTTTAAATGTGGTTTTGGTTCATTATGGAACTTGTTAGAAGGATTGGTTTGGAGTATTTTAGAGTTTTGGGTGATTTTGGTTCGAACATGATGAAACCCAGCTCTGTCTCCCGACCCAGAATTGATCCGGGCGCCCGTCCATCCGCCTTCGAGCGCCCGCTTACTTGTGATGTTAATGACCCGTAGTTTCTGCCCTTTTCGAGCGCCCGCCTGACTCTTCCTAGGCGCCCGCCCGCCTCCGCCTGAGCGCCCGCCCGCCCCTTTTCCTGGCACTATTTCTTTACATGTTTTCGGTTTAGGTTATAACTTTCATCCATGTCTTGGGCTTTATCCCCTTAGCCTTAAATGGTCAATTTGGAATACTCTAATGATGAAATTAGTTCCTTTATGAATAAATGTGACTTGGGACTTGATTAAATTATTGTTTTGGAAAATGTTGGAACACTTTCATAATGAGTGGAAGTTTGGGATAGTTTTAATGATAGTCATTGTGCTATTTGGGGAATGACCATTTGGGTAGTACTCTCTATGAGTAACTCGCGTGTATCATGTTAGGATGCGTTTGATATGGATCCTTGTCCTAGAATCATTTCGTTTTAATGATTGTATTGTTGAGCTTTTATGAACAATTCCATTTCTGTTATTGAACTCTTCTTGAGTAATCGTTGCATCTTTATGGTGATTAATTGGTATGGTTCCCTACTTCGGAACCCTAAGTTGTTTAATTAAGCTAGTATTTATTACTTAGCATTTATTTGAAAGTCCAGCTGGTTATTTGTGTATCGAGTCAGGCAATGGATAATGCTATAATGGCACGAGCCAAGTCCAGTATAGCATCGCCCATTGGTCCTTCTGTCCTCATCCAGATTGGCCTTGGTTGGGATGAGCTAGCTCCGTTGTGGGTATTCTAGCTAATCGTTTTGGAGCATGACTTTGTGGCATGGCTCCCGCCCCTTGTGGCACTTTACCTTGTTATTGGTTCCGGTACCGGGTTTCTCTTCAGCTTTTATGCTACTATGAAGATGGATTGTTTGATTGATGGGTTGATTGGTCGCTTCTGACCGGGGATTCCTCTTCAGCTTTCATGCTATTATGAAGATGATGAATGGTTGGTTATTGAAGCTGCGCAGCGACCTTTATTTGGTTCTTTCAGTTGGGAAACCTTGGCTAATATCCTTTGTTATGTGTTTACTTTCCGCTGCTATCTGTTGACTGTTAATTGTTACATGCTATGTGATATTTATCATTGTTTATTGCTTATTGCATTATAGCATGTCATGTAGTTGCGTTAGTAACTTACTGAGATTTTATCTCACCCCGTTTATTTCCATCTTTGTTTTTCCTTAACCCCCCCCAGGAGGAAAAGGATTAGGATTCGCGGATCGAGGAGGACGTCGCGAGGATTGAGATTTTGGGGCAGGTTGTTATGGTTCGGTTTACATTATTTAAATGTATAACCTTTTGGGGATAGTTTTACCATTATTGACGTCATTAAGAATTGTATATTTTATTCTTTTTGGTTTAAGCTGTGGAGCTTATGTTAGAGGCACTTTGTTGATTTTAACTTGGATTGGTAAAACCTTGTGTTATCACCTTTTGGTATTAAACGAAATTTTTAACTTCGGTATTTCATAGTTTTGGTTCTAAGTCGACGTCCAGCTCGCGGTCTCGGGCCCGCGGGGTCCGGGGTCGCGACAGTTGGTATCAGAGCTATGGCATTAGCTCTAAGTGTATGTATAGGTGGATTAGTATGACCTAGGAGGGTAGTGTGTTCGGAGTGAGTAACAATTGTTGTTTTATGCAGATACTAGTTTGTAATGGCTCGAAGGAGAAGTGGTGAAAGTAATACCGGTAATGCAAATCAGAGTGAAACAAGGGATGAAGCCCGTGCAATGTTTCAGGGCATGTTTGAGGCGGCCATGAAGGCCATACATGATCAAGGTCCGAGGGTAGAACAAGCAGCACCACCCCGCTACGGATTGGAACAATTTTTGAAATTGAAACCGGTTGAGTTCAATGGGGAACCCGATGTAAGGAAGGCCGAGCTATGGATTGAGTCGATGGAGAAAATTTATGATGTCTTTGGTTGCACCGATGAAGACAAGGTCCGGTTTGCGGCTTATAAACTTGTGGGTGCCGCCGAGCACTGGTGGAAGGGTGTTAAAGCGAGTTGGGACGATACTCACACATTGTATGCATGGGAGTTGTTTGTGCGAAAGTTCAAGGAGTATTTCATTCCGGTAGTGGATCAGAACCGAAAGGAGATCGAGCTACTCAACTTGGAGCAAGGTTTGTTGTCTATAGCTCAATACTCGGCTAAGTTCACAGAATTAGCCCGCTATTGTGACTATCTTGTGAGGACTGAGGAGCAGAAAGCCATGAGATTCATTCGGGGTTTGAAGACTTCTATTCGGACTCAGCTTATAGCCCAGAGGATTGTGACATTTCAGGACGCGGTAGACCGGGCATACTTGATCGAGCAAGATATTAGGGAGCATAAGAGGAAGACCGAGGTTGCAAATACGGGTAAACAAGTAAGCCATGCTAAATCTCAATCACATCACCGTTCAGATAACCGAGGTAATTTGGGAGCACCATCTCAGTTTAAAGAACAAACCGCGCTAGGGAATTCGGGTACTACTCCGGTGAAACAAGGGAAACAAGGTAGGTGGCTTTGCACTTACTGTCAGAGAGAAGGCCATTTGGAGGATAAGTGTTGGAAGAAGCAAGGAAAATGTATCAATTGTGGTCAACTGGATCACTTCATAAAGGATTGTCCGAGGTTTAAGGTTCAATCATCAGGAACAGGAACCAGTACTTCACCGGGTCAGAAGAGAGATGCTTCGGGGAACCCTAAGGTATAGGGTAGAGTAATTGCGATCAATCAGCACTCACCAGGTAACGGATAAATTTCAGGAGGTATTATTTAGCGTCGTGAGAGCGAGCGCGTGCATTATAGGATCATCGCATCTATGTGTTTCTGTGCATTTAGTTGCATTTATTACTTCTGAGTCTTTGACTTATGTGTTGTAGGTGTCTACTCCTATGGAGGAGTTTAGGGTATCTGATGAAGTCTTATGTGCTTATGATGTGCTTAAGTATGGTTATGTCTCACCTGCTAAATTAGCCATGTTACTATTGCTTTAGTCTATTGTTGTAGGGGGATTGTTATATCCTCCATTCCTAATTTCTTAAAACTGTTTGAGACCGTTCCTTTGGGTAGAGTTATATCTACCTTTTCTTAATTGAGATCCGAGTAGTTAGCTTCGGTCGAATTGTTGGGTGTAATTATTATTTGTAAGATTTCCATTTTCCTCCGTATAGTACCTAGTGTTTAAGGGAAGCTTGGGTTAAATTGTGTTGTTATGGTACAAGGTTGTAGTACTGATAATTAGATCGATATCTATATTGTAACGGTTGAGTTGTAGAAGTTGAGGATTCAACCGAGGGTTTCTTGTTAAGAGATTTCGTTTCCTTTTAGTACATCTCCGTGAGTACATTGAGATTGATTAGTATGGAGGAATGCATGAATTGTTATGGGTAATGAGTGTATGGTGGAATGTATAATTGATAATGGTGGTAAGCGTGTTAAGTTAGAAAGGACTAAGTACATTTTGGGAGAGTAATAATTTCTCGATTTATGTTAAAGGCATTTTGAATTTTGGTTAGATAGTGGTGCTATGGTCCTAAATCTCTCCTTGGTGGCGTTGCTCGATTTGGACCAATGGTATGTGAAGAAAGTCGAGTATCAATATTTGGGCATAATTAAGGAGTATCATGATTTGGTATTGGGTCAGTTGGAACGTTGCTAGCTAATTAGTTTATGATTTTGGTAGTACCATTGAGCCTAAGTATCATTAGGTTAATAAATGTATGCGTGAGAGACTAACTTGGGTTAGCTATTGAGGATTTGAGATTTGTTGATTTCCTTGGGTTTATGAGCACGGATTATAATTTAAATGGGAGTTACAGAAAATCTTTTGAAGATGAAATTTGGATCGTTTTGCGGACTATTGAGTATATTGAGTTGTTTAGGCTTCAAGACCGGATTAATGAAAGGATGAGAGTATAACATAGATTAAGTGGACACTTTGTACGAGAAATTTTGGGGTTGTATGGTACTATTAATTTAAGGTGTTAACTCAAAGTGAAAGCACTATAATGGTAATCCATAGAGATGTAGCCATTTCGATGAATATTGTGGAAATAGAAATTCATTTAGCCTTTTTATATTTTAAAAGCTAATTAGGCTCGGGATGGTGATGTTTTGAATTTCTGGGGAATACTACTAAGTATGCGATTTACAAAAGGAAACACCTTTGCAGTGTAATTAAGGTTGTGACTAAGGTGAGCTTGGGATATCTCGAGAGTTATGTTTGGGAGCAATTGGGATTCTCCAATTTTGATTATGGATTCTAATTAGTAGTGAAGGTTATGATTGAAGGAAGTTATGTGAGAGAGGTCGTGGTATGGTGAACATTATTTAAGGTTACTACGTGGTGGTTTAGAATGGATGATTGAGGAATTTGAGAAATGACGGAACTATCGTATTAATGGCTACTTGATCATTCGGGTAGGTCTCGTTAAAATTCGGGCCGAATTTTCTTTAAGGGGGAGTGAATGTCACGACCCGAAAACTAGGCTCTATTTTATTGGTAATAAATAATTATTATTTATTTATTTGCTTATTTATTTATCTAAATTATTATTTATTTAAATATTTATGTGTGCATATTATGTTTCATAATAATTATGCCTAGCATTTTATTTGGGTCATTTGGGTTAGTGTAGTATTGTTGGGTCTTAGTTGTTAGTGGGGAGTATTGAGTTGGGTAGTATTAGAGGAGGGGTCTTTGTGTAAGTTCTAAATCATACTCCTACCCTCTCCCTACACCTCCTTCTCCCTCATACACTCCACCTCCCTCACTCATCTTTCCCCATTTCCCAACCCATTTCTCTCTCTCTCCAAGGAAGAAAAAGGGGTAAGTTCTCTCTTCATTTTTCTTCATTTTCTTCTTCTTCCTCTCATTATTTCTCATTTCTTAAAACATGAATCTTGTTTAGATCGTCGATAGGATCGTAAGAAGCCAAGAAATTTCGAGTTCCGTCACCTTTGATAAAATCCGGGTAAGTTGCTTTTCCCCCATTTTTATGCTAAAATGTTCCTTTCATGTTCATATAATGCTTTAGTTGTTATATATGAAGTTTGATTGAGTTTGAAATTTATTTGGAATTTATTTGAGTTTTTGGGCAAAAATGGTGAGATTATGATTTTGGGATTTAATCTTGGATTGGAGTTGTTAGATGATGTGATTTAGGTCCCCTCTTAGTTTAAATGTGGTTTTGGTTCATTATGGAACTTGTTAGAAGGATTGGTTTGGAGTATTTTAGAGTTTTGGGTGATTTTGGTTCGAACATGATGAAACCCAGCTCTGTCTCCCGACCCAGAATTGATCCGGGCGCCCGCCCATCCGCCTTCGAGCGCCCGCTTACTTGTGATGTTAATGACCCGTAGTTTCTTCCCTTTTCGAGCGCCCGCCTGACTCTTCCTAGGCGCCCGCCCACCTCCGCCTGAGCGCCCGCCCGCCCCTTTTCCTGGCACTATTTCTTTACATGTTTTCGGTTTAGGTTATAACTTTCATCCATGTCTTGGGCTTTATCCCCTTAGCCTTAAATGGTCAATTTGGAATACTCTAATGATGAAATTAGTTCCTTTATGAATAAATGTGACTTGGGACTTGATTAAATTATTGTTTTGGAAAATGTTGGAACACTTTCATAATGAGTGGAAGTTTGGGATAGTTTTAATGATAGTCATTGTGCTATTTGGGGAATGACCATTTGGGTAGTACTCTCTATGAGTAACTCGCGTGTATCATGTTAGGATGCGTTTGATATGGATCCTTGTCCTAGAATCATTTCGTTTTAATGATTGTATTGTTGAGCTTTTATGAACAATTCCATTTCTGTTATTGAACTCTTCTTGAGTAATCGTTGCATCTTTATGGTGATTAATTGGTATGGTTCCCTACTTCGGAACCCTAAGTTGTTTAATTAAGCTAGTATTTATTACTTAGCATTTATTTGAAAGTCCAGCTGGTTATTTGTGTATCGAGTCAGGCAATGGATAATGCTATAATGGCACGAGCCAAGTCCAGTATAGCATCGCCCATTGGTCCTTCTGTCCTCATCCAGATTGGCCTTGGTTGGGATGAGCTAGCTCCGTTGTGGGTATTCTAGCTAATCGTTTTGGAGCATGACTTTGTGGCATGGCTCCCGCCCCTTGTGGCACTTTACCTTGTTATTGGTTCCGGTACCGGGTTTCTCTTCAGCTTTTATGCTACTATGAAGATGGATTGTTTGATTGATGGGTTGATTGGTCGCTTCTGACCGGGATTCCTCTTCAGCTTTCATGCTATTATGAAGATGATGAATGGTTGGTTATTGAAGCTGCGCAGCGACCTTTATTTGGTTCTTTCAGTTGGGAAACCTTGGCTAATATCCTTTGTTATGTGTTTACTTTCCGCTGCTATCTGTTGACTGTTAATTGTTACATGCTATGTGATATTTATCATTGTTTATTGCTTATTGCATTATAGCATGTCATGTAGTTGCGTTAGTAACTTACTGAGATTTTATCTCACCCCGTTTATTTCCATCTTTGTTTTTCCTTAACCCCCCCCAGGAGGAAAAGGATTAGGATTCGCGGATCGAGGAGGACGTCGCGAGGATTGAGATTTTGGGGCAGGTTGTTATGGTTCGGTTTACATTATTTAAATGTATAACCTTTTGGGGATAGTTTTACCATTATTGACGTCATTAAGAATTGTATATTTTATTCTTTTTGGTTTAAGCTGTGGAGCTTATGTTAGAGGCACTTTGTTGATTTTAACTTGGATTGGTAAAACCTTGTGTTATCACCTTTTGGTATTAAACGAAATTTTTAACTTCGGTATTTCATAGTTTTGGTACTAAGTCGACGTCCAGCTCGCGGTCTCGGGCCCGCGGGGTCCGGGGTCGCGACACAACCCGAGTAAGAAAGGAGCGCAGAGCAAGTCACAACCAAGGATTGATAATCGAGGTAACTTTGGGGGACAATCTCAGTCCCGAGGGCAACCGATCCCGAGGAATCCGGGTACTACTCCCGGGATTCAGAATAGGAGACCTTGTAACTTTTGTCAGAGGGTTGGCCATACGGAGGATAGGTGTTGGAAAAAGCAAGGCAAGTGTACCAATTGTGGTGAAATGGGGCACTTTGCGAGAGATTGCACGAGGTACCGAGGTCAGTCATCCGGGTCAGGGGTTGGTACTAATCAGGGTCAGAAACGGGATGCTGCTAGGAAGCCCAAAGTTTAAGGAAAGATATATGCCATGAATCAACAACAGGAGACCGATGATCCTTCGGTTATTGGAGGTATTGTTTCTGTGTCTAATGTGAGCGCACGAGCGTTAGTAGATCCTGGATCATCTCATTCATACATTTCTGTACAATTTGCTTCCATGTTAAATGCTGCATTCGAGTCTTTACCGTACGTGCTAGAGGTGTCGACCCCTATAGGAGAATGCTTGATTTCTGATCGAGTCTTTCGTGCTTGTGATGTGGTTATTTGTGGTCATGTCCTTTGTGCTGATTTGGTAGTTCTTCCTATCCAAGACTTTGATGTCATTTTGGGCATGGATTGGTTGAGCAAGTTTCATGCTTCTGTTGATTGCCGTAAGAAAACTGTCACTTTTTCTATTCCCGATGTGCCTAAATTTGTTTGAGGCTAGTCCTCTGAGTAGAAGGTTCGCTTAATTTCTTATTTGAAAGCGAGAAAATTATTGCATAGTGGTTGTGAGGGGTATTTGGCTAGTGTTCTTGATACTAGGAAGGAATCCCCTAGTTTGGATAGTGTTCGGGTAGTTCGGGAATTTCCCGATGTTTTCTCTACCGAGTATGATATGCCTCCCGATCGTGAGATTGAGTTTTGTATAGACCTTTTGCCGGGTACGGCTCCAATTTCGAAAGCACCTTATAGGATGGCTCCCGCAGAGTTGAAGGAATTAAAGGTCCAGTTGCAAGAGTTGCTTGATCGAGGGTTTATACGCCCTAGTGTTTCCCCGTGGGGAGCACCGGTTTTATTTGTGCGGAAGAAAGACGGTTCCTTGAGATTGTGCATCGATTACAGAAAGTTGAATCAGGTTACGGTGAAGAACAAGTATCCTCTACCTCATATTGACGATTTATTTGATCAGCTTCAAGGGTCCGTGGTTTTCTCTAAACTTGATTTGAGGAGTGGGTACCATCAGTTGAAGATTCGATCGGAGGATATTTCGAAGACTGCTTTTCGCACTCGTTATGGTCATTATGAGTTCTTGGTTATGCCGTTTGGGTTGACAAACGCGCCTGTCGTATTTATGGATTTGATGAACCGAGTTTTCAATCCTTATCTTGATTCGTTCGTGGTGGTTTTTATTGATGATATACTCGTCTACTCTAAATCTCGAGGGGAGCACGAGCAACATTTGAGAACAGTGTTATCCGTTCTTGCGAGGGAGCAGTTGTTTGCGAAGTTTAGTAAATGCGAATTTTGGCTCGAGAAGGTGTCATTTTTGGGTCATGTTATTTCAAAAGATGGGATTTCTGTGGATCCTTCAAAGATAGAGGCTATAGTGGATTGGAAGAGACCCGAATCAGTGTCAGAGATTAGAAGCTTTCTTGGTTTAGCCGGTTATTACCGAAGATTTATTGAGGGGTTTTCGAGGATTGCTACTCCGATGACGCAGTTGACCCGGAAGAATGTCCCGTTTGTGTGGACCGAGAAATGTGACAAGAGTTTCGAGGAATTGAAGAAGAGGTTGACTACCGCACCGATCTTGACTTTGCCTAATGGGAGCGATGGCCTAGTGATTTACAGTGATGCTTCGAAAGAGGGTTTGGGTTGTGTGTTGATGCAGAATGGAAAAGTAATTGCTTATGCTTCGAGGAAGTTGACCCCTAGTGAACAGAATGTTGGTAGTGGTGCCCTAGGCACGTTTAATAAACGTTGTAATTGTTATCATTTATTTCATATCAATAAAGAGATGTTTTGATTATTATTGATGTTCATGTTTACTTATAATAATCCCCGTCCCTAGTACTTGTTAAGCACTAGTATAAAGGCTAAATGATCATGGGATGATCATGTTAGATTTATGGGTACTTGTTTGGAACAAGGTACTGGACATGACCCGCTTTATGAGATTTATGTCATGGTCTATGTCATACATATATCTCATATTAGTTATGTCATTTGAATCCTTAGACATGAAGGTATTATAGTCTTCCACTTGATGAACATTATGTTTGACATATTCAAACGCTACCTTTAACCGGGAAGTTATAAAGGGTATGATTGGCATAATCGGATTCACGTAGGGAAGAATAATAAGCTAAATGGATTTGTCCCTCCTCGGAGTGATGTCAAGCTTGGGCCTCTCATAGGAATGATGTTGATGAAATGTTCGGCCGGACTCAAATGAATTGATTGGATCAATGTCATTTGGATTATCAACATATTCGGAATCGAGAAAGTATTTAACAAAACAAGTTGACTGTTTGACCATGACTTGTGTTCAATGACGTCGAGGACAAAAGGATTATGACATATTCTAATAGGAATGCGAACTTGTATCTAGTTATACTAATTGGGTAGGTATGACGGTTTGCTAGAACCTAATCATATCTTATGGTTTCATGTTTGAACCCATTGCCAACTTAGTATAATCCTAGAGGGTCACACACAATAGAACGAATCTTTAAAAAAGGACTACATTGGAATTTTGGAAATTCTGGACTTTCTGGGAAGTGGGCGACCGCACATTCTGGACTGGGCGGCCGCACACTTAGCCAAATTTTGTACCAGTTTTGTTTCAGATAGTTGTGCGACCGCACAGAGGGTTTTGGGCGGCCGCACAGTACTGTCGGGTGGCAGATTCCTAATTTGATTAGGAAACGAATTTTGGACGGATTTTGACACAAGTTTCCTATTTGGAATAGGTCATACTTGTGTATAAAAGACCAAATTCGGCCAGCACTCAATACGATTAATTTTGTGAGTCTCAAAGAGTTTGAGAGAGGGTTTATTTTGTTCCAAGACATTCTTGGTTGAGGAACAAAATAATACACAAAATAAATTCCATATAGTTCTTTTGATTGTGAAAAAGTGTTTCACAATTTGGTCTAGCAACCAAGATCAAAGAAGCTCCTTTGATATTCGTTCGAAGTGTGGATACCGCTAGAGGGTGAAAATCATCATCTTCAAAGTTCGTGTTCAAGCTTTGTGATCGTGATCAAGTCTTCAAACCTCCACCAAAGACCAAGAGAATTTGATAGCCATCAAGGGTTAGTTTATTCCTTTATTCTTATGTTGTATTTGATTTAATCATATGAACGGATCCATGGCTTTGGGTTTCAAAATTTTAAATGCTAAATTCCGCTGCGCATGTTTGATCGAAACCCAACAGTGGTATCAGAGCCCCATTCATGTTGATTATTTCAATACCTAGATCATGTTATGTGTATATAAATTGTTTATGTGCCTTGCATGATATGAATATTGGAATATGTGATGTTTATGTGTTATGTGATTTTATGTGGTTTATTGTTTTACAACTTTAATCGCACGATTCAATCGCAATAAATAAATTATGGTGGATTCAGAATTGTTGGTTATTAATTTTTGATTGGATCAAAGTTTTAATAATCGGGGAAAAACAATTTTGAGACAAAATTTTCGAACTTAAAAATTCTGCACATTCTGATGGAACTGGGCGACCGCACAAAACGCCTTGGGCGGCCGCACAGTTTTGGGCGACCGCACAAGGGTTTTTGGGCGGCCGCACAAGGGGATCAGAAGGTCTGATTTTGGTTGAAAATCAGAATTTGGAATTTTCGAGAGGTCCAACAAAACCAGTAACAGAACCAGTCCAGACTTGCTGATCTGGAATGGGTTTTGGGTAGTTGGTTTATGTGAGGATCTTGGGGTTTGATTTTCCTATTTGTTTTAGTCTTGTGATTCTAAGGTTGGTTCAAGGTTTGGATGGCTAATCTGCGTTCATCGAGATTGTGTTTCCCAAACTTGATCGCAATCAAAGTTTCAAAGATAAAACGAAGTTAGAATTATGAAGAGTTCATAATTGCTAAAATTGAGAAACAAAGTTCTTGATTCAATGATTGGAGATCCATGTGGAATTGTGAATGCAATTGGCCTACGTTCATCGAGACCATCTATTGCTTAGTTTCGGCCACATGGACTACTTTCTTGGTTTCTTGAATTAGTGCGGGATTGTGGTTGCCTAATGGCTTAGTTCGACCGCACTTCTTGTTGTCTTGATTTGGAGATAATAACCAAAGTTGAAATAGTCTCATCCTCATAATTATAGAGAAACTAATGACACATAAATACCATGCTTAAATTAATGGAGATTAATTTAGTGGCTAAACTTGATGTGTAACATGTTTATATTATGTGCTCATAAATGTGTTATATGCTATATGTGATGAACCTTCAAAGAAAGTTTTAAGTCTTTTATTGCCATGCCATGATTAAAACACTTGTTAGTACATGAGTGATTTTAATGTAGATTCGCCCTAGCGAGATGCATTAAATTTGTTTATGTATGAGCAAGATAGATAGTGTGGGCACGCCCTAGCGGGACACATTAACTATGCGTTTAAAATGGTTAGACTTAATTGGGCGTCAAAACAGTTTTGGGCCTAGGCAAAGATGAGGTTTAACATGCTTTTTGAAATTGGATTTCTTAAAGAATCTCATAATAGGAACTAAGAGTCATATGAGATATGATTGACAAGAGTTGTCTACCTAATTAATTTGATTTTGTGTAATCCGCCTTAGCGGACTTGAAATTAAATTAAAGTTGGATCTTAACCCATTTAAATTATACTATACATTGGATGTATAAAGAAGGTTATATAATTTGGTGGGAGTATTTTGTTTGAAAAATACATTATTTATCTCTTTAATGAAAACCGGTACTTATTAAATTTTGGAAATTTTTTGCATATTTGTAGATAATGACTAATAACACTCAATCAATGTCGTTGCGATCGATCCTTGAGAAGGATAAGCTCGAAGAGAATGGTACAAACTTTATGGATTGGATCCGTAGCATAAGAATCGTTCTTAGGCAAGAAGATAAGTTGTACATTCTCGATGGGCCTCTCCCCGCTGAACCACCGCCTACTGCCCCTAGGGTAGAAAGAGACAATTACAAGAAACATCGTAATGATTCTAGAGATGTAAGTTGTCTCATGCTTGCTGCTATGTGTTCAAAACTCCAACAAAGTTTGGAACATTTGGAAGCCTATGAGATAGGCGTGGAGTTGAGAACCATGTTTCAAGAGCAAGCTAGGCAAGAGAGGTACAAGACCATTGTTGCATTCACTACTTGTAAAATGAATGAAGGGCAACAAGTGAGTCCTCACTTTCTTAAAATGAAAGGTTATGTAGAGCACCTTGAGAAACTTGGCTATCCAATCCCATTGGAGCTAGCCACGGATCTCATTCTTAATTCATTGCCTAAAAGTTATAATCAGTTTGTAATGAATTATAACATGAATGGAATGGATAAGAATCTCTCTGAGTTGCATGGGATGCTCAAAACTGCAGAGATGAAAATTGTGGAGAAAGGTTCTCCCGTGCTCTGGGTTCATGATGGGAAGAAGGCTAGTGCCAAAGGAAAGGGTAAGGCAAAAGTTGTCAAACCCAAGATAAGCAAGGCAAAGGTTTCCAAGGCTTCTGAGGCAAAACCCGATTCACAAAAGGATGCAATCTGTTTCCATTGTCAAGAAATTGGTCATTGGAAACGTAATTGCAAGGCTTTCTTGGAAGAGCAAAAGAAGAAGAAGAGCAGCAAGGCTGCGTCGACTTCAGGTATCTATATGATAGATATTTTCCTTTCTACCACTGATTCTTGGGTATTGGATACCGGATGTGGTTCTCACATTTGTCTAAATGTGCAGGGACTAAAGAATAGGAGACTGCTTAAAGAAGGTGAAGTAGATCTACGTGTGGAAAATGGAGCAAGAGTTGCTGCATTAGCCGTAGGGACTTATGAAGTCACTTTACCCTCCGGATTAATTCTTGTTTTGAACAATTGTTATTATGTTCCGGATTTAAGCAGAAATATTATTTCAATTTCTTGTTTGGATAATGAAGGTTTTAAGTTTCTTATTGAGAATAAGAAATTTTCTATTTATTTAAATGATGTGCTTTATGGTATTGCTAATTCATTTAATGGCCTTTATATATTGGATGTCAAGAATGAAAATAATGTCTATCATGTAAATAAGAAATCTAAACCTAATGATGTAAATCATACTTATTTGTGGCATTGCCGTCTTGGTCATATTAATGAGAAGCGTATCTCAAAACTCCATGGGGACGGACTTTTGGGTTCATGTGACTTAGAGTCATATGATACTTGTGAGTCGTGTCTTCTTGGAAAAATGACTAAGACACCTTTTACCAAGTTGGGTGAAAGGGCAAGCGACTTATTGGGGTTGATACATTCCGATGTATGCGGACCATTAAGTAGCAATGCTAGGGGAGGATTTCAATACTTCATAACCTTCACTGATGATTATAGTAGATTTGGGTATGTTTACCTAATGAAACATAAAAGTGAAGCATTTGAGATATTTAGAATATTTCAAAATGAAGTAGAAAAACAACTTGACAAAAGTATAAAGGCACTTCGATCAGATCGAGGTGGTGAATAATTAAGTCAAGAATTTGATGATCATCTAAAGAATTGTGGAATAGTTTCACAATTGACTCCACCTGGAACACCACAATGGAATGGTGTGTCCGAGAGGAGGAATCGGACTTTGTTAGACATGGTTCGATCAATGATGAGTCAAGTTGATCTTCCAATATCCTTTTGGGGTTACTCCCTAGAAACCGCTGCTTTCACACTAAATCAAGATCCAACTAAATCGGTTCCAAAGACTCCATATGAGATGTGGAGTGGAAAGAAACCTAGTTTATCTTTCATGAGGATTTGGGGTTGCGAAGTTTATGTCAAGAGACTTATCTCTGACAAACTAGCACACAAATCTGATAAATGTATTTTCGTGGGATATCCTAAGGAAACTAAAGGATATTACTTTTACAACCGAGAGGACAACAAAGTGTTTGTTGCCCGAACTGGTGTCTTTCTAGAGAAAGAGTTTCTCTCCAAAGAAATCAGTGGGAGTAAAATAAATCTTGAAGAAATTCGAGACCCAGAAAATAACATTGAACCAATAGTGGAACAAGAACAAGAACCACAAGGAGTTGTGGAACCTGTTCAAAATACACAAGCATCTCGCAGATCTAGTAGGTTACGATCCGAGCCCGAGAGATATGGATTTCTCGTAACGGATAGTAATGAGGTAGAAATCATTGAGAATGATGAACCGTCAACCTACCAAGAGGCGATGTCTTCTCCTGATTCGGACAAGTGGCTTGGAGCCATGGAATCCGAATTGCAATCCATGCAAGCCAATAAAGTTTGGAATTTGATTGATGCGCCCGAAGGTGTAAAAACCATAGGATGCAAATGGGTCTTCAAGAAGAAGACTGACATGGATGGGAAGGTGCATACTTACTAAGCAAGACTCAATGTCCCAAGACAAAAGATGAGCGTGAGAAAATGAATGATGTTCCATATGCTTCGGCAATTGGGTCCATCATGTATTCCATGATTTGTACTAGGCCGGATGTGTCTTATGCTTTGAGCATGACAAGTAGATACCAATCCGACCCTGGCGAAAATCACTGGATAGCTGTAAAAGCGATTCTTAAGTACTTGAGAAGAACTAAAGACTCGTTTTTGGTCTATGGAGGAATGGAAGATGATCTCGTTGTAAATGCTTACACGGATGCAAGCTTCCAAACTGGCAAAGATGATAGCCGATCGCAATCGGGTTTTGTGTTTATGTTAAATGGTGGAGCTGTAAGCTGGAAGAGTTCCAAGCAAAGTACAACCGCTAATTCTACCATAGAAGCTGAGTATATTGATGCATCGGATGCTGCAAAGGAAGCTGTTTGGATTAAGAAGTTCATAACTGAACTTGAAGTGGTTCCTAGTATTGCTAATCCAATAGACCTTTATTGTGATAATAATGGTGCTATTTCTCAAGCAAAGGAACCAAGAGCACATCAGAAATCCAAACACATACTTAGGCGTTTTCATATCATTCGAGAGATCGTTGATAGGGGAGACGTAAATATATGCAGAGTACCTACTGATGACAATGTTGCGGACCCGCTAACAAAGGGACTTCCACAAGCTAAACATGATGGTCATGTTAGGTCCATGGGTATTAGATACATGGGAGATTGGGCCTAGGGCAAGTGGGAGATTGTTGGTAGTGGTGCCCTAGGCACGTTTAATAAACGTTGTAATTGTTATCATTATTTCATATCAATAAAGAGATGTTTTGATTATTATTGTTGTTCATGTTTACTTATAATAATCCCCGTCCCTAGTACTTGTTAAGCACTAGTATAAAGGCTAAATGATCATGGGATGATCATGTTAGATTTATGGGTACTTGTTTGGAACAAGGTACTGGACATGACCCGCTTTATGAGATTTATGTCATGGTCTATGTCATACATATATCTCATATTAGTTATGTCATTTGAATCCTTAGACATGAAGTTATTATAGTCTTCCACTTGATGAACATTATGTTTGACATATTCAAACGCTACCTTTAACCGGGAAGTTATAAAGGGTATGATTGGCATAATCGGATTCACGTAGGGAAGAATAATAAGCTAAATGGATTTGTCCCTCCTCGGAGAGATGTCAAGCTTGGGTCTCTCGTAGGAATGATGTTGATGAAATGTTCGGCCGGACTCAAATGAATTGATTGGATCAATGTCATTTGGATTATCAACATATTCGGAATCGAGAAAGTATTGAACAAAACAAGTTGACTGTTTGACCATGACTTGTGTTCAATGACGTCGAGGACAAAAGGATTATGACATATTCTAAGAGGAATGCGAACTTATATCTAGTTATACTAATTGGGTAGGTATGACGGTTTGCTAGAACCTAATCATATCTTATGGTTTCATGTTTGAACCCATTGCCAACTTAGTATAATCCTAGAGGGTCACACACAATAGAACGAATCTTTAAAAAAGGACTACATTGGAATTTTGGAAATTTTGGACTTTCTGGGAAGTGGGCGACCGCACATTCTGGACTGGGCGGCCGTACACTTAGCCAAATTTTGTACCAGTTTTGTTTCAGATAGTTGTGCGACCGCACAGAGGGTTTTTGGGCGGCCGCACAGTACTGTCGGGTGGCAGATTCCTAATTTGATTAGGAAACGAATTTTGGACGGATTTTGACACAAGTTTCCTATTTGGAATAGGTCATACTTGTGTATAAAAGACCAAATTCGGCCAGCATTCAATACGATTAATTTTGTGAGTCTCAAAGAGTTTGAGAGAGGGTTTATTTTGTTCCAAGACATTCTTGGTTGAGGAACAAAATAATACACAAAATAAATTCCATATAGTTCTTTTGATTGTGAAAAAGTGTTTCACAATTTGGTCTAGCAACCAAGATCAAAGAAGCTCCTTTGATATTCGTTCGAAGTGTGGATACCGCTAGAGGGTGAAAATCATCATCTTCAAAGTTCGTGTTCAAGCTTTGTGATCGTGATCAAGTCTTTAAACCTCCACCAAAGACCAAGAGAATTTGATAGCCATCAAGGGTTAGTTTATTCCTTTATTCTTATGTTGTATTTGATTTAATCATATGAACGGATCCATGGCTTTGGGTTTCAAAATTTTAAATGCTAAATTCCGCTGCGCATGTTTGATCGAAACCCAACACAGAATTACCCGACTCATGATATGGAGTTGGCGGCGATAGTCTTTGCATTGCACAAATGGAAGCACTACCTTTATGGGGCGAAGTTTGAGATTTTTACGGATCACAAGAGTTTGAAATACCTTTTCTCCCAGAAAGAGTTGAATAATAGGCAACGCCGATGGATGGAATTGTTGAAGGATCATGATTGTACGATTTCTTATCACCCGGGGAAGGCGAATGTGGTCGCCGATGCGATTAGTAGAAAATCTTATGTGGCTTCGATGATGGTTCAAGAGTCGAAAATGCTTGAGGATGTGCGAGATTGGTCTCCTCGTGAATCGAGACATGGGGCTATTTTTGCGAATATGAGAGTATCTCCGACCCTAATTCAGAGAATAAAGGAAGCTCAGAAAGAAGATCCCGAGTTGGTGAAGATAATGGGTAAATTGAAAGAAAAGAACTTCGAGGATTTTTCATTGAGTTCGAGTGGAGTGTTGACTTTCCGTGGTCGTTTGTGCGTACCCGATGTTGGTGGATTAAAGAGGCATGTTTTAGATGAGGGTCACAAATCGAGGTATACTATTCATCCGGGTAGTACGAAGATGTATCAGGATCTGAAGCAACAATTTTGGTGGATTAATATGAAAAGGGAAATAGCGGAGTATGTTTCGAAGTGTCTAACTTGTCAGCAGGTCAAAGCCGAGCATTAGAGACCCGCGGGACTACTTCAGCCGTTAGAGATTCCCGAGTGGAAATGGGAGCATGTGACTATGGATTTCGTTACAGGACTACCTCGTACCCATAGGAAGTATGACAGTGTTTGGGTAATAGTGGATAGATTGACCAAGAGTGCCCATTTCTTGCCTATTGATATCAGATATTCGATGGAGAAGCTTGCGACCCTTTACATTGAAGAGATCGTTAGATTGCATGGGGTTCCGGTTAGCATTGTGTCAGATCGAGACCCGAGGTTTACTTCTAGATTTTGGAAGGTGTTTCAGGAAGCTTTAGGTACAGATTTGCGATTCAGTACAGCTTTTCATCCTCAGACCGATGGTCAATCCGAGAGGACTATTCAGATTTTGGAGGATATGTTGCGAGCTTGTGCGATAGACTTCTCTGATTCTTGGGACTCGCACCTACCGTTAGTGGAATTCTCTTACAACAACAGTTATCAGGCTAGTATTCAGTGGCACCGTATGAGGCCTTGTATGGAAGAAAATGTAGATCGCCTATTTGTTGGGATGAGGTTGGTGAAGCGAAGATCGTGGGTATTGATTTGCTTCAGGATGCAGTTGAGAAGGTTAGAGTTATCCGGGATTGATTGAAAACAACCCAGAGTCGACATAAGAGCTATGCAGATAACCGAAGGCGAGATTTTAGTTTTCAGACCGGTGATTTTGTGTTCTTGAAGGTGTCTCCGAAGGTGGGTATCCGAAGGTTTGGGAAGAAGGGTAAATTGGCTCCGAGGTTTATTGGCCCGTTTGAGATTTTGGGAAAGGTTGGAATTCTATCGTATCGTCTTGCGTTACCGCCATCTTTGGACCGGTTACATAATGTCTTTCACGTTTCTATGCTTCGGAAGTATGTTCATGATCCATCTCACGTGTTACCGAGGATACCGGAGGATATCGAGCCCGATATGACTTACGAGGAACGACCGGTTCGGATTCTTGATTCTAAAGTCCAAGAGTTAAGGAGCAAAAGCATTCCGTTTGTTAGAGTTCTTTGGAGGAATCATAATGTTGAGTAATCGACATGGGAGCTTCGTGATGAGATAGAGAGGAAATATCCGTGGCTTTTTAATTCGGGTAAGTCTCGTTAAAATTCGGGTCGAATTTTCTTTAAGGGGGAGTGAATGTCGCGACCCGAAATCTAGGCTCTATTTTATTAGTAATAAATAATTATTAATTATTTATTTGCTTATTTATTTATTTAAATTATTATTTATTTAAATAATGATGTGTGCAATTTATGTGTTATAATAATTTATGCCTAGCATTTTATTGGGTTAGGGTGGTATTGTTGGGTCTTAATTGTTAGTAGGGAGTGTAGTATTTGTGTGTAGTGTAGTGGAGGGGGCCTAAGTGTAAAATCTTTTAAATCATTTTAACTACTCCCTCCCTACTCCTCCTCTTCTCCCTCACTCTTCTTCTCCTCCCAGCAAACTCTCTCTCTCTCCTCCATTTGTGTAAGTTTCTTTCTCTCCCTTCTCTCTTCTTTATCTTCCTCTTCCTCTTGCTATCTCTCATTTCTTTCTATACGAAATGTGTTTAGATCGTCGATAGGATCGCGTAGAACCAAAAAGAATTGAATTCCGTCATCTTTGAGAATTTTCAGGGTTGCTTTTCCCCCATTTTGATGCTAAAATGTTCATATCATGTTTATATAATGCTTGATGTGTTATATTTGAAGTTTGGTTGAGTATAGAATTTATTTTGAATTTATTTGAGTTTTTGGGTAGAAATGGTGAAATCTTGAATGTGGGGTTTTGGTGTTGGTTTGGGTGATTAAAGGGTGTTATTTAGGTTCCCTTTAGGTTGGGTGTTGTTTAGGAGCTTTAGAAATGTATTGGGAAGCTTTGATTTTGATACTTAAATGAAGGATTGTGGTTTTGGTCGAAAATGGCATTACCCAGCTTTGTTCTTGGCCAATGCGTAGACCAGGCGCCCGCCTGCCCTTGCCCAGGCGCCCGCCTGCACCCCTTTTTCCAGCGGCCAGACCTTCTGGGCAAATGAGCGCCCGCCTGCCTCTGCCCGAGCGCCCGCCCGCCCGCCTACTTGGAAGATTGCCCTTTTTGCTTGTTTTAACTAAATGGCTTAACTAGTTTAGGGTTCCTTCTTCTAATTAACTTAAGATAACACCGTGGAACACTTTATTAAGTGGAATTGATCCTTTTGTGAACAAATATGTTATGGAATTTGATTGAGTATCATTTTGTGAATGTGGTTCATCCTTGAGGTGTTGTTTGGATTGGTTTACCTTTGTGGTAATTTATTTGGATTGGTTCCCTACTTTGGAACCTTAAGTTGTTTATTTAAGCTAGTATTTATTTCTTAGCATTTATTTGGAAGCCCAGCTGGCATATTTGTTGCATCGGGCGATGGGAAAGATTATAATGGCAAAGCCAAGTCCATTATAATGTTGACCATTGTTTTGCCCATACTATACCCCTTTTCCAGATTGGCCTTGGAAAAGATAAGTTAGCTTCCTTTGTGAATGTATCTAGCTACCGAGCATGACTTTGTGGCATGGCTCTTGTCCTTTGTGACACTTTTATGGTTATTATTCCGCTGCTATCTGTTATGTGATAAATGCTATGTGCTAGCTATGATTTATTATTGTATATTGCATCATAGCATGTCATGTAGTTGCATTAGTAACTTATTGAGATTTATCTCACCCCCTTTCTTTTATCTTTGTTTTTTCCTTAACCCCCCCCAGGTGCTAAGGATTAGTCTCGCTGATCACGAGAAAGAGGACGTCGAGTGTGGATACATTCTTTTGGGGAAAGTTGTTATAGGTTGGTTTACATTATATCAATGTGTAACCTTTTGGGGATATTTGTACCAAACATTGACGTCACTAGGATTTGTGTATTTTGTAACTTTGGTGTATAAGCTTATGGAGTTTATACTAGTTTTACTTTGTTGTTCAAGTTGATTTACAAAACCTTGTGTTATCATCTTTTGGGTATAAAAAGAAATTTTTAGCTCCATTATTTTAGAGTTTATTGTTTAAGTCGACGTTCAGCTCGCGATCTCGGGCCCGCGGGGTTCGGGGTCGCGACAGTGTCCCACGGTGTTATCTTAAGTTAATTAGAAGAAGGAACCCTAAACTAGGTAAGCCATTTAGTTTAAACAAGCAAAAAGGGCAAATTTCCAAGCAGGCGGGCGGGCGGGCGGGCGCCTGGGTAGGGGCGAGCGGGCGCTCATTTGACCAGAAGGTCAGGCCGCTGGAAAAAGGGGTGCAGGCGGGCGCCTGGCACCACGCGGGCGGGCGCCTGGTCTGGATTCCAGCCGGGAAAACAGAGCTGGGTTCTTCATTTTTCATACCCATTTCACACATTCTCAAAATCAATGCTTCCCACATGATCCCCAAAGTACCCAAACAACAACTAAACCAAAGGGAACCTTAACAACACCATTTATCAACCCAAAACCAAGATTGAATCATGACATTTGTATCATTCACCATTTTAATCCAAAAACCCAAATAAATTCCAAATCAATTCTAAACTCAACCAAACTTCAAATATAACAACAAAAGCATTATATGAACATGATATGAACATTTTAGCATAAAAATGGGGGAAAAGCAACTTACTTGGATTTTCTCAAAGTTGACGGATTTCAAATATTTTTGATTCTACACGATCCTATCGACGATCTAAACAAGTCTCACGTTTTAAGAAATGAGAAATAACAAGAGGAAGAGGAAGAAAATGAAGAGAGAAGTGAGAGAGAAAAAACTTACCCTTCTTTGGAGAGAGAGAGAGAAATGAGCTGGGAAATAGGGTGGAGTGTGAGTGAGGGTGATAGGGTGAGGGAGGTGAGGGAGGGAGTAGGGAGAAGATGATGAATTGATTGAAATGTTACACTAAGGCCCCTCCCCCTAATACTACCCTTTCAAATAAACTCCCCACTAACGAATAAGACTCAACACTTCTACACTAGCACAAATGACCCAAAATAAATGCTAGGCATAATTATTATAACACATAAAATGCAAACATAAGTATTTAAATAAATAATAATTTAAATAAATAAATAGGCAAATAAATAAATAATAATTATTTATTACTTAATAAAATAGAGCCTAGATTTTGGGTCGTGACAGCGACTCTAAACAATCTAAAACAAGTTAGACATCCTAGGATAATTCACGCGCTCTAGCCAGGCCGTGGCTCCCCGGGGTATCTACAGGACTATATTGGAATTTTGGAAACTTTGGGAATCTGGACAAGTGTGCGACCGCACAGGATGACTTGGGCGGCCGCACAGTTTGGGTCAAATAGTACCAGAAACCTTCCAGATAGATGTGCGGCCGCACAGGTGTTTTGGGCGGCCGCACACCATGTCGGGACAGGTTTCCTAATTTGATTTGGAAAAGAATTTTGGACGGGTTTAGACACAAGTTTCCTATTTGGAATAAGTCTAACTTGTATATAAACAGCCAAATTCGGGCCAGAACAGATCATAACTTTTGTGCAAGTCTCCAAAGATTTTGAGAGATTTTTATTTTGTTCTAAGACATCTTAGATTGAAGAACAAAATAATACACAAATAAAAATTCCATATAGTTCATATCAATTGTGAAAACGTGTTTCGCAATTTTGGTCTAGCAACCAAGATCAAGTGTTCTTGATATTCGTTCGTGGTGTGGATACCGCTAGAGGGTGAAGCTTATCATCTTCGAAGTTCGTGTTCTTACTTTTGTGATTAAAGCTTCAAGTCTCCGCCAAGATCAAAGACCAAATCCAAAGTCATCAAGGGTTAGTTTTCTAGTATTCATATTGTTGTATTTGATTTAATCATGTGAATGGATCTATGGGCTTTGGGTTTCATAAAATTTTGAATGCTAATTTCCGCTGCGCATGTGACTACAAAACCCAACATTGAGTCCCTCTAAATCAGCAGGCAGACTCACGAGTCCCTCCAGTCCCCTTTACGGACTCTAAATTTTGGCCACGGTGAGCCGATTTCTATCACCGCACCCCTTCTATCAGTAAAAGTCGCTCACACAGGGAGCGCACCTCTATCTCTTGTAATTTTAAAGTTCTTGTTTTCATCGAGTCTTTGCTTTTTTCTTGTCGATGTCCTCGGTGGATGTTTTGTTCTTTCGTCGATGCGTTTTGCTTTGCAATCCACGTCGCCGAGGGGCTCTGTAGACACCCCGCCTTGGACCTCTCACCCCGATTGCATGCATAGTATTTTTTATTTAACTTGTTTTTGTTAATTTCTGTTACTTCAGTTAAGTTCCCAACCGATTCGATTAGTTTTGGACTAAACTGCATAACAGAGTTAACTTTAGAGTTATTTCTGTCATTCTATCTTTTCCACCCGCGGGCGCTGTAGACTCCCCGCCTTGGACCGCTCACCCCGATTGCACATTTGATTTTGTGTTTCTCCCTATTTTAAGTGTTTCTCGTTAGTTTTTGTTACTTCCGTTAAGTTCCTGACTGACTTCGTTAAGTCCAGGGACCAAACTGAATAACAGTGCTGATTTTCTAGTCCATTTTGTCATTTTTGCCATCTCCAAGGCGCGCGCTTTCACCTTTTGGGGCCAGAGGCGCGCGCATCCCGCCACAAAGGCAGGAGGCGCGCGCACCTGGGTGTCAGTTACAGATTTCTGTCCAAGAATCCCTCCCTTGCTCCTTTTAACAGGATTTGCCCGGGAAACTGACCTTTGTGACTTGGTTTTGGCACAAAAAACACACCTTCTTTACCTATAAAAACCCCTTTAATTCACCATTGAGGAGGAGAAAAGATTTTAAATCATTAACAAAAACAATACACAAATACTTACAAGGCATTTTCCTAAGAATCTCTTGAAGGAGTCTTTGAAGTCTTTTTGAAGTATAGGTAAAAGACTACTCTTTTCCCTCCTTTTCTACTTCATCTCTTCTTTCTTTCTTTTGCTTTAATCAAAAGTGCAATCACCCAAACATTTTTGGGACATGACATCAAAGACTATTTCACTTCATTGAAGCTAGTCACGAAGTCATCTCCCTACATTCCAAACACCCCTTTTTTACCCCCCTTTATCATCAAGAACAAGAAGAACATTTCATCATTTATGTAGATTTTGATCAAGCAAGACCAACTTTAGTTGGGCGAGATGGGTGTTTAAGTACTTCCCATCTCGTAACCTAACCCCCGAACCTCATAACAAAGAATCTCTGTTTTCGTAATCAAACTTAGGCTATAAACATTAGGTTTTTCTTATGTTCCTCTAAAACATAGGTGACGACTCTAAAACACAAATAGACATCCTAGGGTAACACACGCGCTCTAGCCAACCGTGGCCCCCCGGGGTATCTACAGTGGCGACTCCGCTGGGGACGTTTGAGGGTTAAACTTGTGTTTCTGATCAAAATCTACATCTTTTCTGGGCATTCTGGTTCCTGATGGGGGAAGCGTGTGCCTCTGGCCTTCTTGGCCTATGGCGCGCGCGGCCCACATCAAGGACCAGAGTCGCCCGCCTCCTAATGTTCTTCCTATTCTTCTTCTTTTTTCTATACTAATCATTTCTGCATGGGTTACAATATACATTCAGGACCAGGGCAATCCCCTGAGTCCAAAGTCTGACAATCTGACACGTTTGCCCAGAAGCGGGCGCCTCTTATAGATTCTGCGCCAGGCGTGCGCATCCCACAACACAGTCCAGAGGTGCGCGCTTCTCGGTGGTTTTCCAGAACAGGAACAGTTTCAGAACAGATCAGAATGATTTGGGGTGTGGGCACAGTTGCCTGCATCATGGACTGATTTGGACCTCTTAACTGTTTCATTTTGTATTTTATTTTATCGGTCACACAGGTGATTCAAGAGTTGTAATTATGTGCTTATTTGATTTTCTTTCATAAAAAAAAGTAAATTTTTTTTTGTCACATGTTAGACCTCACACTACGTGCACAATCTCCTATAAATTGCTCACTATCGAGTCGCACAAGTTTATAACCCCAAACCCGTCAAAGCCCGTCCTAGAAAGTTTCAAGCTCCACCCGACCTTGACTCTTTCGAAGCGGTAAACCTCAACCCGTGGCGTAGTTCATGACTACATACCAGGGGTGACCTTAAGCCTCTCATTAGCCGAGCACAAGCCAACACAATTCTAGTTAGGGTCTAACACTCCGTGACTGAAGTCAAGTTTCATGTGCCGAGATTTCCCTAAACTAATATCTTCAAAACCTACATGCCAAGTGGTTATCATGGACGAAATAAAACTCCATCCCCAAGTGGTTATTATGGACGAAAATAAAAATCCGTCCCCGCATGTATGCTTTACTACATTAATTTAGTTTAATCCCGACATGTGTAGGATTCACAAGCGTGATGGAATACGATGAGTATATGGGATCGCGAGATGGTCTATATACTAGTGTGACGATTCCATTATTTTCTTAGAAACTCAAAATGGACCCCGTCCCTCCGACTTATATATATATATAAAAAAAAGCCTTTTCTTATGTGGTTTGAATCGTGTGCCCAATGTGTGTTCTAAGCCTCTTCATGGACCGAAAGTGTTACTCAAGACTGACAAGGGCCTCTTCTGCAATATAGGTTCAATTGGTACTTACAGAGTCTACCGGGATTCAGTGAATCGGTTAGTTTGTGAAGTGATTACTCCAACAGCTCCAACAGCAACCATGACCGGCAGCAGGAATACCATGTCTCTCGAACAACTTTCAGCTATAGTCCAAGTGCTCCAAGATCAAGTCTCCACTCTCAATAAGGAGGCCCAAAATAAAGATGATCTTTGGAAATCTCACCTCGACAACCAAAGAGAGGCCCACGAGGCCGAGATGGAGCAAATGAAAGAAAAGCTCACCAAGCTTGCCAAGGGTAAGGACAAGAAAGACAATAAAGAGTCCGAGTGGACTCAAGGCTTATTTGAGAGCCCCTATGTCAATGCCCGCACCAAGAAAATGGGGGAACCAAGCACCGATAACAATGATCACAAGATGGTTGATTCAATTATGGCTTACATAGATCAACGCTTCCACGGCCTCAACGTGGGGAAAAATCCCGACACAAGCCATTATCAGTCCTTCATTCTCATGAGCACAATGGCCGCTCTCCCCGACAAGTTCAAAATGCCCGACATCAGCAAGTTCAAGGGCAACTCTTGTCCCATGGAACACATCGAGACTTACATTTGGGCTATGGTACCGAAGAAAGTCTCTCCCAAGGTTATGGCACAATGCTTCCCTCTTACTCTCGAGGGGGCCGCAAAGGATTGGTATGCAATCTCCCGCTCACAGTCCGTCTTGATTGGGACGCCGCCATACTTGCCTTCAAGAGTCAATACTAAGGCAACACCACCCACCGGCCAACAAGAAAGAGCTCGAGAACACTACTCAAAGGGACAATGAGTCCTTCATTGACTTCATGAGAAGATGGAATGACAAGCTTGCTGAAATTGTCGAGAGGCCTAACACCAAGGAGCAAATGGACATCTTTCTTAAGTGTCTAAAGATTTATCTCCGCACCCACCTAAGTTGGGCTTTCTATTCCAATTTCTCTCAAATGTATGAGGCGGGGATCCGAATGGATGAGTTGCTTAGCGAAATCAAGAAAAGTGCTCCTAGCCTTCGTTACAAGGCCGCCTCTAACTCCACAAAAGAGGCTCCAGTTAATGCCGTCACTACCGACAAGGGGAATTACAAAAGGGTTCCCCCTCCATAAGGCAAGAACTTTCAAGATAATCGTGTCTACACTCCTCTCCATGGCATGACTATCACCGAGGCCTTCGAAGCTCTCAAGGCCAAAGGGAAAGTTACTCCTCTCTAAGGGTACAAACCCAAGACAATGCGTCCCAACCATGCCTACCACAAGCATTGTGACTACCACCAACATAGTGGCCACACCACCGAGGAATGCTTTGTCCTCCGCAATGTCATCCAAGATCTCATAGACAAGAAAGAGTTCATAGTGCCTAATGGCGAGGATGTCAATGTAATAGAGGTAGGAGAAGTTGAGGAGACCACTCATTCAATCCCATTTGTGAATGAGGGCTCCAATGTGATGAATAAATTTAACAATTCTTGTTACGTTGTGACTTACGATAAGGTAATAAGGGAAGTACTAGAGAATAGGAAAAAGAAGCAAGATGGGAATGTCAACATGCTAACTCGATCCGGATGAGTCATAGCAAGAAACCCCGCTACTTCTGCACCAAGCACCTCTTCTCAAAGACCGCAAGCTTGCGACACTCCCGAAGACCCTTTATTGGTTCAACTCAAGAAAACTCAAGCCAACATCTCCATTTAGGACCTCATTTCATCCTCAAAGAAGCACCGAGATCTTGTCATCAGTAATCTCGATGACACGTCGATCTCTCCCGATACAACTCCCGAAGACCTTACGGCAACGATAGGTCACATTCATTTTGGCAATGTCATCACCTTTGCCGACATGGACCTTCCACCATTTGGTTCTGACCACAATGAGGCCATTTATCTCAAGGTGAGAGCAAGGGGGAGACCTATCTCAAGAGTCTTGGTTGACGGTGGTTCCACACTCAACTTGATGCCCGGCCGAATCATGGGTATACTGGGGCTTAAGTTCTGACTTAAAGCCTTCTACTCAAGTGATCTAAGGTTATGATAGCACTGCCCGCACAGTCATGGGTATGGTGGAAATAGACATTGAGTTTAGGAGCATGGTCATGTCTGTCCCATTCCAAGTGCTCGACGTCCCTTCCTCATTCAATTTTCTCTTGGGCCGACTGTGGATACACAGTTCTAACGCTGTCCCTTCGACTCTCCATTAGTGTGTGAAGTTCAGAAATGGGGATGAAATAGTGACCGTTATGGTAGAAAATGTCACTATCCATATAAATGGGTAACCCATTCACCAAATCTAGCATGGTTTAGCAGACTCTACCCTCTCTGACGTCTCAATCAACGCCATTGACAAAGAAGGGGGAAACGAATTATGGACCCATGGAAATCGCAAAGTCCTCCGCATGATGAGGAATATGAATTACTTCCCTGGTTTAGGCCTAGGGAAATATCAACAATGAAGGATGCAACCTATTGAGGTTCCTTTTGTTAAGAACACATTCGGTTTGGGATATGAGCCTTCCAGAGATGACTTGAAACACGAACAAGACATCAAGAATGAAAAGGCCCGAGCCCGAAGGGAAGGCCGTCGTTATGAGATTCCCAATTTGAGGCCTTACCCCAAGACACTGAATGGCTACTTTGTCCGTCAAGGGGAAGAGGTTCCGTACGTAATCTTTCCCGAGCCATGGGTTAACAACAAGGGCATCAGAATGCCTGGTCTTGAAATCTTTACCGAATGAGAGATTCAGAAATCTGAAAGGGAACGAACTCCTATGTCTCCCCGAGAATGTGGGGGAAGAAAGTGACCATAGAGTCCGAAACAGAGATTACCGTGGGGGAGGAATCGACGGATCTATCCTCCATGTTCGAAGAATTGGCCATCATGGACGAGTGCCAAGTAAATGCCAACTACGATACCGACACGAGGAAGGAAACTATCAGCGAGATCTAGCCAAGCTCTGAGCCGATCAAAAACTGGTATTCTACGAAGGGACCCGTGGTATCCGAAGAATTCTTGGTCGAGAAGATGGGTTGCATTCAGAGCAAGATCACAAAGAAAGACTTGTTCACATTCACTTTCGAGTCCGAGAGTGTTTTCGATACCCTTACCCAAGAGGATATGGATGCCATAGCCGAGCGTGTGTTCCCTTTCTGTGTTAATGAAAAATTTGATCTTTCTGAGTACCCCAAGATTGCAAACATCATGAATGATGAATTAACAAATAATGAATTTAATGAAATAGTTAATAACGATTCAAATTATGATGAAATAGACCACGAAAACACAACATACTTAAATGAACTTGCTCAACAGGTCTGTAGTCATGGTGAAAATGGTCCAGGGGCTGACGAAGAATTATATGTTATTAATCTGGCTACGTACGAAGAGCCGAAAGAAACCAAGATCGGAAGCTTCTTCAAGGGGGACGAGAAAGACAGATTGACTGTACTGCTCAGAGAGTTCGTGGATGTATTTGCATGATCGTACAAAGACATGCCGGGTTTAGACAGAAAGGTCGCTGAGCACAGAATTCTGACCAGAGAGGATGCTAAGCCGACAAAGCAGAAACTCAGAAAGATCAAGCCAGAATGGTCTTTACAAGTCAAAGAATAGATAGAAAAGCTTCTCAGTGTGGGCTTCATCAAGGTTACTGAGTATCCAACATGGCTTGCAAACGTCGTGATAGTCAGAAAGGCTAATGGCAAGGTCTGTGTATGTGTGGACTTCCGGGATTTGAACAAAGCTTCTCTAAAGGATGACTTTCCACTACCCAACATCGAAATGCTAGTCGACTCTACTGCTGCCTACGAGGTCCGCTCATTTGTGGACGGGTTTGCTGGGTATAATCAGATTCTCATGGATGAGGAGGATCAACACAAGACTTCTTTCACAACACCGTGGGGCACCTTTTGCTACACAGTTATGCCGTTTGGGTTAAGGAATGCTGGGGATACTTATCAAAAGGCTGTTACAAACTTGTTCCATGACATGATTCATAAAGAGATCGAGGTCTACATGGACGACATGATCATCTACTCCAAAGGGACCGACGGTCAACATTTGATCGATCTCCACAAGTTCTTTGAAAGGCTTCGTCAACACAAGATGAGGCTCAATCCCGCAAAGTGCACATTCGGGGTTATCCGAGGCAAAGTTCTTGGCTACATGGTCACAGAGATGGGTATTGAAGCAGATCCCTCAAAAATCAAGGCAATCATTGACATGCCTCCTCCCAAGACAGAGAAAGAAATCAAAGGCTTTATGGGCAGACTTCAGTACATCAGTCGGTTTGTACACCAGCTTACTTCCATGTGTGAGCCAATCTTCAAGCTACTCAAGAAGAATATGGATCTAGAATGGACCGACGCTTGCTAAAGAGCCTTCGACCAAGTGAAGCATTACTTGACATGCCCCCCAGTCTTCGTTCCACCTCACAAGGAGAAGCCTCTCTTACTTTACCTCACAGTGAATGATGAAGCCCTTGGGGCTACGCTAGCATAAGAGCAACGAGACTCCATAAAGGAGAATGCCATTTATTTTGTCCGTCGCCAATATCAAGGAGGCGAGAAAAACTACTCCGTCTTGGAGAAGTCATGTGCAGCACTGGTTTGGGTTGCTCAAAAGCTCAAACATTACATGGAAGCCTTTCCAATCAAGCTAGTAGCAAAAGTGGACCCGCTCCGCTACATCTTTGAGAAACCTTTCATGTCAACAAGGATAGCCAAGTGGTACTTCATGCTCGCCGGCTATAATATCACTTACGTCACACTCAAATCCATCAGGGGGAAAGTGTTCAGTGATCAGCTTGCTGAATTTCCGTGTGACGAAGTGAAGGGGGAGGACTTATAGTTTCCCGACGATCACTTGGTTTGCACTACAACTGAGGAAAATAATGGCAACTTTTTTTCGATGGCTCCGCCAATAAACATGGTTATGGGATAGGAATGTTGCTTGTCGATCCAAAGGACATCTACACTCCAAATGCCATCCATTTTGAATTCGAAGCTACCAACAACGTTGCCGAGTATGAGGCATGCATAGCGGGGCTAGAAGCGGCCCAAGAAAGAAATGTCACAGAGCTAGAAGTATTCAGTGACTCCCTGCTCCTTATCAATCAAACATCGGGTAAATGGCGAATCCAAGACCTGACCCTCCAACAGTATGGTCAACACCTCAAGGAATTGGTTGAACAGTTTCAAGATATCACGTTCAATTATTTTCCAAGAGACAAGAACCGCTTTGTCGATGCTTTAGCCACCATAGCCTATTTGGTTGAAATGCCCAAAGGAAAAATTGTGAAACCCTTAAAATTTCAAGAAGGACCAATCCGACATACTGCATGAACATTGAGATCAATGAAGTCCAAGATAACCCACCATGGTATACTGACATCATGAATTTTCTCAGCAACAGCACCTTTCCCGAGAACAGCAATGGGAAAACCCGAATAGCACTACAAAAGCTAGCTGCCAGATATGTGTTGATTGGAAACCGAGTCTACAAGAGACATCATAAAGGGATCAATCTTTTATGTGAAAACGAGTCCGAAGCTCAAGAAATCATGCACGAAGTCCATGAAGGCGAGTGTGGACCCCACATGAATGGGATTATGTTGGCCAAGAAGATACTCCGTACTGGTTACTATTGGACTACAATGGAACAAGACTGCATAGAGAAAGTCAAGAAATGTGCCAAGTGCCAGTTCCATGCTAATCTACAACATACTCCACCTTCACAACTGTACAACATGACCACACCTTGGCCATTCTCTTGTTGGGGCATAGATATCATCAGCAAAGTCCACCCTACGGGGAGAAATGGACAATCATTCATCCTTGTGGCCGTAGACTATTTCACAAAATGGGTCGAGGCACAAGCTTACCGAGTTCTCAATGCCAAGAAAGTGGTCGAATTCGTGAAGAACAACACCATGTGCCGATATGGTATTCCTCATGAGATCATCTCCGACAATGGTTCTTACTTCGAGAAAGAAATGGATGCACTTTTGGTTAACTACAAAATTACCAAGCACAAGTCATCCCCGTACCGTCCCCAAGCAAATGGAGCGGTCGAAGCAGCAAATAAGACAATCGAAGTCATCATATGAAAAATGGCTTCAACAGGAAGGGATTGGCCCGAGAAATTACCACTAGCATTGTAGGGCTATCGCATATCAATACGGTCAGCAACGGGAGAAACCCCGTACTCATTAGATTATGGTTCTGAAGCCGTACTCCCAGTCGAACTCGTGGTTCCTTCTCTACGGGTCTTACTCGAGAACCAAGTCAACGAGGTTGACTGGATGCAAAGTCGATATGAGGAACTAGCCCTACTCGACAAAAAGAGGTTAAGAGCATTTAAACGCACAAGGTCTTATCAACAAAAAATGGCAAGGGCTTTCAACAAGAAAGTGAAGCCTCGAAATATCAAAGTGTGAGATCTAGTCCTAAGACAACATCCTCCCAATGCCATAAATCCCCTTGGGAAATGGGGACCTCGATGGATTGGTCCTTACGTGGTCAAGAAGATATTGAGCGGCGGTGCAGTCCGACTCGTAGACTTGGATGGCGATCAATTGCCAAAGGAGGTCAACCTCGACAAGCTCAAGAAGTTCTTCGCTTAACAAATAAAAAAAAAACGCTCGCTAGGTTGAAAACCCGCAAGGGAGGCCTAGGCAAAAATTAGAGCACGTGCAAAAAAGAAGCCCGCTAGATTGAAAACCCGAAAGGGCGGTCTTGGCAAAAAACAGGGTGCACAAAAAAAAATGGTCTTCATTTGTTTGAACTACGAAGACCTGAGCCTCTCTATGAGAGGAACGTAGGCAACCTTCGAGTGCGGTCTAAAACAATAATTTTTACCCAATCATGTTGTAAGAAGATGCAATTTTTATTCAATCATTGAACTATTTTAACCATTACAATGGACGATGTTGAGAAATAAAAGATAAAAAAAAAAAAAACAGTAAATCCTAACAAGTGGTCTATTTAATTGCAATCTTGGGGTACAAAGAAAAGTCTAATCTTTCTTCGGTTTGGGAACCCATTGCTTCTTGCTACGGCTCTTGACCTTCTTAGGTGGCAGCGGAGCATTCTCGGAAGCGCCAAGGTGAGAAAAGACGCTAGGATGGGACGGAGCTTCATCAACAACCTTCTCTTTGCCTTTGTCAAAAGAGGCCTTGACCGGAACCTTGTATGGACGCTTCCACAAATAAGGATAAGTACCCTTACCTTTCCCCTTCTTCTTCTTAGGGAAATAACGCGGCCTAGGGGCTTCAACACGAACCGCGGCCTCAAGGGTTCAACAACAACATCTCTAGGCCTCCCCAAACGATCAAAAAACACTTGGGCGTGCCTTCACAATAGGGACGGGTACCGACTTCTCACCCTCCAGGACGGACACTTTTACCTCAAAAGAAAAATTCATGGGGGCCATTCTTGACTAGAATTGGAGGCTCAAAGAGATGAGAAGTAGTGCAGAATATTGCTGTGTGACCAAACTGGTCGAAATGGGTTCAAATTTATAGCTGTTGGAAAACCCAGTTCAGAAAAAAAGGGGCTGTAAATTAACAACCCAGATGCAGGCGCCTCCCCCCTTGGACCTGAAACGCGCGCGCCTCCCATCTCCATTGCCAGATGCGCACGCCGTTGACAGACGACAGAATAGAACAGCCCTTGTTAGTTCAGCAACTGCCCAGGCATTTCAACCCCTTCAACCTGCAGCCAGCTCAGAATCTACAGCAACAAAGCAACATTCACCAACGACAAGTGGAACACTTTGGGCACACATTTTGTTTGTAAAGAGTCGACACCTAAGATCGAGTCTAATTAAAACATAAAAAATGTAGAAAAAAAAGATAGGATTGTAAATACGTGCTATATGTTATTACATGTTAAATAAAAAATTGTTCAGGTACTCATCCTCCCCAGCCTACTCTGAGTCATCACCAGCGGTACTGTGCTCATCCCCATCACCGCTTTCGGTCTCCTCATCATCATCGGACTCTTCTTCAGACTCCTCAACAACGATCTTGTGACGAGCTCTCTTTGGCATTCTTGCCGATGAACTAGCACCTCTGCGGCTCAAGCTCCTACTCAGTGACTGCCTAGCCGACTGCACAGCCTGATCCACATCAAGGGCCGCATCTCTGTAACCTCGCTCCATACCATGGGCACCCCGAGCCATGCTTCTAGAAGCTCCAGACACGGTCCCTGCAACCTCCCTGGTCAAATTATCCATGTCTCTACACAGCTCCAGGACTCTATACTCCAGATGGTGCAACCTGCTGCGCATCCCCTTGTTCTGGCAGCCTATATGCCTACAGGCAGCCATGGGTATCTGTTATAGTAGAAACAAAAAACCACATTAGTGTACTGAGATAAGACAGACTAGAACAGAAAAGTGGGCCGTAATCAGAAACGTGCAAGAAAAGTAAAAGTCATACCACAGCAGTCTGGGCCGGAGGCTCCCTCTCCGGTGACATCTCCTCTGGAACTATCTCCCTCTACTCATCAACAATCCCAAAGTTCGATTATGTATATGTTGGTTGTGGTGCCCTAGGCACGTTTGATAAACGTTGTAATTGTTATCATTTATTTCATATCAATAAAGAGATGTTTTGATTATTATTGTTGTTCATGTTTACTTATAATAATCTCCGTCCCTAGTACTTGTTAAGCACTAGTATAAAGGATAAATGATCATGGGATGATCATGTTAGATTTATGGGTACTTGTTTGGAACAAGGTACTGGACATGACCCGCTGTATGAGATTTATGTCATGGTCTATGTCGTACATATATCTCATATTAGTTATGTCATTTGAATCCTTAGACATGAAGTTATTATAGTCTTCCACTTGATGAACATCATGTTTGACATATTCAAACGCTACCTTTAACCGGGTAGTTATAAAGGGTATGATTGGCATGATCGGATTCACGTAGGGAAGAATAATAAGCTAAATGGATTTGTCCCTCTTCGGAGAGATGTCAAGCTTAGGCCTCTCGTAGGAATGATGTTGATGAAAATGTTCGGCCGGAATCAAATGAATTGATTAGATCAATGTCATTTGGATCATCAACATATTCGGAATCGAGAAAGTATTGAACAAAACAAGTTGACCTGTTGACCATGACTTGTGTCCAATGACATCGTGGACAAAGGGATTGTGACACGTTCTAAAGGAATGCGAACTTGTATCTAGTTATACTATTTGGGTAGGTATGACGGTTTGCTAGAACCTAATCATATCTTATGGTTTCATGGTTGAACCCATTGCCAGCTTAGTATAATCCTAGAGGGTCACACACAATAGAACAAATCTTAAATAAGGACTATATTGGAATTTTGGAATTTCTGGAAATCTGGACAAGTGGGCGACCGCACAGTTTGGGTTGGGAGGCCACACAGTTTGGGTCAGATAGTACCAGAAACCTTCCAGATAGATGTACGACCGCACAAGGGTTTTGGGCGGCCGCACACCATGTCGGGACTGGTTTCCTAATTTGATTTGGAAAAGAATTTTGGACGGGTTTAGACACAAGTTTCCTATTTGGAATAGGTCTAACTTGTATATAAACAGCCAAATTCGGGCCAGAACAATAAAATAGCTTTTGTTCAAGTCTCCAAAGCGTTTGAGAGTGTTTTATTTTGTTCTAAGACATCCTAGATTGAGGAACAAAATAATACACAAACAAAATTCCATATAGTTCATATTGATTGTGAAAACGTGTTTCACAATTTTGGTCTAGCAACCAAGATCAAGTGTTCTTGATATTCGTTTGTGGTGTGGATACCGCTAAAGGGTGAAGCTTATCATCTTCGAAGTTCGTGTTCTTACTTTTGTGATTAAAGCTTCAAGTTCTCCACCAAGATCAAAGACCAAATTTAAAGTCATCAAGGGTTAGTTTTCTAGTATTCATATTGTTGTATTTGATTTAATCATATGAATGGATCTATGGGCTTTGGGTTTCATAAAATTTTGAATGCTATTTTCCGCTGCGCATGTTACTACGAAACCCAACAGTATAGTATGAAGGAGGCAGAGGATTATCGAAGCAATAACCCGCCCCAGTGGGGTAGAACTGCGCAGAGGTCGAAGGGGCAAGCTGTGTTCCCCAGGGATCGGCATACAAGAAGCCCGGCATCAGATGGTTCGCCTGAAAAAGGCCATAATCCTGGTAAAGAAAGATGAAAGGGGTAGCATCAACCCCTGCCATATACTTGGCCCTATCATCCTCAGACAGTGCTCCCCAGTTACGAGGGAAGAAAGGAGGGAACTCTGGAACCGCCGGCCTAGGCGGGTTATGGTAATCCACCATCTGGCTCCCATGCTGCCAGTATACCCTCTCTCCCAAGTACATGTCCATGCACTCTACGGAGCTCATCAGAAGCCTCGAGCGGGTATGAAACAATGTATGCTCTATGCTACCATAAATCGGTCTCCAGGGAAACAATGAGTGAGAAATGGACTCAGGCCTCAGACCATCCAGATACTGCCGGGCTGAAACCAAGCCAATGGGAACGGTACCAGTCTTCACATTTCTAGCCTTGTAAGACCACCTAGCACAATCGGGATACAAGGGCTGACCCTCTCTCACAATCCTGAAGTCCCTCATGCCCAAAATGGCAAAAGCCCACAGCTGCAAACAGAAGCAAGGGCAGAAATTAAATAGAGTTGAAAGTGCAGAAAAGACAAAAATCTAAAAGGGAAAAACAGTAAATGTACCTCCCAAGAAAGAGAAAAGCCCATGACCGAGCTCCTAGTCGAACGACTAGTCAAGTCCATACCGTGATAGCAAGCAGCCAGACCCGCTGCACCCCAGTTATATTGCGCAGCCTGGTCCAAGTCTATCAGGAGGTCCAGCAGAGACAAGGCCGCAAAACATCCCCCATTCGTAAAAAGGGTGTGGGACAAAGCGTACCAGATAAAGCATCGGGCCACCGCCTCGACCCTGTCAGCGGTAACTCCCCGAGACTCAGCCTCAAGGACTCTAAAGTAAGCCCAAATCCTCCCCCAGGTCACTCAGGAGTTCTTCACCACAAACTCGCAGTCGACTAGAGCCAACAAATCAGCAGGTGTCCTAGCAATCCCGCTAACACCACAAGGAATCGGCACCCCAGAAAAAGGCAAACCAGTCAGAGCCGTAAAGTCAGTCGGGGTCATAGTCACCTCCCCCATCAACAAATGGAAGGTGTGAGTGGTGTCCCACCATCGCTCCCTCAAAGCCTGAATCACATCAGGATCATTCTTCAATGAAGGCAGACTGCTAATGAGAGGACCGAAAAATGTAGCGGCCACCCGAGCCTGTACATTCTCTGGCAGTTTCCTCCATACAAAAACGGGCGCCTGAGCCCCACCTCGGATCTTGGTCAAACAGTTCCACCTCTGAAAAGAAACAAGAGACAAAGAAAAATTTGTCAGCATAACGGCTAGAAAATGGCCAAACCCAACATGAAGAAATTCAACATGACAATGGCATGGTGTGCGAACAAGTGTGTAAACATGAGAATGGGTGTCCAAACATCCTCTTCACAACAAATCAACAATGACAACAACATGCAAGCATGATCAGAAGGGTTACTGCAGCGGTATCACGGACAAAATGGTACGACCCTAGAATGCAAAAATCATCAAATAAGATGAATAATTCTTACCAATCCCACAGAAACAAAGTGGGAGATATGAGTATGGGACTCATAAGTCAGTTGCCTTGGGTCCATGGCCTCAACCCCGACCTTGGCTTCTTCTCCCATGGGCATCTCAAAGGGACGAGTTTGATGAGAACCCAACATGATTCCTTGATGGAATGGTCTCAAATGAGCAAAGGAAGCGTTTTGGGGTGTTTTCCTCACGAAAATTTGACTCAGAATGCCTGGTTTGGGAAATTTTTGAACTTGGCTCGAACAGAATTAGCAGTTTCTGAATATATGCTGAACTTAAACGCAACGCACGCGCCTCCTGGTACCAAATGTGTCGCGCGCGCGTCCCACAACCGTTCTCAGACGCAGGCGCTTCCCGTGTCCTGGTCAGGTTCAAGTTCCCATGTAGGAATAAATACATTACATCAATATGCATTCAACTACCATCCGAGTTTTCAGCTCCGCCTCGGGGCATTTCAAGTGCAAAAATTCCACAACGGACATCATTAAATCCAACGGTTAAAAAAGACAAAGTCAATCTCGATGTTTTCCCCAATCCGTGGTCAACTGTACCCACATCCCGCAAAATTCAACTGCAAATGTTACTCCAGACAGCGCACATCAAAATGCAGCTTTAAAACAGCAAATTTGGTCTGCGGTGAACCACTAAAATCACCTCCTCATCAGCAAAATCTACTCAACAAAGTCACATTCATCAGCAGGCAGACTTTCGAGTCCCTCTACACCGGTAGGCAGACTCTCCATACCCTCCACATCAACAGGCAGACTTTCGATTCCCTCTACATTGGCAGGCAGACTCTCTAGTCCCTCCACATTAGCAGGCAAACTTTTGAGTCCCTCTACATCACCAGGCAGACTCTCTAGTCCCTCCAAATCAGCAGGCAGACTTCGAGTCCCTCTACATCGGCAGGCAGACTCTCCAGTCCCTCCAAATCAGCAGGAACACTTTCGAGTCCCTCTACATCAGCAGGCAGACTCTCCAGTCCCTCTAAACCAACAGGCAGACTTTCGAGTCCCTCTACATCGGCAGGTAGACTCTCCAGTCCCTCCAAATCAGCAGGCAGACTTTCGAGTCCCTCTATATCAGTAGGCAGACTTTTGAGTCCCTCTACATCAGCAGGCAGACTTTTGAGTCCCTCTACAGGCAGACTCTCCAGTCCCTCCACATCAGTAGGCAGACTTTCGAGTCCCTCCACATCGGCAGGCAGACTCTCCAGTCCCTCCACATCAGCAGGGAGACTTTCGAGTCCCTCTACACGGGCAGGAAGACTCTCCATTCCCTCCAAATCAGCAGGCAGACCTTCGAGTCCCTCTACATTGGCCGGCAGACTCTCCAGTCCCTCCAAGTCCTCTATACGGACTCTAAATTTTGGCCACAGTGGGCCAATTTCTATCACCGCACCCCTACTATCAGAAAAATCCGCTCACACAGGGAGCGCACTCCTGTCTCTTGTAAATTCAAGGTTCTTGTTTTCATCGAGTCTTTGCTTTTTTCCTGGTGATGTCCTCGGCGGATGTTTTGTTCTTTCATCGACGCATTTTGCTTTGCAATCCACGTCGACGAAGGGCTCTGTAGACACCCCGCCTTGGACCGCTCACCCTGATTGCACATTTAATTTTGTGTTTCTCCCTATTTTAAGTGTTTCTCGTTAGTTTTTGTTACTTCCGTTAAGTTCCTGACTGACTTCTTTAAGTCCAGGGACCAAACTGAATAACAGGGCTGACTTTCTAGTTTATTCTGTTGTTTTTGCCATCTCCAAGGTGTGCTCTTTCACCTTTTGGGGCCAAAAGCTCATGCATCCCGCCACCAAGGCAGGAGGCACGCGCACCTGGGCGTCAGTTACAGATTTATGTCCAAAAATCCTTCCCTTGCTCCTTTTAACAGGATTTGCCCGGGAAACTGACCTTTGTGACTTGGTTTTGGCACCAAAAACATACCTTATTTACCTATGAAAACCCCTATAATTCACCATTGAGGAGGAGAAAAGATTTTAAATCATTAACAAAAACTATACACAAATACTTACAAGGCATTTTTCTAAGAATCTCTTGAAGGAGTATTTGAAGTCTTTTTGAAGTATAGGTAAAAGACTACTCTTTTCCCTCCTTTTCTACTTCATCTATTCTTTCTTTCTTTTGCTTTAATTAAAAGTGCAATCACCCAAACATTTTTGGGACACGACATCAAAGACTACTTCACTTCATTGAAGCTAGTCATGAAGTCATCTCCCTACATTCCAAACACCCCTTTTTTACCCCCCTTTATCATCAAGAACAAGAAGAACATTTCATCATTTATGTAGATTTTGATCAAGCAAGACCAACTTTAGTTGGGCGAGATGGGTGTTTACGTACTTCCCATCTCGTAACCTAACCCCCGAACCTCATAACAAAGAATCTCTGTTTTCGTAATCAAACTTAGGCTATAAACATTAGGTTTTTCTTATGTTCCTCTAAAACATAGGTGGCGACTCTAAAGCACAAATAGACATCCTAGGGTAACACACACGCTCTAGCCAAGCCGTGGCCCCCCGGGGTATCTACAGGCGCCTTCGACACTGCTTGTGGGCTGCGCACGCGTCTCGCCCCTAATGCCGGACTCGCGTGCCTCCCATTATGGCAGTTACGGACTGTAGTCTTTTCCCTCCATTTTCTTGATCACAATAACCTCTTTTCACCACATGTTTTATTCTAACATTAAACTCTTTTTATTTGTAACCTCCCAATCCCATATTTCTAGCCCTTTTCATAAAAAACAAAATATTTCCTTTTTATGTTATTTGATTTGATTTTATTTATTTTATTTATCTTATTTTTGATTGGTCAATTCCATTTCACATGGATTGATCATCCTTTCCCTCCTAATTTCACCTATAAAAACCTCTCATTTCTACCTTAGAAAAGGACTCAACTTCATCTTCTCTACAAAAACTATACACAAGTTCTAGGACTTGAAACTTCTTCACAAATACACTATACACATTTCTCTCCAATAGTTATTGACAAAGAATTCTATTCAAGAAACAAAACTCTACACAAGCTCTTTTCAAGTCAAGTTTGAAGTTCTTCCTTTCTAAAGGTAATTAATTCTTCTTCTTTTACTTTACTTGTCTTAGTCAATGTATGCAATCCGCATCAAATGGGACATGACCAACTAATCACTTTATTACAGTAAAGTTGGTTAAGGTTATCTCCCTACATTCCAACTCTACTTTAATTTCCCCATTTCATATTAATGTAATTTTTAGAATAGTTTGACATGTAATCTTTAGCATTAATATAATAAAACAATTTCTCTTTTATTTCCCTTTTCTTTCCCTTATAATTGTTAGCACTTTTCTCATAATAAAATAAGGACATTTAGCATTAGAACACCAATAGTAGCAAGACCCGCGTAAGTGGGGCGGAGTGGGTGTTTAATTACTTCCCACTCCATCACCTAACCCCCGAACCCTTCTCTTCCCAAATCTCTAGTTTCGTAATATTTAAATAGGCTTTTACATTAGGTTTTTCTTATGTTTCCTCAATAACATAGGTGGCGACTCTACAATTAAAACAAGTTAGACATTCTAGGATCCTTCCACCGCTCTAGCCAAGTAGTGGGCTTTCCTGGGGTATCTACACCTGGTTGTGCGCCAGTTATTGCGGCAATCTCATTACCATTTGCGCCATCATCTGCGCCTTCTTCAGCCTCATCTGATTCAGTGGCTTCATCCACTAAGGCTTCACCTCGAACTCTAGGCGCGCGCTTTACAATGCGCTTCCTACGCCTCTTTAGAGTTAAGTTGCCCTTACCAAAAATTGGTACATCATCTGATTTATGATCAGCATTGGCGCGCAGGAATAGAGCGAGCGGAGGGTAAGTGAGAAAGATTTTGGTGCGAATACGGCAATAAGTTTTGAACTTCGTCTTTCCCTCACTCTTGCTCTTTTTGTATTTATCAACTTATTCTATCAAGGTCTTCATCAACACTTAAGGCCAGTTAAGCTTTGATCGACCCATAATCGTCGCAGTGTACTCCCACTGTTCTACTGTGAATCTGTTCACATTTCCCGTCTTGAACACAATGGAGGTACCAACAAGATGTGCGATGTGATCTAAGAGATCTCCACCATCTCATATCTTAACTTCTTTAATGTTATTCTGCAAAGTGGGAATGCGCAGGAATGTTTGAGCTATCAAATTCTGAGCAGCCGGCGCATACGTCATTGAGCGACCTGACATACTTAGATCTCCGATGGTAGGAAACTCAAGGAGATTTCTGATTGACGTGTAAGAAACTGTCACTTCAACGTCATAAACAATGGCTCGAATCCTGTATCTGATATGCCCTTCTGTCTCTGTCGGGATTGTAACAATTTCGGCAGTGGAAAAGAACTCATCTACTAGCAGGGGTGCATAGTAGGGTTGATCCATCGTGAATAAGGGCAGAAGACCAGTTGTTCTGATGAAGGCCATCACGTCAATTCCCATTGAATCAGCAGATAACTCAGCGACATTAAATGTCTCACCAGGTTTAAAATTAGCAGGATCCTGTAAGAATAAACATTGAGTGAAATTAGGAGTGAATGAGGCAGATAGAATCATGGCAATGAACAAAGTGAATAGAGGCGCATAGATTGAGTTAGGCGCATAAGAGTTATAATCACCAAGGGCGCATACAACAATGAGGCGCATAATCAATATAGGCGCGTAGTATTTACAAGGCGCAGAGCATAGTTCTATGAAAATACTAATGAAAAATTAAACACGTAGAAAATTGACTAAGTATGAAAGTAGGCGCATAAGGGAACTAGGCGCATTATATCACAGGCGCATAAGGAGGCGCATAGCGATATAGGGCGCGCAGTTGAAGTAGGTGCATACAATTATAAGTAGGCGCATAACTATGTAATAACTTATACTTAGCATAAAAACACACCAAAAATCACAAACACATGCAAAACATAAACATACAAGTAATAAGGATCAAACATGCAAATTTTCGAAAACAAGTTTTGAAAATCATAAAACCCAAGTCATGCAAAAATAATAAAGAACACGAAGAACATGTCTTGAGTGCTCGAAGAACACCAAGAACACAAAATTCATGAAACTTCACCAAATCAAACAAATAATATGTCAAAACGACCGCAAGAAGACAAGGATCTAAAATATGCTAACCAAAACAAGAACAAAACAACAACGATTCCAGAAAATGGATTCAAAGATCCGAAATTTCAAAAAGTTTAAAAACTAAGATTCTTAGATTCGCAAAGAATAGAGCATTGATTGTTGTAAAGTTAGGCTATAAAGATTCGAAATTGAAAAACGAACACAACCTAACAAACGATTTCAGAAACGGAATACCGAAACAAAATTAATCAAAGAAAAACGATTTTCGGTTTTCAAAAATGGCGGGCACACAGAGAATTCGAAAGTGCAGAAATTTAAAGAGGTTTAGAGTAGAGAAAACATAACATTTCGTCTTGATTCGCTTTGGAAGCAGATTTTCGACCCATTAAAGTATATATAGATATATATAAAGAAATTTTGAGAAATGGAGAAGAAAAATATAGTAAAGAGAGAGAGAGAGGGCGGCGGTGAGGGAGTGTCTGGGAGAGATGAGAGAAAAACGGTAACACAATCATGAAAAAGGAAATGGGAGGAGGTGTAAGCTCAATATATAGGTTAGGGTTTCTAGAGAGATGGGAAGTTGAAGAGATGGGTAATTAATGTGAGGTGTCATATAAAGGATAAGCATTAATGAGGATGCGTCATTGAAAGGACGGCTATTTAATGCGAATGACACAAAGTACGATGATGTGGCACCAAGTATGTAGAAATTGTCCCATTTCGCTCAAAAGTGTATGAATAATTATGACTAATTTTTGCACAAATACCAAAAACACTGTTTTAGTGTACGTTTGGGGTGCAACAAAATAAATCCCCAAAAAATAAAAACTTGAAAAACGAAAAACGAGGGAAAATAAATTACACAAGTACCCTTAAACAATTTTGGAATGTCAAAAGACAGATTCTATGCAATAAATAAGAATTAACATACCTGGTACTTGTGAAAATTGAATACGTTCAATCATTGAAATATTAAATATGGAATTGATTTAGCCGCAACATTAATTTTTCGCATGTGGGGCGCAGTATCAAAGGCTCGCAGAAGTAGGTGAGGCGCGTAGGGATATTGCGCGCTATGAATGTATGAGGCGCATAAGGGGCGCGTAGAGTTTCCTTGAAACTTTGAAATTTATTTAACTTTTAGAACCTGGGATGTTCATAACTCAACAAGACAAAAAATCATTAGTAATAACAAAACTTTATGGATTAGAGGAGTTCAAGCATACCCATTTCACCTCTAAAAAATATGAACCGTTTCGCGTCGAGTGCTTTCGTAAGAATGTCGGTGATTTGAAAATCGGTTCCCACGTGTTCCAAATGAATGTTGCCTTTCTCCACGTGATCTTTGAGGAAGTGATATTTGATGTCGATGTGTTTGGTCTTGGAGTGCATGATAGGATTTTCCGAAACCGCAATTGTTGATGTATTGTTGCAGTAGATGGGACAATTTTCTTCAATAATGTCATAATCCACCAATTGCTGCTTCATCCATAATATCTGACAGCAACAACTTCTAGCAGCGATATATTCTGCTTCCGTAGTTGAGACAGATACCGAAGCTTGTTTCTTACTCGCCCATGACACAAGTCGATATCCGAGGAAATGACAAGTGCCACTTGTGCTTTTCCTATCAATCGTGCATGCTGCATAATCCGCATCTGAATAACCTATAATTTTAAAATTCAAATCTTTGGTGTACCAAAGTACAAGGTTAACAGTGCCGGAGAGATATCGTATAATACGTTTCACAGCAATCAAGTGTGTTTCTCTAGGGTCAGATTGATAACGAGCGCAAACAAAAACACTAAACATAATATTAGGCCTACTAGCAGTAAGATAAAGGAGTGATCCAATCATACCTCGATAGAGCATTTGATCAACCTTTTTACCTTTTAAATCTTTATCGAGTTTGTTGCCGGTGGCCAATGGAGTGTCGTATGCTTTAGCATTCTCTAGTCCAGACTTCTTGATTAGATCCCTTGTATACTTAGCTTGGTTGATAAATATGCCTTCATTCATTTTCTTGATTTGAAGCCCGAGGAAGAATGTGAGTTCTCCCATTATGCTCATTTCAAACTTGCTCTTCATTAGTTTCTCAAAGCGCTTGCACAACAATTCATTTGTAGAACCAAATATAATATCATCAACATAAATTTTAACAAGTAATTTATGACCATTATGTTTGGCAATGAAAAGGGTTGTAACAATTTTACCGTGAGTGAAGTCTTTCTCAATGAGAAACTTGGATAGTGTATCATACCATGCTCTTGGCGCTTGCTTGAGCCCATACAAAGCGTTCTGGAGTTTGTAGACATGATTTGGAAATTTTGAATCTTCAAACCCAGGTGGTTGAGCTACGTAGACTTGTTCTTGGAGTTCACCATTTAGAAACGTGCTCTTCACATCCATTTGATATAACTTGAAGTTCTTGTGAGTGGCGTAAGCTAGAAAGAGTCTGATAGCTTCAAGTCTTGCTACGGGCGCAAAATTTTCATCGTAGTCGATTGTTTCCTCTTGCCTATAGCCTTGTGCAACCAATCTTGCTTTGTTTCTTGTGATGGTTCCATTCTCGTCCATCTTGTTTCTGAATACCCATTTCGTACCAATCACTCCTTCATCATAAGGTCTTAGAACAAGAGTCCAAACCATACAACGTTCAAATTGATTGAGTTCTTCTTGCATTGCAACAACCCGATTTGGATCTTGGAGCGCTTCATCAGCCTTCTTCGGTTCAATTTGAGAGATAAATGCAGTGTAAGCATCAAAGTTTATAGCTCTCCTTGTACGAACACCAACATGTAGATCACCAATGATATTATTGATTGGGTAACCTCTAACTTCATGAATTTCAGGAGGTAAGTTAGGTTGGGTTGTAGTAACTTGAAGGTCTTCAATTGGTACATCTTTACCAGCTTCAAAATCATCAAAGATAGGGGGTTGAACTGGTTCGGAATTGAAATTGGGAGTGACACCAAGTGCAGCATTAGAATGAGGCACGTGAGTGAAGGCAACAGGCGCATTGTATGGTGCAGCTGAATCTTCACTCGGGGTGCTATTATCAAAGTTCGGCGCAACTGATGTAGATGGATTTACTAGAGTTGATGCATTCTGATCTTGTATAGGCGCAACATGAATACGAGCACCTGTCTCATTAAGCTCAACATAATCACCAGCAATATTTGGAGCCAAATGTCGCTCAAGGAGAGAATGTTCATCAAATGTAACATGTACGGATTCAACTATCACTAATGTAGATCTATTAAAAACGCGAAAAGCTTTAGAATGTTTAGCATACCCAATAAAAATACCTTCGTCGGCTTTGGCATCGAATTTACTTCTATGTTCATTTCCGTTGTAGAGGATATAACATTTGCAACCAAAGATCTTGAAGAATGCAATATTGGGAGTTCTACCATGCCAAAGTTTATATGGAGTCTTGTTGTGAAGTTTGTTGATGAGGGAACGATTTTGAGTAAAACCTGCAGTTTTGATAGCTTCTTCCAAAAAATACTTAAGCAATTTTGCTTCAGCTATCATCGTCTTTCCCGCTTCAATCAACGTCCTATTCTTTCTTTCCACAATGACATTTTTTTTAGGAACACCAGCTGTTGAAAAGTTGTGATCTATACCATGATCATCGTAGTATCGAGCAACACCGTTGTTCGTGAATTATGTTCCATTGTCGGATCGAACACTAACGATGTCATTTTCTTTTTGGGTTTAGAGCAGTCTGAATAATGTGGTTAGAATGTCATAACAATTGTCCATTGTAATCTTCATTTCCACCCAAGTATATTGAGTAATCATCCATCACAACTAGAGTATACTTGTTTCCTCTAATACTTGCAGTGGTAACTGGTCAAAATAGATCAATGTGCAGCAGTTTCAAACATCTAGTAGTTGAAGGATTTGTCTTGCTGGAGAAATACTGCTTCGGTTGTTTGCCAAGTTGACACGCGGCGTACTTCTTGTCATGATGATCAGCAACCTTGTGAAGTCCTTTAACAAGATTATTCCTGCTGAGTTTTGATAGATACTTGAAATTCAAGTGACTTAAGCGCTTGTGCCACAGCCAACTATTTTTGCTCACACTTTTAGCTACAAAACAAAGATTAGTACTAGAGTTCATATTTTGGAAATCAATAATATAAATATTTGTCTTACGATATCCGGTGAGTAATATAGCTCCAGTTTTGCCATTCTTGATAAGACATTTTATTGAAGTAAAATGGTATTCTAATCCTTTGTCGCAGATTTGAAATATGGATAATAAATTGTGCTTGAGTCCTTCAACAAGAGAGACTCTTTCAATGCACACTTTGTCTTTCTTGAGCTTTCCATATGCTACAATTTGACCTTTATTATTATCACCAAATGTTACTAAGGGACCTCTTTCTTCATGAACATCTTCAAGTAAGGATTCATCTCCAGTCATGTGTTGTGAACACCCACTATCGAGAATCCATTCATACTTTCTATCTTTAGAAGATCCAGCCATGAAGCAAAGAACCTGAAATATAAACATTTAAGCAGGTCCCCTTTATTCTTTTTTTGGGTCTTAGAGTTAGCAACTCTTGACAACTCACTCTTGCTTGACCTTAGGATTTTTAAGTCCTTTGGCATTGGGAGTGAATCGCAAAAGGCATTCCACGGCCTTATGTCCTGAACAATCACAAATTGAACAATGATGAAAGCCACCAATCACGTGAGTTTTCACAAACTCTTTACTTTTCTTTGGGATAGCATTCTTCTTTGGGTCAGATGAACTAGCCTTAACAAAATCCTTCTTTTGAAATTTTGGAGCTCTTTTTCTAGGAGGGCGCATAGGTTTAGAAGGCGCACGGCGGTGTGGTGCGTGGCTCCTAAGCGCATGTTCACTCATAGAAGGAGCGCGCCTTGTTTCAAGAATGATTTTCCTAGAGGACGATTCATCTGTAGCTATTTCCTTCCCTTTAGCTTTCCCAAATTGCTTCGTTGGGTAGACATAATGGAATGTTTGTCTCTTGACTTTTTTCTGTCATTTACCCATTGAATTAGAATGTTTTTCCTTAGGAATTTCATGAATTTGTTGCGGTGTGAATTCACTGTCTCTTTCAGCACAAACATCACACTTAAAGTTGTCACTAGTTGATGTGAATCCCAAGCCACTTTTATCACCACTGGCTTTTTGGGACTCAAAGATACCATCCATAGTGACACGAGAATTGGACCACTCATTTTTAATCTTTTTAAGATCAGTAATTTAAGTAAGCAATTCATCATTTTGAACTTTAAGTAATGAGTTCTGTTCCGTTAGATAAGTGTTTTTAACAGTAAGAGGAGTCATGCTCTTTATCTGCTCCTTAAGGAGGGTGAGTTCAGATTTTAATAGAGATTTCTCGGTCTTAAGCTGGGAAATTTCATCACATGATAGTGCTAAAGCTTCCTTCATATCACTAAATCGACTGATTACCTTTTCAGCATCTTTGAATAACTTTTCTTGCTTTACAATGTCCTCGTCATGATTGATTATAGGAATAGGTATAACTTGAGGTCCAATATAATCACTCTTTCTGAGTTTGCTTCTTGCACTCAGATCGCATTTGGAGAATAACAATCTACCATCGCTTTGAGCCGGAGTAATACATCCTTGTTCAATGAGCTCGCTGATGGTTGGTCCTTTCTTCTTCTTTACTTCTTGATGACCTGCAGATTTTCTAATGGGTTGGTTCAAGATTTTCATATCGGGAACATCTTTTGAGAAGTCATCATCAGAATCAGAATCATTGTCATCTTTTGCCACCAAGCACATAAGTCTATCATCAGAATCTTCATCGCTCTCTTCGGAGTCTGTTTCAATCCAAGTGTTCTGCTCATTTGCTGGTGATTCTTCTTCAGCAACCATTCACTTGTAACGAGTGAATTTGGGAGTATGGCTACTCTTCTTCTACATGTACTCAAATTTGGGAATTGGGCAGCTTGATGCAAAATATCCTGGTTTCCTGCAATTAAAACAAACAGGGTCTTCTTTCCTTTTTGAGTCACTGCTCCTCGTAAACTTTGGAGGAGCTCTGCTTGTAGATCCTTGAGCTTTGTTGAATGAGCCGGGTTTTTTACTTCGTATCTCTTGTTTTCTTTGCAAACGGTATCTCCTTCTATATGCTCTTTAATAGCATCCCATAATTCATTAGCGATAGCACAATGTATGACTTGTTGTTGCATAGCCGTGCTTAGAGTGCTGAGGAGAATGTTTCTTGCTTTCCCATCATTTGCAACTCTTCTAATTTCTTCTTCATGCAATTCTTCCTTTGGTTTCAGAATTGTTGGTTGAGCAGCGTTGGTGCACGGATTAGGATTCGCTTTCATTGGGATGTAAGGTCCATAGAATACGGTGTCATGAAGCCTTTCATCGATTGAGCTGAGATGGGTCAAGATGCTGAATTTCTATACGTCAAAATGATCTTCATCAAAGACTGGAACGTGAGTGTAGTTTGCAGTTGCCATAGGTTTTGAGTTTGCCATTTCGAATTGGCACCTAATCTGTTAAGCTTGAAAAACAAAAACGTTTTATAAAGGTGTTTGCTTTGATACCACTTGTTGGTCCCAAAGGGGCAACAGGGGTATAAAAATAGCTAGAAGGAGGGGTGAATAGCTGTTTTGAAATTCTTTTCGTACCCTTGATAAACTCAATTGCAAATGCGCACTTTATCAAATAAGCGTTATAAAATGCGCCTAAATGAGTGAGTGAAATGCACATCAGAATTTAGTTAAGTAAATAGGCGCAAAGTATGATAAAGGGGATGCACACACTCTAAGTATTTTGGCTCAAAGTGAGTGAAAGATGGAACTAAGGCAAATGATATAACAAACACAACACAATTCAATCCAATCAATCTACAATGAATAAACAAGTAAATAGTTAGATAAGATAATAACTTAAAAGCAAATGACAAGAAATTAATACGCACTATTTGGAGAGGTTCGATCGGGAAATGATCTACGTCCTCTACCAAGATGGTTAGTCTTGGATTTCTAATGGAGATCTTATATAATGAGTGAGTGTTAAAAATTACAACGTTTGAGCTTTACACTAACTCAAGATCTATAATCTATGAAAGAACAAATCCTAGACAAAACCGGTATATCTCTTAAAGAAAGATCTAAGTGATCAAACTAAAAGAGGTGCGTGTGTGTTCTTAGTTTCAAGGCTCTTTAGATCTATGAGATTTAGAGCACAATAAAACTAAAGTGTTTTTGCTTGAGGATCTGGGCTAAGTATGAAAGTATGAAGGTATGAAGATGTTTTTGAGGAATCTGGGAATTCAAAGGGCAATCTTTAAATCTTCAACAAATGCTTGAGAGAGAAATTCTGAAATGCTTAGCAACTTCAAATGGTTGAAGTTATGGCGTACTTATAGTAGTGCCCCAAAAACTAGCCGTTGGAAATCCCTTTTGGATAAGATCAAAGGACAGATGTGCTGGAGCTCATTGAGTGGAGCACGTGTCCTTTTATAGCCGTTAGACACATAACACAAATATGACCGTTGTGGACAGGTGTCCTCAAATCTAGGTGCACCGTGTTATTTATCCACCGTTGTATCTTTGGCGTAGTTTGAATCTCTTCAAGTCTTCATGTCTTCAATAAATCACCAAGTGTTGAATTAACATCAATGAGGCGCGTTGAACCTTTGGGGCGCAATTCATAGGCTCATAGGCGAAATGCCTAGTAGGCTCATGTCGCAAGGCGCATGGCGCGTGCCTTGAATCAACAATGTGATTTTTTTCTTGAATCTTGATATCTTCGCCCTATTCCTAAGCCTAGTCTATTCAAATGGACTACCTAAAAAATGAAGTATAAAAACTTCTTACATATAGGTCTAAAGTCCATGAAATAAAACTTAGGTGATGGATCAATCAAATCTAATCAATCCTATACATTGAATACTGAGATATAAGTGGGCATACCTAACATCCTTCCTACGCTAACCGTTTTAAAGAAATTAGTGGATTAAGGGGAGTTGGAATGTAGGGAGATAACCCCTTGACCAACTTCAATGTAGTGAAGTGATCATTTAGAGTCATATCCCGTTTTATGGGATTGCATGCTTAGGGAAATAAATAGAATATGAAAGAAAGAAAGAAAAAGAATGAGCATACCTACAGATAGACTAAAACTTTGTTTGATCTACCCCAATGCTTTATATAACTCGCCAATCAATTCACTGTAGCTACATCTGTATTGAGCTCTAAAAGCATATTTCAACCCCTTTTCAAAATGATTACCATTAACTAAATGTTCATCATCCATCCGCAGTAATTCATTAAAATAAGTGGAAATTTGTTCATCAATAACCCTGTAAAATGGAATGAAAGGTCAAAATTCTAATATTAAATTTTTATCTAGAAATTAAAAAAAAACACTAAAATTAAATATATGACCACAACAATGAATAAAGAGAGAGCGAGAGAGATTGTGATATACCTTGTTTGATTTGATTCTAAATGTTTAGTAATAAATAAAGAATAAAATGTGAAAATGTGGTCTTTTTTTTTGCAATCCCAACATGTCACTCTATTTCCAGTTCAGAAACGGTTGAGTTTGTGAAAGTGAATGGAAACCCAATAATCTGGAACTTTATCTTAGATCATGATAAAAATCGCTACTACTCATACGAATTATTCTTCCGCTATTGTTATTGTTGGGTTTTGATGCACCATGCGCAGCGGAATAATAACATGCAATCAAACACACATGCGCCCGGATCCGTCCATGTGGATTAAATTAAATACAAGATGAAAGAATAATAACCCTTGAAGATCGCATCCATAAACAACACCCTCTATCGGTATCCACACGTCGAACGGACTCAAGAACACCTTCTTGATTGATTGCTAGATCTAAGACTTGATGAAGAAACGATTTCTTCATATGAATTATTTTGCTTCTTTGATTATAGTATTTTGATGATCATAGATCTCAAAATAAATAATCCTACCTCTCTATATTTTATTGTTTCTCAAACAATGTGTTATGATTTCTAAAATCAACATAGAGGTTGTCAAACCCGGCACCATATATTTATATGAGGGTTTAACCTAATTCCATTGGGAGTCAAGATTTCTTTTCCGAAAAGAAATTTACAGAATCTGGACTGGGACGAGGAGGCAGCCGTATGGCTCCATTGGAGCCATACTCCTCCTAGACAGCCGTACCAAACCAGGTTTTCAGATTCCCAGATTTTTAGCCTTTTCAATCCGTTCTTTGTGTGACCCAATAGGATTATACTAAGTTGGCAACGAGTCCGAACCATTCAGAACCCGTAAGTCATAAGCGAACTCTAGCAAGCCATTATGACTACCCAAATAGTATAACTTTAAAAGTCCAAAGTTACCTTAATAGAACATATCACAATCCCTTTGTCATGCGATATCATATTAGACATAAGTCATGGTCCAAGTCAGCTTATGTTGTCCAATGCTTTCTCGATCTTAAGTAGATTGATATGAGCAAATGACATTGAACACATAAATTCATTTGGGCATGGCCATGCACTATCATCAATCTCACTCATCGAGTGACAAAGCAGATATCTCTCTTGAGAGAGGGACAAATTTCATCTTGAATTATCATTCTTCCCTACAAGAATCTGATTATGCCAATCATGCCGATGAGCCTTTGGCTCAATGGCATAGGCCCTTTGGCTTCTCTCCGGAAGGTCAAGGGTTCAAAACCCCTGTTGGGTATGCTTATTTCTTAGCCCTCCTAAATTATTGATGTAGCACAGGATGACCAGAATTCAGCGCTGGGAGAAGGATTGGAGGACTCAACAGGAATTGAACGGCTGTAAGTACCCCAATCTGAAACCGACCTATCTTAGAGGTAGCCTTAGCACCGTTTCAGGGATAAGCTAATAGGCCAGGACCTCCCTAGGATAAGCTATAAATTCCAGGACTACTCTGGTATAAAATTGGAAAAATCCAGAAGCTCGCCAGGCTGAGCCGTACGGATGCTTTGGGTACTAGAGGGGCCTAGCCGTACGGCTGGTTTGGGCACCCTCAGTCCCTATAAATAGAACCCCTTGGTGATCATTTCAGGGGGGGAGAAATACACATTAGGGAGGTCACTCTGCTGGAATTACCACAGAGTAAGAGTGAGAGTGATCACAAACCAAAAAAGAGAGAAGAAAGGAAGATTGGCCATAACCATCATAGGTAAAGCCACCTCCCCCCTCCCTTCTCTTCATCTTACTCCTATTTTCTTTCTTATATCTTGGTTATACATGTATTTACTCTTCATTCATGCAAAGACTTGTCCATTTCAAGCACCTTTTATTTCTTGCAAGACTTGTCCATTATCAAGCACTATATACCTATCTATTACATTACTATCTTGTCCAAGCTATGAGAAGTTCCAAGGTGCCCTCCATACCTTGTATGGAAGAGGTTCTAAACCTAGACACTCATAGACTTGTTGATTGTCATTTACATTCCTTATTCATTTAAATGTTACGCTTGTTTGGCCATGATAATCATGAGGGTGATGAAACTTTAGTGTTCATCATTTTCCTCTTTGGTTTAGCCTCAAAATCCCACTTTTGGGTCATAAAGATTCAATCTTTATGTGTTATTTTGACTCTTGGAAGGATTTTAAGTCATAAAAATGTCATCTTGGTGATAAAGTTCCAATCTTTATTCACCAAATGACCAACTTTGGTCCAAAGGGGACATTCATCAACTTTCTTGATTTTCTCCTATGATTGCTCGTGATCACACCCAAATACTTGTTTTGGGGGACCAAGTGATGATCATTTAGCATAGGAATGATGTTATAAAACTGGTAAAATGATTTCTTGCAAACTAGGATCAAAACAGTTTGTCCAGCTTCAGACAGAATGCCCTGTTTCTGTTCTGAACTGGACTGTTCTTGAGCAAACTGTAAAAATCCCAGAATTGCCTCCAATAGCCGTACGGCTACTTTAGGTAGGAGGGCAAAAATTGCCTGTTTTGCCCTCTGACCTTTATCTTATCACTCAAGGACCCTTTTTCAGCCGAGTTTCTCAAATAAAATCAACAACAGAACTTTTTCTGTTAAATACACACACACACATATGCACATTTTAACTAACTTAGGGAGACTCGGCTTTGTCCGAGGCAACTTGAGAGGACGTAAAAACTCCTCCCAAGTTGTAACCTGACCTCCGAACCTTTGAACTCAAACCTTTGTCATTTTGTTGTATTTAAAATTAACAAAATGTGGCGACTCCGTTAAATTTGACCGGTTCCCGTGTTTGGCGTTTTGCCGCATACCCAATCGCGTTTCCGCGCGGGGCGGGATCCTTACAGTGGCGACCCCGCTGGGGAGTAGAGTGCTTTCAGACTTCTTTCTAGAAGATTCGGGGAAATTCTTGTGTGGTTCAAACTCCCGTTCCTGTTAGTTGACTTCTTGCATATTTGTGTGTGTTTGATGTTTCTGTTTGAACTGTTTTGAGTACATACGTTCTGGAAATACAATAAACTGGGGCTGGATGATCAGAAGTTGGAGAAACTGAGAAAAATCTTCACCCTCTTGCTTTAGCCGTACGGCTACTTTAGGTAGGGGCCAGAATGTTGCCAATTAACAGTTTGGTGCAGGGCTGCAACATTCTGGGTGCCCCTCTGCTTCTACTTGTCCAGGTTCCAAATTTACAGTCTTACTTGTGCACATTACCTTCATTCTTTTGGCCAAAACTTGGTTTTAAAAGGTAATAAAACTTGGTTATGCATGATCTTTTGTCAATAAAATGGTTTCCAAAACCTCATCGTGCATAATCCCTTTTGTAAGGGTTTTTCTTGAGTCTTCTCGTTGTGCACAAATTGCTTTGTACAAAAGGGTTTCAATGTAAAATGTTTCTTTTGCAAAAGTTTGATTCAAAATTCTTTGTTGTGCACAACTTGGTACACGTACAAGTTTTTGTCTTTGTTTTCTTATATTCCTTGATTTGTTGTGTATAAATTGCTCAATCCATGCTTGTTCATACTTGTTCATATCTTGCTTATGCCATGCTCATGCTATCGAAAAACGAATTGAAAATCTCTCTCTTTTTACTCAAAAAAAAAAAGGAGCATAGAATGACTTCACACCACGCGCACTTGACCGTGCACGTTCCAAATACCCTTTAAACCCGGGGTGGATGCCACGATGCAGCTCGTTGGGTGCTCTTGTTCCCTTCGATCCGCGCACGGGTCCATCCCACCTTCCCTTCTGAACCGAGTCAACCACACTTGTCCGTGACACACAAATACCGTGACTATGTTTGGTTTTTGTCTAGTTCACGTTACCACATCCTTGATACGCGCTCAAAGCTAATTGTGGCCAAATTAATGCCCGAGTTGTGACTCCTTGATGAAATACAAGCGTGGCCTAACCAGCCTCCAACTCGTGTGTTAGTGACGATCGCAATTAGCAAGGTCCATGTACTAACGATAGGGTGACACCGTGTCGTTAAGCCCTAATGAACGAGTTATTTTAATCATCCTTAAGCCCATGGTCAAGGATCGAGACGCCTCATTCAAAATGAGGTCATGTCGGAATGTCGGTGGAGCCTTCGGTGTAGTTTTCGGAGAAAAGTCTCGATCCCGACTGGGGCTTAACCATGATTAGGATGACCCGCGTATTGGGAACCTTACGATGCACTAGACCCTAGGTTCATTTCTTTTGATCAGTGGAAGCCGCGTGCCCTATAGGACCCTCGCCCGGGATAGTCCGTCCTTGGGAGTGTGCAATACAGGTGAAAAACGAGGGGTCTATAGGCGTAGTGATGGCCTCCACTGATCCAGGATTTAGAATAGTTGCGAAAAAGAAGAGCGATCTTTTCCAACCAGTTAGGAATAAATCTGTTTTAAGTAAACGTGAAGATAATTAATCAATAATAATAAACTTTCATGTTGCATGAGCCTAAAGCCTGTCTGCCCCTAAACACCGACCCGAGTCCATGCCTGAGTCTAAAATAAACCTCCTTCTCCGCAGCGCATAAAAAGTGGGTCAGAGTTCCGGGTAATCGCCTGATTAGTGCCGAGCCAGACAGTTCATCGACAGCTTCATTGAGGTTTTTCCAAATGACTAGCCCGGTAGGAAGTAGTAGTGGGGGTGACAATGCCACAGATCCGAACGGTCTTAGCAGGGAAGAGTTGGTACAGGCTTTAGAGGCCGCCAGGGCCCGGGAAGAGAATGACAGAAAACGCCTCGATGATATGCAGAATAGGGTTACGGAGATCATGAGACAGAAAGGGGTAGCCATTGTGTTTGAAAATGACGGAGGCTTTGTGAAAAATCACTGACGAAGAAGAAATTGAGAATGTGCCACCTCAAGGGTACAGTCGGGTCCCGCCCCCTCAAACTTACCCAAATGTGGGGACCTCACGTCCCACATCCCAAACCGCCACTCATCAAAATGTGCCCATCACTCATGTTCCCCTTGTCCCACCGGGTGTCGCTTCCATGTACCCACCGGGGTTCAATCTATATGACACGGTCCCAAACAGTCAAGCACCCTTGGCCCCATCTACTGCCGGCTTGCCGCCTCCGGCCCTGCCAACCATCTCTAGAGAAGTGCCTTACCCACTCTACTACCCGATGGCCCAAACATCCAAAACTACCCCACCATATATCCCAACAAGCAACCTGGCGCCAGGGTATGTCTACACCCACTTGCCACCTACAAATCCTCCTCCGATAGTCCCCTCCACCACTTCACCTCCCAACGCAGTGCCATTGACAAGTCAAATCATGGGATCCGTCAACTCCAACCCCCATGTGGACCCTCAAGTGGGATGGATAGTTGAGAAGCTGAAACAAATGGAGGAAAGGTTCGAGGGAATGAACGAGAAGAAGTTCACCTAGGGAGTCACGGACCCAGATAAGGTCGTCCCCCTCCCTCATCGATTCAAAATGCCGGAAATTGACAAATTTGATGGGACCGCCTGTCCCCAGACTCACCTCAACGCCTACACCTTGGCGATGAGGGCGAAGGGTTGCACCGTGCAGCAAATAGCTGATCACTTTCAGTTGTCCTTAAGGGGAAATGCACTCAAATGGTTCTTCAACTTAAAGGATGAGTCTCGAACCACATGGGACCGGATTAAGGAAGCATTCCTCACCAAGTACCATTCTAACTTGGAGTGGGAAACCAATCGCACCGATTTGCAAAGCACACTGCAAAAGACTGAAGAGCCGATCAGTGAGTTTTACAAAAGATGGAACTACAAATTGGGAGATATTTCCAATCCTCCCACCGAGGATGAACAGTTGGATATATTTCAGTCATGCTTGAAACCCCAACTACGAGCTTTGATCAGCCATCACTTCTACCCCAATCTCCGAGCCATGGTAACCGCAGGATCCAAATTTGAGAAGGCTCTCAATGAGCAGTCTCCGGCCCAAAATAGCGGAAACTCCTATAGGTACCGCCCTCCGACCACCGGTAAAGGGAAAGAAACCCTGGGAACGGTTAACAGCATCCAAGAAGGAAGCTCAAGGCAAGCCTCTCAAAAGGGTGGGACTGCAGAAAGGCGTTGGTATGTAAGGTTTGAGGATTTCGGAATGCCTATGAGTAAGGTGTTCGAAGGGTTAGTCAAGCAAGGCCTTGTAAAACCTTTGGTCAACTATCAGCCAAGGAATCCCGAGAAACCCCTTGACCAAAACAAAAGATGTGCCTTCCACAATTATCATGGCCACAATACCGATGATTGCTCTGTGATAAAACGCATCATCCTCGACCTCATTGACAAAGGAAAACTTGAACACCCCCGTGGCCCGAGCGTGATTAATAACCCTTTCCCCAACAACCAAGGCATTAATATGATTGAGTTCGAGGAGCCTACACCTGTGAACCTTTTGGAATTCAATGTCCCAATGGCTCAGATTGGGGAAGAATGGAAGGAAGTCTTATGGGCATGTGTGCAAGAGGGAGATATGAGATGCCCATCCGACTTTATGATCGCCAATGTGATGAGTGCAAGGGTACCCCACCAAAACGCCGATGAATTGGTCGTAATAACACTCACCGAACATGATTTAACGTTTGAACAATGTATGGAGGAGATGGAAAAGTACATTAAGAGTACGTTGAACAGCGAAAGCCAAGGCTCGAATGGGGATAGCCTTTCCCATGATGATTGCTTCCATATCATTGAGGCATGTAGTTCATCTACGGGCAAGAGGACAATTAAACGAAACGGGTCCGAGGTCGCAAAGATCCCAGAAATGATTGACTATGAAGGGTATCTCACCCAAATGAAAGAAGCCGTTCGTTCTCTACCTCACAAGGAGCTCCGGATCCTATATGAAAGTGATGATGATGAAGTATCCTCAAATATGGCTCCTTGTGTTTTCTCCCCGAAATTGGAAAAAGAGGAATTCCCAGCCTTGGATGATTTCTTAGCTTTGCCACCACTATCTCCGCCACCGCCGCTGTTTAACGGATCAGCGTTCCTAGATAATTATTGTTGCATGCTCACCCTGGAAAAGCTCCGTGAAACTGTGGGAGCCGGGAAGAGCCAGAACCACCACCCTATCTCCCTAGGAGAAATTTGTGGGTCAACATCCACCCCAAAACGAATGGTCACGGTAAATGAGTTAAGGAGGGAGGCATGGCCGTACGGTACCCAAAACCCTCCGCCTATCGGAGATGAGATGATAAAAGTCGATGACCCCTTGGAAGTGAGTGTATTAACTCGATCAGGGCAAGTGCGCACGGAGAACCCTAAGAAACCTCCACCACCGGAACACCGAGCGCCTCCCCTTCTTGTTGACAAGGCGAAACCCCCAGGTTCCGGAGAAGAGGATCCCATCTTAGCCCAACTTAAGAGGACACAAGCTAACATATCTTTGTGGTCCCTCCTTACTTCCTCCTACCCTCATAAGCTCAAGTTGGAGGAATGCTTGGCCCACACGATGGTACCCACCACAGCTACCCCCGAGGAATTCGTACAAATGATCGGAAGTGTTCAGTACGGAAATATCATCACATTCACAGATTTGGATTTGCCGAAGTTTGGGGCTAGCCATAACGAGGCCCTTTACATCACGGTACAATTGGATGACCACCGCCTCCCTCGGGTTCTGGTCGATAACGGCTCCGCATGAATGTCCTCCCCGCCAAGATGATGGACCCACTTGGCCTTGAGACCACCGACCTAAAGCCTTCCGTGATCACTGTCAAGGCTTATGATTCCACGGCCCGCTCAGTCTTAGGGGTGGCCACTTTGAACCTTTGGTTTGGGAAACAAATGATGCCGACCGACTTCCAAGTGCTTGACATCCCCATATCCTTCACTGCCTTATTGGGACGCCCGTGGCTCCACAAAGTCGACGGGGTCGCCTCCACTCTCCATCAATGTGTGAAATACGTGCAAGGGGGTAACTTGACAACTATTTATGGGGACAGTGTGACCACAGAAGGAACCAACACCAATGGGATTCCTGTGTTAGAAATTAAGCATGAGGGAAGCGGCATGGTTTTGACTGGCTTCACAGAAGTACCACCCAAAACCCACATTTGTTGTGTAGATCTCACGCTCACCAAGGATAAGATTCCTCCTGCGATGAGAATGATGCGTCTGATGCGCTACCTCCCGGGGCTCGGACTAGGAAGGAAGCTCCAAGGGACTCATAAGATTGTTGAGATCAAAGAGCAAAACACGCTTCATGGCTTGGGATACAAACCCACCCCCGGAGACCTCAGGATGGATAAGGAAGTGGCTCGGAAGAAAATCTAAGCCAGGTCTCAAGGGACTCCGTTTAAAACCCCTAACCTTCGTCCTTATACGTTTGATATGATCCGTTACTTTGTGAAGGGGGGAGTTCAAGTCGAACCCCCAGAACCAAGAGAGCCGATGATGACCAATTGGGATAAGTTGCAAGAGGATCTCAAAAGGTTCCGAGGGGTGGTGGCAAACCCCGTGAGGAGGGAATTTCTGGATACGCCCAAGATAAAAGGTCCTACCGATACTACTATCAGCCACGAATACACCTTCAAGGGGGTGCCCGAAATGGTAAAAGAATTTGAAACCTTGTCTGTGACGGGAGCTAGCAAGGAAAGGGGATCCGTCTGGGGACAAAATGGCGGATACAAGTTTGAGGAGGACGTTCCTAAGGACGCCGCCAAGGATGCTATGGGCAATGAGTGGAACGGTGTGGTAATGCAAAGAATGTTCGGAGAAGACTTGGTTGTACCTGACCTAATTAACTTCAAAAAGGAAATGATTGCCGTGATTGAAGATGGACCTCTTACAACCTTTGACCCACACACTCTTGCAAAGCCAACGGACATGCCTCTAAAAAATTGGGTAACCTTCTCTGGACCGGTGGCGAGCAAAGAAGAAATTACCGCGAAACTTGGACTGGTCCCTCGTCCCCTAGAGTCAAATGTCATAGGATCCAATATAGTTGAGTCTCCCTAATCTCTTATCTTTTAATTCGAGTCTGTCTCCTCCGAGGGCCTCACGCCCGAGGATTATGAACTTGTAGCCAACGTTGTATTCCCGTTTGCATTGAATGAAATGATAGACCTTTCTGAGTATCCCCTCATTGCCAACTTATTAGATGATAAATTAACTAATAATCTGAAAATGGTTAATAATGAATCACCTAATAATGCAGACGCACTAAACGATCCAAACATTAAATAATCATCAAAGCAGGTTGTTGATCAAGAGGAAAACCGTGCCCAAGCTGCCAAAGAGGTTTTGACTAAGGTGAATTTGGGAACCGAAAATGAGCCGAAGGAGACACAGATTGGGGAATACTTCAAAGGGGCCGAAAGGGAAGCTTTGGTTGAGCTACTAAAAGATTATGTAGATGTGTTTGCATGGTCTTATAAGGATATGCCAGGGTTGGATGCTTCGATCGTGGAACACAGGATCCCCGTGGACCCTGAGGTGAAACCCGTTAAGCAAAAACTTCGGCGGATCAAACCAGAATGGTCCCTGCAGGTCAAAGAAGAGATTGAGAAGTTGCTTTGGGTCGGATTTATAAGAGTGATAGAATACCCCTCATGGCTCTCCAATATAGTAACGGTCACAAAGGCCAACGGAAAGGTTCGATGCTGCGTCGACTTCAGGGATCTCAACAAAGTGAGTCCCAAAGATGACTTTCCCCTCCCAAGCATCGACATGCTTGTGGATACAACCTCTAGCTTTGAGGTTAAGTCTTTTGTGGATGGCTTCGCCGGATATAACCAGATTAAGATGGCAGAGGAGGACCAGGAAAAAACTGCCTTCACCACCCCATGGGGAACCTTTTGCTATACCGTGATGCCTTTCGGGTTGCAAAACGCTGGGGCTACCTACCAAAGAGCTGCGACCGCACTCTTCCACAACATGATCCATAAGGAAATAGAAGTGTATGTCGATGACATGATCGTGCATTCTAAGGGTTCTGACGGGCAACATTTGATAGACTTGAGAAAGTTCTTTGACAGGCTTAGGAAGCACTCCATGAGACTTAATCCGGCCAAGTGCACTTTTGGGGTTTCTCGTGGCAAGGTTTTGGGATACATGGTCACCGAACGGGGCATCGAAATTGATCCTCAAAAGGTTAAGGCAATTGTGGAAATGAGGCCGCCTCGCACCCAAACAGAGGTAAAAGCCTTCATGGGAAAGTTGCAATACATCAGCCGCTTCATAAACCAACTCACTCCCATTTGTTAGCCCATCTTCAAACTGCTAAGAAAGAATGCCGAGGTCAAATAGAACGGGGAGTGCCAAAAATCCTTCGACAAGATTAAGGCCTACCTCATCCAACCACCAATCCTATGCCCTCCGTACAAAGACAAGCCACTCTTGCTTTACCTAACGGTGACTGATGCGTCGATAGGAGCAATGTTGGCCCATGAGAAGAAAGATTCAAAGGTGGAAAATGCCATCTACTTTGTGAGCCATAAGCTACAAGGAAGCGAGCTCAACTACTCCCCAATTGAGAAGACTTGCGCAGGATTGGTATGGGTCGTGAGAAAGTTAAAACATTACATGCAGGCTCATCCGATACAACTTATTTCCAAAATAGACCCTATCAAATGCTTATTGGAAAAGCCATCTTTATCTATGAGGCTTGCCAAATGGTCCTTCTTCTTAGCCGAATACGATATCAGTTATGTGTCGAGAAAGGCAGTCAAAGGAAGGGTTTTGGCAGAACACTTGGCAGATTTCCCTAGTAATGAAGAAAGGGGGCCCGAACCAAAATTCCCAGATGAAGGAATCTTTACCCTCGAGGGAGGAAATAGGTGGCAATTGTTCTTCGACGGAGCTGCCAATAAAAGAGGAAACGGTGTAGGATTGCTCTTGGTGAACCCAAAAGACGAGCACACCCCCATCGCCATCAAATTGAACTTTGATGTCACCAACAGTGCCGCAGAATATGAGGCATGCATAGCCGGTTTGGAGGCAGCTTTGGAAAGGAATGTTAAGGAGCTGGAAGTATACGGCGATTCGGCCTTGATTATCAACCAAGTCTCGAACAAATGGAAAACACTGGATCCCGGTTTGCGAAAATATCATGCCTATATGGAAGAGCTCATAGCACAATTCCAAGAGGTCAGCTTCCATTACCTGCCGAGGGACCAGAACCGTTTCGCCGACGCCCTAGCAACTTTGGCTTCATTGGTGGAAATCCCTGAGGGAAAATTGATAAAACCATTCCGAGTCGGGAGAAAGGAAAGCCCAGCATACTGCTTCGAAATCGGAGCAATTCTGGAAGAGGTAAAGGAGCCATGGTACAACCAGATTTACCAATTCCTCAAAGAAGGAGAAGCTTCCTTCATGAATGAAAAGGGAGAGTATTTGCACGGGATTAAAGCCAAAGGTATGACGGCACTCAAGAGGTTGGCATCCAATTACGTCATCCTGGGGGATATCCTATACAAAAAACGCCATCAGGGCCTTCTCCTTAGATGCATAAGTGGGGAAAGGGCAAAAGAACTCATGCAAGAAGTTCATGGTGGAGTGTGTGGTCCTCATATGAACGCAAGGGAATTAATGCAAACCATTCTGCGGATGGGTTGCTTCTGGATCTCAATGGAAACAGATTGCAAGCAATTCGTAAGGAGGTGTGATAAATGTCAGCGTTTCTCCAACCTCAACCACCTACCGTGTCACGACCCGAAATCTAGGCTCTATTTTATTAGTAATAAATAATTATTATTTATTTATTTGCCTATCTATTTATTTAAATTATTATTTATTTAAATATTATGTGTGCATTTTGTGTTTCATAATAATTGTGCCTAGCATTTTATTGGGTCATTTGGGTTAGTGTGGTATTGTTGGGTCTTAATTGTTGTAGGGAGTGCAAGCATTTGTGGGTAGTGTAGGAGGGGTCCTAAGTTTAAAATCTTTTAAATCATTTCCCCTACTCCCTCCCTAGTCCTCCTCTTCTCCCTCACTCTCCATCTCTTCCCAGCAACTCTCTCCCTCTTTCATTGGTTTTGGGTAAGTTTCTTTCTTTCCTTCTCTCTTCATTTTCTTCATCTTCCTCTCATAATCTCCCATTTCTTAAAACGTGAAATGTGTTTAGATCGTCGATAGGATCGCGTAGAACCAAGAATATTCGAATTCCGTCAACTTTCATTATTTTCAAGTAAGTTGCTTTTCCCCTATTTTTATGCTAAAATGCTAATAACATGTTTCTACAATGCTTTAATTATTATATTTGAAGTTTGGTTGAGTTTCGAATTTATTTGGAATTTATTTGAGTTTTGGGTCAAAAATGGTGATTTTAGGAAGGTTGGATTTGAATCTTGATTTTGGTTGTTAAATGTTGTTGTATGAGTCCTTTTGACCTATAAGTTGTTTTAGTTCATTAATATGCTAGTTAAGAGTGTTGGATTTTGGTTGAGTTTTGGTTTGGGTTGAAAAATGGAAGAACCCAGTTCTTCTCTCCCGATTTTCGGCAGTTCAGAAGATTGGGCGACCGCCCAAAAATGTCTGGGCGAACGCACATCTATCTGAAAGCTTTTGTTCTTGTTTGAGGGCTTTTTGGGCGACCGCACAGTCCCTGGTGGGCGGCCGCACAGAACCTCTGAAAGTTTACATTTGTTAATTTGTGTGATTGAAGAATGCGTTTTGGTCTAAGTCTTGGGTGTCCTTCTAGTTGACCTTAGTGATCATTGTAGTACACTCTAGTGATAGAATTGGGTCCTTTGTGATCAAGTTTGTGTTTGAAATTAATTAAGTGTTAATTGAGATTATTGGAACACTTTAATTGTGCGTTTTGGGTACATTTCACTTTCTTGGTGACTTCTTGGTATGATTACCTACTTTGGAATCCTTTGTTGTTTATCGTGCTAATATATCATTACTTAGCATTTATTTGGAAGCCCAGCTGGCATATTGTTGCATCGGGCGATGGGAAAGATTATAATGGCAAAGCCAAGTCCATTATAATGTTGACCATTGTTTTGCCCCCTTCTATACCCCTTTTCCAGATTGGCCTTGGAAAAGATAAGTTAGCTTCCTTTGTGAATGTATCTAGCTACCGAGCATGACTTTGTGGCATGGCTCTTGTCCTTTGTGACACTCTTATGGTTATTGTTCCGGTACCGGGGATTTCTCTTCAGCTTCATGCTATTATGAAGATGATGATTTGTTGGTTATTGAAGCTGCGCAGTGATCCTTTATTTGGATGTACCGGGTTGGAAAACCTTGGCTAATATCCTTTCTTATGTGTTTATTTCCGCTGCTATCTGTTATGTGATAAATGCTATGTGCTAGCTATGAATTATTATTGTATATTGCATCATAGCATGTCATGTAGTTGCATTAGTAACTTATTGAGATTTATCTTACCCCCTTTATTTTATCTTTGTTTTCCTTAACTCCCCCACAGGTGCTAAGGATTAGTCTCGCTGATCACGAGAAAGAGGACGTCGAGTGTGGATACATTCTTTTGGGGAAAGTTGTTATAGGTTGGTTTACATTATATCAATGTGTAACCTTTTGGGGATATTTGTACCAAGAATTGACGTCACTAGGATTTGTGTATTTTGTAACTTTGGTGTATAAGCTTATGGAGTTTATACTAGTTTTACTTTGTTGTTCAAGTTGATTTACAAAACCTTGTGTTATCATCTTTTGGGTATAAAAGGAAGTTTTTATCTCCATTATTTTAGAGTTTATTGTTTAAGTCGACGTCCAGTTCGCGGTCTCGGGCCCGCGGGGTTCGGGGTCGCGACAGTTGGTATCAGAGCCATGGTTTGGCTCTAAGTATAAGTCTAGGTGGACTAGTATGACCTAGGAGGGTAGTAGTGTGCGGAGTGATTAACGGTTGATGTTTTATATAGGTACTTGGTTACAATGGTTCGTAGAAGGAGTGGTGAAGGTAGTACCGGTAATGCAAATCAGAATGATACAAGGGAAGAAGCACGTGCTATATTTCAAGGCATGTTCGAGGCGGCCATGAAGGCCATACAAGATCAAGGTCCGAGGGTAGAACAAGCACCACCCCGCTATGGATTGGAACAATTTCTGAAGCTGAAACCGGTTGAATTCAATGGGGAGCCCAATGTAAGGAAAGCTGAGTTGTGGATTGAGTCGATGGAGAAGATTTATGAGGTATTTTGTTGCACGGATGAGGACAAGGTCCGGTTCGCGTCTTATAAGCTTGTGGGTGCCACCGAGCATTGGTGGAAAGGGGTCAAAGCTAGTTGGGATGACACTCACACGGTTTATGCGTGGGAGTTGTTTGTGCGCAAATTCAAGAAACATTTCATTCCGGTTGTTGATCAGAACCAAAAGGAGATAGAGCTGCTCAACCTGGAGCAAGGTTTGTTGTCTATAGTGCAATACTCGGCTAAGTTCACAGAATTAGCCTGGTATTGTGACTATTTGGTGAGGACCGAGGAACAAAAAGCTATGAGATTCATTCGGGGATTGAAGACCTCCATCCGTACTCAACTTATTGCCCAACGGATTGTGACCTTCCAAGATGCGGTAGACCGTGCCTATCTGATAGAGCAACATATTGGGGAACATAAGAGGAAGACCGAGGTAGCTAACCCGAACAAGCTGGGAGGGCAAAGAAAGCCACAGCACCGTTCCGATAACCGAGGTAACCCGGGAGCATCATCTCAGTTTAAGGGGCAAACCACACCGAGGAATCCGGGTACTACTCTGGGGATTCAAAATAGGAAGCCTTGTACCTTTTGTCAGAAGGTAGGCCATACGGAGGATAGGTGTTGGAAAAAGCAAGGCAAGTGTACCAATTATGGTGAAATGGGGCACTTTGCGAGAGATTGCACGAGGTACCGAGGTCAGTCATCCGGGTCAGGGGTTGGTACTAATCAGGGTCAGAAAACGGATGCCGCTGGGAAGCCCAAAGTTCAAGGGAAGGTTTATGCCATGAATCAACAACAGGCGACCGATGATCCTACAGTTATTGGAGGTATTGTTTCTGTGTCTAATGTGAGCGCACGAGCCTTAGTAGATCCAGGATCATCTCATTCATACATTTATGTGCAATTTGCTTCTCTGTTAAATGCTGCATTTGAGTCTTTACCGTACGTGCTAGAGGTGTCGACCCCTATAGGAGAATGCTTGATTTCTGATCGAGTCTTTCGTGCTTGTGATGTGGTTATTTGTGGTCGTGTCCTTTGTGCGGATTTGGTAGTTCTTCCTATCCAAGACTTTGATGTCATTTTGGGTATGGATTGGTTGAGCAAGTTTCATGCTTCCGTTGATTGCCGTAAGAAAACTGTTACTTTTTCTATTCCCGATGTGCCTAAATTTGTGTTTGAGGCTAGTCCTCTGAGTAGAAAGGTTCGCTTAATTTCTTTTATGAAAGCGAGAAAATTATTGCATAGTGGTTGTGAGGGGTATTTGGCTAGTGTTCTTGATACTAGGAAGGAATCCCCTAGTTTGGATAGTGTTCGGGTAGTTTGGGAATTTCCCGATGTTTTCTCTTCCGAGTATGATATGCCTCCCGATCGTGAGATTGAGTTTTGTATAGACCTTTTGCCGGGTACGGCTCCAATTTTGAAAGCACCTTATAGGTTGGCTCCCGCAGAGTTGAAGGAATTAACGGTTCAATTGCAAGAGTTGCTTGATCGAGGGTTTATCCGCCCTAGTATTTCCCCGTGGGGAGCACCGGTTTTATTTGTGCGGAAGAAAGACGGTTCCTTGAGATTGTGCATCGATTACAGAAAGTTGAATCAGGTTACGGTGAAGAACAAGTATCCTCTACCTCATATTGACGATTTATTTGATCAACTTCAAGGGTCCGTGGTTTTCTCTAAACTTGATTTAAGGAGTGGGTACCATCAGTTGAAGATTCGATCGGAAGATGTTTCGAAGACTGCTTTTCGCACTCGGTATGGTCATTATGAATTCTTGGTTATGCCGTTTGGGTTGACTAACGCGCCGGCCGTGTTTATGGATTTAATGAACCGAGTTTTCCATCCTTATCTTGATTCGTTTGTGGTGGTTTTCATCGATGACATTCTTGTTTATTCGAAATCCCGAGAGGAGCACGAGCAACACTTGAGGACAGTTTTATCCGTTCTTACGAGGGAGAAATTATTTGCGAAGTTTAGTAAATGCGAATTTTGGCTCGAGAAGGTGTCATTTCTGGGTCATGTTATTTCGAAAGACGGGATTTCTATGGATCCTTCAAAGATAGAAGCCATAGTGGATTGGAAGAGACCCGAGTCAGTGACAGAGATTAGAAGCTTTCTTGGTTTAACCGGGTATTACCGAAGATTTATTGAGGGGTTTTCGAGGATCGCTACTCCGATGACTCAGTTGACCCGGAAGAATGTCCCGTTTGTGTGGACCGAGAAATGTGACAAGAGTTTCGAGGAATTGAAGAAGAGGTTGACTACCGCACTGATCTTTACTTTACCTAATGGAAGCGATGGTTTAGTGATTTACAGTGATGCTTCGAAAGAGGGTTTGGGTTGTGTGTTGATGCAGAATGGGAAAGTAATTGCTTATGCTTCGAAGAAGTTGACCCCTAGTGAACAGAATTACCCGACTCATGATATGGAGTTGGCGGCGATAGTCTTTGCGTTGAACAAGTGGAAGCACTACCTTTATGGAGCGAAGTTTGAGATTTTTACAGATCACAAGAGTTTTAAGTACCTATTCTCTCAGAAGGAATTCAATAATAGGCAACGCCGATGGATGGAATTATTGAAGGATTTTGATTGTACGATTTCTTATCACCCGAGAAAGGCGAATGTGGTAGCCGATGCGATTAGTAGAAAATCTTATGTGGCTTCGATGATGGTCCGTGAGTGGAAAATGCTTGAGGATGTTCGAGATTGGTCTCGTCGTGAATCGAGACATGGGGCTATTTTTGCGAATATTAGGGTATCTCCGACCCTAATTCAGAGGATAAAGGAAGCTCAGAAAGAAGATCCCGAGTTGGTGAAGATAATGGGTAAACTGAAAGAGAAGAACTTCGAGGATTTTTCTATTAGCCTGGTGGGAGTTTTAACTTTCCGTGGTCGTTTGTGCGTACCCGATGTTGGTGGGATAAAGAGGCAAGTTTTAGATGAGGGTCACAAATCGAGATATACTATTCATCCGGGTAGTACGAAGATGTACCAGAATCTGAAGCAACATTTTTGGTGGAATAACATGAAGAGGGAAATAGCCGAGTATGTTTCGAAGTGTTTAACTTGTCAGCAGGTCAAAGCCGAGCATCAGAGACCCGCGGGACTACTTCAGCCGTTAGAGATTCCCGAGTGGAAATGGGAGCATGTGACTATGGATTTCGTTACGGGACTACCTCGTACCCGTAGGAAGTATGTCAGTGTTTGGGTAATAGTGGATAGATTGACCAAGAGTGCCCATTTCTTGCCTATTGACATCAGATACTCGATGGAAAAGCTTGCGACCCTTTACATTGATGAGATCGTTAGATTGCATGGAGTTCCGGTTAGCATTGTGTCAGATCGAGACCCGAGGTTTACTTCTAGATTCTGGAGGGCATTTCAGGAAGCTTTGGGTACAGATTTGCGTTTTAGTACAGCTTTTCACCCTCAGACCGATGGTCAATCCGAGAGGACTATTCAGATTCTTGAGGATATGTTGCGAGCTTGTTCGATAGACTTCTCTGATTCTTGGGACTCGCACCTACCGTTAGTGGAATTCTCTTACAACAACAGTTATCAGGCTAGTATTCAGTGGCACCGTATGAGGCCTTGTATGGAAGAAAATGTAGATCGCCTATTTGTTGGGATGAGGTTGGTGAAGCGAAGATTGTGGGTATTGATTTGCTTCAGGATTCAGTTGAGAAAGTTAGAGTTATCTGGGATCGAATGAAAACAGCCCAGAGTCGACATAAGAGCTATGCAGATAACCGAAGACGAGATCTTAGTTTTCAGACCGGTGATTTTGTGTTCTTGAAAGTATCTCCGAAGGTGGGTATCCGAAGGTTCGGCAAGAAGGGTAAATTGGCTCCGAGGTTTATTGGCCCGTTTGAGATTTTGGGAAAGGTTGGACTTCTTGCGTATCGACTTGCGTTACCGCCATCTTTAGACCGGTTGCACAATGTTTTTCACGTTTCTATGCTTCAGAAGTATGTTCATGATCCATCTCACGTGTTACCGAGGGTACCGGAGGATATTGAGCCCGATATGACTTACGAGGAACGACCGGTTCGGATTTTAGATGCCAAAGTCCAAGAGTTGAGGAACAAAAGCATTGCGTTGGTTAGAGTTCTTTGGAGGAATCATAACATCGAGGAGTCGACGTGGGAGCTTCGTGATGAGATCGAGAGGAAATTTCCGTGGCTTTTTGTTTAAGGTAAGTCTCGTTAAAATTCGGGTCGAATTTTCTTTAAGGGGGAGTGAATGTCACGACCCGAAATCTAGGCTCTATTTTATTAGTAATAAATAATTATTATTTATTTATTTGCCTATCTATTTATTTAAATTATTATTTATTTAAATATTATGTGTGCATTTTATGTTTCATAATAATTGTGCCTAGCATTTTATTGGGTCATTTGGGTTAGTGTGGTATTGTTGGGTCTTAATTGTTGTAGGGAGTGCAAGCATTTGTGGGTAGTGTAGGAGGGGGCCTAAGTGTAAAATCTTTTAAATCATTTCCCCTACTCCCTCCCTACTCCTCCTCTTCTCCCTCACTCTCCATCTCTTCCCAGCAACTCTCTCCCTCTTTCATTGGTTTTGGGTAAGCTTCTTTCTTTCCTTCTCTCTTCATTTTCTTCATCTTCCTCTCATAATCTCCCATTTCTTAAAACGTGAAATGTGTTTAGATCGTCGATAGGATCGCGTAGAACCAAGAATATTCGAATTCCGTCAACTTTCATTATTTTCAAGTAAGTTGCTTTTCCCCTATTTTTATGCTAAAATGCTCATAACATGTTTCTACAATGCTTTAATTGTTATATTTGAAGTTTGGTTGAGTTTCGAATTTATTTGGAATTTATTTGAGTTTTGGGTCAAAAATGGTGATTTTAGGAAGGTTGGATTTGAATCTTGATTTTGGTTGTTAAATGTTGTTATATGAGTCCTTTTGACCTATAAGTTGTTTTAGTTCATTAATATGCTAGTTAAGAGTGTTGGATTTTGGTTGAGTTTTGGTTTGGGTTGAAAAATGGAAGAACCCAGTCCTTCTCTCCCGATTTCCGGCAGTTCAGAAGATTGGGCGACCGCCCAAAAATGTCTAGGCGACCGCACATCTATCTGAAAGCTTTTTTTCTTGTTTGAGGGCTTTTTGGGCGACCGCACAGTCCCTGGTGGGCGGCCGCACAGAACCTCTGAAAGTTTACATTTGTTAATTTGTGTGATTGAAGAATGCGTTTTGGTCTAAGTCTTGGGTGTCCTTCTAGTTGACCTTAGTGATCATTGTAGTATACTCTAGTGATAGAATTGGGTCCTTTGTGATCAAGTTTGTGTTTGAAATTAATTAAGTGTTAATTGAGATTATTGGAACACTTTAATTGTGCGTTGTGGGTACATTTCACTTTCTTGGTGACTTCTTGGTATGATTCCCTACTTTGGAATCCTTTGTTGTTTATCGTGCTAATATATCATTACTTAGCATTTATTTGGAAGCCCAGCTGGCATATTTGTTGCATCGGGCGATGGGAAAGATTATAATGGCAAATCCATGTCCATTATAATGTTGACCATTGTTTTGCCCCCTTCTATACCCCTTTTCCAGATTGGCCTTGGAAAAGATAAGTTAGCTTCCTTTGTGAATGTATCTAGCTACCGAGCATGACTTTGTGGCATGGCTCTTGTCCTTTGTGACACTCTTATGGTTATTGTTCCGGTACCGGGGATTTCTCTTCAGCTTTCATGCTATTATGAAGATGATGATTTGTTGGTTATTGAAGCTGCGCAGCGATCCTTTATTTGGATGTACCGGGTTGGAAAACCTTGGCTAATATCCTTTGTTATGTGTTTATTTCCACTGCTATCTGTTATCTGATAAATGATATGTGCTAGCTATGAATTATTATTGTATATTGCATCATAGCATGTCATGTAGTTGCATTAGTAACTTATTGAGATTTATCTCACCCCCTTTCTTTTATCTCTGTTTTCCTTAACCCCCCCCCCCAGGTGCTAAGGATTAGTCTCGCTGATCACGAGAAAGAGGACGTCGAGTGTGGATACATTCTTTTGGGGAAAGTTGTTATAGGTTGGTTTACATTATATCAATGTGTAACCTTTTGGGGATATTTGTACCAAACATTGACGTCACTAGGATTTGTGTATTTTGTAACTTTGGTGTATAAGCTTATGGAGTTTATACTAGTTTTACTTTGTTGTTCAAGTTGATTTACAAAACCTTGTGTTATCATCTTTTGGGTATAAAAGGAAATTTTTATTTCCATTATTTTAGAGTTTATTGTTTAAGTCGACGTCCAGTTCGCGGTCTCGGGCCCGCGGGGTTCGGGGTCGCGACATACCGCCTCATCATCTCTACTGCATGACTACACCATGTCCCTTCTCAACATAGGGCATATATGTTATCGGGAAAATCTCCCCGTCTGGTAGCAATGGTCACGAGTTTGTTTTGGTAGCCGTGGATTACTTCATAAAGTAGGTAGAGGCTAAGTCATACCGGGTCCTCACCTCCAAGAAGGTGGTAGGATTTATAAAAGAGAATATCATGTGCCGGTACGGGGTCCCGAACGAGGTCATTACCGACAACGGCTCGCACTTCGAGGGAGAATGCGATCGGTTATTGGGAGAATTCCGAGTTACTCGCCACAAGTCCTCCCCATATAGACCCCAGACCAATGGCGTGGTAGAAGCCGCCAACAAAACGCTTGAGAGGATCATTAGAAAGATGGCAACACGGGGAAGAGATTGGCCTGAAAAGCTACACCTAGCTTTGTGGGGCTACCGGACTTCGGTCAGAACAACCACAGGAGGAAACTCCTTTTTCTTTGACGTACGGAATGGAAGCCATGCTCCCCGCAGAATTGGAAGTACCGTCCCTAAGAGTTTTGTTGGAAAATAAGATCCACGAGGTCGATTGGCTTCGAAGCCGACATGATGAGCTGGCCTTGTTGGACGAACGTCGCCTGAGGGCCATGGAACACATCCGCGCCTACCAAGGGAGAATGGTGCGAGCCTTTGATAAGAAGGTAAAGCCTCGAGAGATTCGGGCAGGAGATCTAGTCCTTAAGGAAAAACCCTGGGGAGGTCTAATCCCGATGGAAAATGGGAACCCGTGTGGATTGGTCCCTTTGTGATACAAGAAGTCTTTTCAGGGGGTGCAATGAGGCTCGCCGACTTGGACGGCAACCCCTTTATGCACCCAGTCAATGGTGATAAGCTCCGTCGTTACTTTGTTTAAAAAAAAAAAAGGGGTGCTAAAAGAATATACCCACCTAGATTGAAAACCCATTTGGGCGGTCTAGAGAAAAAACAGGGTCGCATCCTAAACATTTGTGGAGAAATGAGCTACGATGACCTGAGCCTCTTAGATTTTCATTTGTAAAAGGGGAACGTAGGCAGCCAATCTTTGGTCCGGTCTAAAAAATAAATAAAAATCAAATTTGGACTTGAGTAAAAGCTCCATGAGAATGCAAATTGGCTTCATAAGTAACCATTTTCATTACAGTTAAAACACTTCTTTGATGAGTTCAAGCATGGTCTACTCTCGACCCAACTAACATGCTTAAGACATAACTAAAATACCTAAGATAAACTAATGTGTCTACAATGGCAATGGGTGGATACATGGAAATCACTGTTCTTCGTCCCTCCACTTCTTCTTTTGACTTCTTCGGGTCTTCTTTTTCTTCACCTCAAAGATGTCAATTCCCCCTTTTCCATGATCAGAGGCTCTTCCAGCATCATCTACGAGCCCGGTCGCCCTCAAAGCTGCACTGGCGGCGGCCCAAGCCCGAAAATCCTCCATTCATGCCCCCGCCTTAGGCATCGCGGCCATCCTCCTGTCTGCCAAAACCTTGTAGTCCTCAACAACGCCTCCAGTAATGTTATGGCCACTCGCCACAGCTTCGATCTCCCTTAGAACCTTGCTAGGACAATAAGTCTCACCAAGAATAGCCTCACGCCTCTCCTCAATGAGCCTCTGAATCTGTCCCATGGTCTGTTCATACCAGTCCAAGTACACCGTGGTCAAAACCATGCTAGCCGCTCGCCCAAGAAGTGCCCGAGCTGGAAAGAGGGAGTAAGTCCACGACCGGGACAGGAATGAAACAGTGGCGGAGTCCCACATAGACAGAGATAGAAGCCTCAAGTGCTCCGGGTTGACACCCGACCACTCCAACAGTGGAGTCTGCGGTAACCCAAACTGACGACGGACCAAAGAAGGGATATAATGAGATGAACCCAAGAGTCCTGGCACCCGAACAAAAGGGGAATTATCTTGGTACTCCCGCACCGAGCCAATACGTGTCACGACCCGAAAACTAGGCTCTATTTTATTAGTAATAAATAATTATTATTTAATTATTTGCTCATTTATTCATTTAAATTATTATTTAATTAATGAATTATGTGTGCTTTGTATGTGTTATAATAATTTATGCTTAGCATTTTATTTGGGTTAGTGTAGTATTGTTGGGTCTTAATGGTTAGTAGGGAGTGTAAGTATTGTGTTAGTGTGTAGGGGAGGGGGTCTATGTGTAAATTCTCTAATCATCCTACTTACTCCCTATTTTCCCCTCACCTCCCTCTCACCTCCCTCACACTCCACCTCCATCTCTTTCCCAACTCATTTTTCTCTCTCTCTTCCTAGCCAAAGAAAGGGGTAAGTTTTCTCTTCCTTCTCTCTTCATTTTAGCTATCTTCCTCTCATCTTCTCTCATTTCTCTCTATACGAAATGTGTTTAGATCGTCGATAGGATCGCGTAGAATCAAGAATATTCGAATTCCGTCAACTTCATTATTTTCAAGTAAGTTGCTTTTCCCCCATTTTTATGCTAAAATGTTCATATCATGTTTATATAATGCTTGAGTTGTTATATTTGAAGTTTGGTTGAGTTTCGAATTTATTTGGAATTTATTTGAGTTTTGGTCAAAAATGGTGATTTTATGAATGTTGGGTTTGAATCTTGATTTTGGTTGTTAAATGTTGTTATATGAGTTCTTTTGACCTATAAGTTGTTTTAGTTCATTAATAGGCTAGTTAAGAGTGTTGGATTTTGGTTTAGTTTTGGTTTGGGTTAAAAATGGGAGAACCCAGTTCATCCCTCCCGATTTCCGGCAGACCAGAAGGTTGGGCGACCGCCCAAAAATGTCTGGGCGACCGCACATCTATCTGAAAGGTTTTGTTCTTGTTTGATGACTTTTTGGGCGACCGCACAGTTGGGTTTGGGCGGCCGCACAGAACCTCTGAAACTTTTCATTTGTTAATTTGTGTGATTGAAGAATGCGTTTTAGTCTATGTCTTGGGTGTCCTTCTAGTCGACCTTAGTGATCATTGTAGTACACTCTAGTGATAGAATTGGGTCCTTTGTGATCAAGTTTGTGTTTGAAATTAATTAAGTGTTAATTGGGATTTGGAACATCTTATTGAGGTATTGTTGGTTTGACTTATCTTTGTGATGATCATTTGGTATATGTTTGGGCATCTTATGATGTGTTCGTGATTGTTCCAATCGAATTGATTTTCGAGTAAGACTTGGTCTAGGTTCTAGGCGATGTCCTATAGTACCTAGAGGGTTGTTACTGAACACCAAAGTGTAGGGTTTAGTCCGGTCGTGATCATGTTCTAATAAGTGTAACCTTTTGGATTCGTTTGGGGTGTTTAGAATTGGTTCGTTATGAACGAAGGTAAAGCGTGATTGGCAATTGGGTACCTACGGTTCGATTAACCTTAAGGTGTATTCATTCTGATTTCCTACTTTGGAATTCCAGGTGTAAGAGATGGTTGAGTTCATGGTCCTAGTATATCTTTATGAGTAAATGTTTAGGGTCATTTTGGTAATAGTCATTGTGCTATTTGTGAGCGACCGTTTGGGTTGTGCTCTTTATGAGTAACTTGTGGGTATCATATTTAGGATGTATTTGGTACGTGCCTTATCTTGGAATCATTATGCCTTAATGGTCAATGTTGTTGGACTCTTTTATGAGAAACTCCTTGTGCTATTGTTGTTGAACTCTTCTTGAGTAATCGTTTGCATCTTTTATGGTGATTAATTGGTATGGTTCCCTACTTTGGAACCTTAAATTGTTTATTTAAGCTAGTATTTATTACTTAGCATTTGGAAGCCCAGCTGGCATATTTGTTGCATCGGGCGATGTGAAAGATTATAATGGCAAAGCCAAGTCCATTATAATGTTGACCATTGTTTTGCCCCCTTCTATACCCCCTTTTCCAGATTGGCCTTGGAAGGGATAAGTTAGCTTCCTTTGTGAATGTATCTAACTACCGAGCATGACTTTGTGGCATGGCTCTTGTCCTTTGTGACACTCTCATTATTATTGGTTCCGGTACCGGGTTTCTCTTCAGCTTTCATGCTAGTATGAAGATGATGATTTGTTGATTATTGAAGCTGCGCAGCGACCTTTATTTGGTTCTTCAGTTGGGTGAAACCTTGGCTATGTATCCACTTATGAGTGTTTATTTCAACTTTATGTGTTGCATGATGAGCTGGTCGTTATTTCCAACCGGTATGGGACGGTTGGCGATAGGGAGCCTCTCATTTGTTGTTATATGTTTATTTATATGATTGATTATTGGATGTTACCGTTCGTCAGCATGTAACTTATTATTCCGCTGCTCTCTGTCTTATGTTAATTGCTATTGGTCATTGTATATTAGCATGTCATGTAGTTGCATTAGTAACTTACTGAGATTTTATCTCACCCCGTTTATTTCCATCTTTGTTTTTCCTTAACCCCCCCAGGAGGAAAAGGATTAGGATCGCGGTTCAAGGAGGACGTCGAGAGGATTGTGATTTTGGGGCAGGTTGTTATGGATCGGTTTACATTATTTAAATGTATAACCTTTTGGGGATAGTTTTACAATTATTGACGTCATTAAGAATTGTATATTTTATTCTTTTGGGTATAAGCTGTGGAGCTTATGTTGGATGTACATTGTTGATTTAATCTTTGATTTGTAAAACCTCGTGTTATCATCTTTTGGTTCAAAATGGAAATTTTAACTTCGGTATTCCATAGTTTTGGTTTTAAGTCGACGTCCAGCTCGCGGTCTCGGGCCCGCGGGGTTCGGGGTCGCGACAGTTGGTATCAGAGCTATGGTTTAGCTCTAAGTATCGGTATAGGTGGCTAGAAGGACCTAGGAGGGTAGTTGCGTTCGGAGTGATTAACGGTTGATGTTTAATACAGGAAATTGTTCTCAATGGCTAGAAGAAGAGCTGGTGAAGACATCAGTGGGACTCAGAATCTTAATGGTCTAAGGGAAGAAAACCGTGCAGTGTTTCAGGGCAGGTTTGAAGCGGCTGTGAAATCAATTTGTGACCAAGGGCCGAGAGAGGAACATGTAGCACCTCCGCGATATGGGTTGGAGCAGTTCTTAAAGTTGAAACCAAGTGAGTACGACGGTGAGCCGGATGTGAAGAAATCCGAGCTATGGATAGAATCGATGGAGAAAATCTACGATGTCTTTGGTTGCACTGATGAGGATAGGGTTCTGTTTGCAGCTTATAAGCTCGTGGGGGCTGCGGAACATTGGTGGAAGGCACTGAAGACCAGTTGGGATTCGACTCTTGTACCATATCCTTGGGAGTGGTTCGTGAGGAAATTCAAGGATCATTTTATCTCTCTAGTGGATCAAAACCGGAAAGAGATCGAGTTCCTTAGCTTGGAGCAAGGCATGATGTCAGTAGCACAGTACTCGGCTAAGTTCGCAGAATTAGCCAGGTGTTGTGACTACCTTGTGCGGACCGAGGAGCAGAAAGCGATGAGATTGATCAGGGGTTTGAAGACAGCTATTAGGACTCAACTTTTAGCCCAAAGAATTCAACCTTTTCAGGATGCGGTGGATCGAGCCTACTTGATTGAGCAGGATATTGGGGAACACAAAAGGAAGACTGAGATGGTTAACCCGGGTAAGCAAGGAGGGCAGAGTAAGTCACAACAGCAACATTCGGATAACAGAGGTAATTCTGGAGTGCAAACTCGATTCAGAGGGCAACTTCAAGGGCAACCAACAGTAGGAAATCAAGGTTCTAATAAGGGGACACGAAATGGGAAAGTCTGCAGCTACTGTCAGAGGAAAGGACACTCAGAAGACAAGTGTTGGAAGAAGCAAGGAAAATGTGTGAAGTGTGGTCAGTTGGGACACTTCGTAAAAAAATTGTCCGAGGTTTAGAGTTCAGTCATCGGAGACAGGAACTGGAATACCACAGGGTCAGAAGAGGGATGCTTCGGGGAAGCCCAAGGTTTCGGGTAGAGTAATTGCAATCAATCAGCACTCACCAGGTAACGGATAATTTCAGGAGGTATTATTTTGCGTCGTGAGAGCGTGCGCGTGCATTTTAGGATCATCGCATTTATGTGTTTCTGTGCATTTAGTTGCATTTATTTCTTCTGAGTCTTTGACTTATGTGTTGTAGGTGTCTACTCCTATGGAGGAGTTTAGGGTATCTGATGAAGTCTTATGTGCTTATGATGTGCTTAAGTATGGTTATGTCTCACCTGCTAAATTAGCCATGTTGCTATTACAAGATTTTGATGTTACTATTGCTTTAATCTATTGTTGTAGGGGATTGTTATATTCTCCATTCCTAATTTCTTAAAACTGTTTGAGACCGTTCATTTGGGTAGAGTTATACCTATCTTTTCTTAATTGAAATCCGAGTATTTAGTTTCGGTCAATTTGTTGGGTGTATATATCATTCGTAAGATTTTCGTTTTCTTCCGAATAGTACCCAGTGTTTGAAGAGAAGCTTGGGTTAAATTGAGTTGTTATAATACAAGGTTGTAATGCTAATATTTAGATCAATATCCATATTGTATCGGTTGAGTTATAGGAGTTGAGGATTCAATGAGGATCTCTTGAGGAAAATTTTGGTCACTTCTAGTGCATCTCCGTGAATGTATCGGAATGGATTAGCATAGAGAGGTGTACGATTTGTTATGGATGATGAGTTTGTGGTAGGAGTTATGATCATTAATGGTGGTAAGCGTGTTAAGTTAGAAGGGACTAAGTACATTTTGGGAGAGTAATAATTTCTCAATCTATGTTAAGGGCATTTTGAAATTTTGGTTAGATAGTGGTTCTATAGTTCTAAATCCCTTCTTGGTGGCGTTTCCCGAAGAGGATCAAGGGTATGTGAAGGAAGTGGAGTATCAATACTTGGGCATAATTAAGGAATATCATGAAGTGGTATTGGGTCAGTTGGAACGTTGCTAGCTAATTGGTTTATTATGACGGTAGCACTATTGAACCTAAGTATCATTAGGTTAATAAATGTATGCGTGAAAGACTAACTTGGGTTAGTTATTGAGGATTTGAGATTTGTAGATTTCCTTGGGTATATGAGCACAGATTATTAACTAAAAAGGGAGTTAGAGGAAATCCCTTGAAGATAAAATTTAAATCATTTTCGGACTATTGAGTATTCATAATTATTTTAGGCTTTCAAGGATTGGAGTGTTATGACGATGATATTATGGCGTAGATTTAAGTGAACATTTTGTATTAAAATTTTGGGTTTATATTACACCCCTAGTTTAAGGTGCTACCTAGAGCGAGAGCACTATAATGGGAATCCTTAGAGATATAGCCTTTGGTGAATATTATGGGGATGGAAAATTTCTTTAGCTCTTCATATATTAAAAAGCTAATTTAGCTCGAGATGGTAATGTTTTGAATTTCTGGGGAATAATACTAAGTATGCGATTTACAAATGGAAGTACCTTTGCGGTGTAGTTAAGGTTATGAATAAGGCGAGCTTGAGATACCTCGAGAATTACGTGTGGAATTAATTTGGATTCTTCGATTTTTAGTACGGATTTTGATTAGTAATGAAGATAATAATGGAATGATTCGGTTCGAGAGGTGGTGTTATCGTAAGCATTACTTAAGGTTACCTTTTACTGGGTTAGATTGGACAATTGAGGAATTTGAGAAATGTGAAACTATCGTATCCGTAGCTAATTAGTCTTTCGGGTAAGTCTCGTTAAAATTCGGGTCGAATTTTCTTTAAGGGGGAGTGAATGTCACGACCCGAAAACTAGGCTCTATTTTATTAGTAATAAATAATTATTATTTAATTATTTGCTCATTTATTCATTTAAATTATTATTTAATTAATGAATTATGTGTGCTTTGTATGTGTTATAATAATTTATGCTTAGCATTTTATTTGGGTTAGTGTAGTATTGTTGGGTCTTAATGGTTAGTAGGGAGTGTAAGTATTGTGTTAGTGTGTAGGGGAGGGGGTCTATGTGTAAATTCTCTAATCATCCTACTTACTCCCTCTTTTCCCCTCACCTCCCTCTCACCTCCCTCACACTCCACCTCCATCTCTTTCCCAACTCATTTTTCTCTCTCTCTTCCTAGCCAAAGAAAGGGGTAAGTTTTCTCTTCCTTCTCTCTTCATTTTAGCTATCTTCCTCTCATCTTCTCTCATTTCTCTCTATACGAAATGTGTTTAGATCGTCGATAGGATCGCGTAGAATCAAGAATATTCGAATTCCGTCAACTTCATTATTTTCAAGTAAGTTGCTTTTCCCCCATTTTTATGCTAAAATGTTCATATCATGTTTATATAATGCTTGAGTTGTTATATTTGAAGTTTGGTTGAGTTTCGAATTTATTTGGAATTTATTTGAGTTTTGGTCAAAAATGGTGATTTTATGAATGTTGGGTTTGAATCTTGATTTTGGTTGTTAAATGTTGTTATATGAATTCTTTTGACCTATAAGTTGTTTTAGTTCATTAATAGGCTAGTTAAGAGTGTTGGATTTTGGTTTAGTTTTGGTTTGGGTTAAAAATGGGAGAACCCAGTTCATCCCTCCTGATTTCCGGCAGACCAGAAGGTTGGGCGACCGCCCAAAAATGTCTGGGCGACCGCACATCTATCTGAAAGGTTTTGTTCTTGTTTGATGACTTTTTGGGCGACCGCACAGTTGGGTTTGGGCGGCCGCACAGAACCTCTGAAAGTTTTCATTTGTTAATTTGTGTGATTGAAGAATGCGTTTTAGTCTAAGTCTTGGGTGTCCTTCTAGTCGACCTTAGTGATCATTGTAGTACACTCTAGTGATAGAATTGGGTCCTTTGTGATCAAGTTTGTGTTTGAAATTAATTAAGTGTTAATTGGGATTTGGAACATCTTATTGAGGTATTGTTGGTTTGACTTATCTTTGTGATGATCATTTGGTATATGTTTGGGCATCTTATGATGTGTTCGTGATTGTTCCAATCGAATTGATTTTCGAGTAAGACTTGGTCTAGGTTCTAGGCGATGTTCTATAGTACCTAGAGGGTTGTTACTGAACACCAAAGTGTAGGGTTTAGTCCGGTCGTGATCATGTTCTAATAAGTGTAACCTTTTGGATTCGTTTGGGGTGTTTAGAATTGGTTCGTTATGAACGAAGGTAAAGCGTGATTGGCAATTGGGTACCTACAGTTCGATTAACCTTAAGGTGTATTCATTCTGCTTTCCTACTTTGGAATTCCAGGTGTAAGAGATGGTTGAGTTCATGGTCCTAGTATATCTTTATGAGTAAATGTTTAGGGTCATTTTGGTAATAGTCATTGTGCTATTTGTGAGCGACCGTTTGGGTTGTGCTCTTTATGAGTAACTTGTGGGTATCATATTTAGGATGTATTTGGTACGTGCCTTATCTTGGAATCATTATGCTTTAATGGTCAATGTTGTTGGACTCTTTTATGAGAAACTCCTTGTGCTATTGTTGTTGAACTCTTCTTGAGTAATCGTTTGCATCTTTTATGGTGATTAATTGGTATGGTTCCCTACTTTGGAACCTTAAATTGTTTATTTAAGCTAGTATTTATTACTTAGCATTTGGAAGCCCAGCTGGCATATTTGTTGCATCGGGCGATGTGAAAGATTATAATGGCAAAGCCAAGTCCATTATAATGTTGACCATTGTTTTGCCCCCTTCTATACCCCCTTTTCCAGATTGGCCTTGGAAGGGATAAGTTAGCTTCCTTTGTGAATGTATCTAACTACCGAGCATGACTTTGTGGCATGGCTCTTGTCCTTTGTGACACTCTCATTGTTATTGGTTCCGGTACCGGGTTTCTCTTCAGCTTTCATGCTAGTATGAAGATGCTGATTTGTTGATTATTGAAGCTGCGCAGCGACCTTTATTTGGTTCTTCAGTTAGGTGAAACCTTGGCTATGTATCCACTTATGAGTGTTTATTTCAGCTTTATGTGTTGCATGATGAGCTGGTCGTTATTTCCAACCGGTATGGGACGGTTGGCGATAGGGAGCCTCTCATTTGTTGTTATATGTTTATTTATATGATTGATTATTGGATGTTACCGTTCGTCAGCATGTCACTTATTATTCCGCTGCTATCTGTCTTATGTTAATTGCTATTGGTCATTGTATATTAGCATGTCATGTAGTTGCATTAGTAACTTACTGGGATTTTATCTCACCCCGTTTATTTCTATCTTTGTTTTTCCTTAAACCCCCCAGGAGGAAAAAGATTAGGATTCGCGGTTCAAGGAGGACGTCGAGAGGATTGAGATTTTGGGGCAGGTTGTTATGGATCGGTTTACATTATTTTAATGTATAACCTTTTGGGGATAGTTTTACCATTATTGACGTCATTAAGAATTGTATATTTTATTCTTTTGGGTATAAGCTGTGGAGCTTATGTTGGATGTACATTGTTGATTTAATCTTGGATTTGTAAAACCTCGTGTTATCATCTTTTGGTTCAAAATGGAAATTTTAACTTCGGTATTCCATAGTTTTGGTTTTAAGTCGACGTCGAGCTCGCGGTCTCGGGCCCGCGGGGTTCGGGGTCATGACAATACGCCAATGGGGAACTAGACAGCGTATCTCGGCAGTCGTGAGGCGAGCCATGTAAGCCTCCCAATCACTCTGAACTAGGTCCAAGATAATGCCTCTCAAAGAGTAAGACCAAGGATTATGATAGATAGGAGCCTCCGGAATGGCCATCAACCTCTCCCTCAACCACAAAGTAAGCAAGGCAGGGCTACCACTGCGCATGAAACCATCCCCCAAAGCCAAGCGGTCCATACCGTGAAGGGTCTTGCCAAAGATCAAGGGGAAAATATCCTTCCCCGCACGGCACTCCTCGAGGACACTCAATAAAACCCGATGGCAGGTGCCCTTGGAACTGACCATGTAGAAAAAAGCAAGGACGCATAAACCAAAGGCATTCCAAGAAGCCTCATCCGTGCAATCCATGAACTTCTCAGGGACATCCGAAATATCAATGAAAGTGTGATCAAGGACCATGCATTGGGCCCCTTCCAAAGAAATACCAAGAAGAGAAACCAACCTCTCAACACACATGGTGTCATCAACCGAAGGAAGAGCTATGACCTCCGTGTCCACGCCGCCCACCAAAGCCTTTAAATCCTCATAAGTAGGAGTGATCTCGTTGTAGGAGAAACAATAGACATGCCTCCTAACATCCCAAAAGGACGCAGCGGCCCTCAATAGCTCAAGATCCGGAATGAACTCCTTGAGAGACCAAAGGGATTGAAGGCCAAACATGGATTGGAAAGTTCCCTTGTGATTCCTCATGTGGGACCGCATCCAAAGCCTAAGGTTACTCTCGAAACATTCTTGATGAATTTTGGACAATTTTGGTGGTTTCTCCATGAGAAAGGGTTCCATGAAAAAAGGAGTTTTCGAAATGAAGAAGACGAACTGATTGATGAACTCAGGACTGTGGCATTTAAGTAGATGACCAGGCCTGGAACAAAATTGAATGAAAAAGGAGTACTCCCTTCCCGAGCCGTACGGCTACTTTAGCCCTGTCAGGATTGATGATTTCTTGTTAGCTTTGTGGTCCAACCCATTTAAAGCCCCTTCCCAACCAATGTCATAAATGCAACCGAAAAATGCCCTCCTTGGCTCATGCAACTTGAATTGAACCTAGAAAATTTAGGTTCCCGAAGTCATCACAGGCAGTCCTAGCGACGTACGCCCAGCTTTGTGAAATTATTATGGCCGTCCTCGACGTAAGCCCAGTTAAAAGTTAAAATTTGGAAATGGTCTTTTGCTTAATGCTTATTATGGCCGTCCTCGACGTAAGCCCAGCTAAAAGTTAAAATTTGGAAATGGTCTTTTGCTTAATGCTTATTATGGCCGTCCTCGATGTAAGCCCAGTTAAAAGTTAATGTTTGGAAATGGTCTCCTGCTTAATGAAAATATGGCCGTCCCTGACGTAAGCCCAGTTAAAAATTTGTTGAGAAAATTTGGCCGTCCCTGACGTAAGCCCAGTTAAAAACTTATTGAGAAAATTTGGCCGTCCCTGACGTAAGCCCAGTTAAAAACTTGTTGTCAAAATTTGGCCGTCCCCAACGTAAGCCCATTAGCTATGACTTAGAATAGTCGTTATAGGCTAGAGCCTTTGTCCCGGCAGTCCTTAGAGGGACGTAAAACCAGTTTTCCCGTCAATCTCCCCAAAGATGGAGTTGACCCCGGTCAAGCTATGACTTAGAATAGTCGCTATAGGCTAGAGCCTTTGTCCCGGCAGACCTTAGAGGGACGTAAGACCAGTTTTCCCATCAATCTCCCCAAAGATGGAGTTGAACCCGGTCAAGCTATGACTTAGAATAGTCGTTATAGGCTAGAGCCTTTGTCCCGGCAGTCCTTAGAGGGACGTAAGACCAGTTTTCCCGTCAATCTCCCCGAAGATGGAGTTAACCCCGGTCAAGCTTGGACTTAGAATAGTCACCATAGGCCTTCCCCGACGTAAGCCCAGTAAAAATCTATGCTGTGTAAGTCAACCCTCTCCTATAGAGTCAAGTTGACCGTATCCCCAGCAAGTCAACCCTCTCCCATAGAACCAAGTTGACCGTGTCTCGCCTCTGACCCCTAGAGTCATGCCTTCTTGCGGATCTAAGTAACCCTGCGTACCTCCGAACTACGTTAGGCTTGATTCCCCGTGAACGGGATACGTAGGAATCCTATACCACTAGGTCCAGCCATGCAACCAAAATCGGTTAAAGCCGTCATCCCGTCAGATTGGGATGCTTATTTCTATCGACAACCCCGCTCCTTCGAAGCGACGTTGCCGAGGGGCTCTGTAAGTACCCCAATCTGAAACCGACCTATCTTAGAGGTAGCCTTAGCACCGTTTCAGGGATAAGCTAATAGGCCAGGACCTCCCTAGGATAAGCTATAAATTCCAGGACTACTCTGGTATAAAATTGGAAAAATCCAGAAGCTCGCCAGGCTGAGCCGTACGGATGCTTTGGGTACTAGAGGGGCCTAGCCGTACTGTCACGACCTGAAATATAGGCTCTATTTTATTAGTAATAAATAATTATTATTTATTTATTTGCTTATTTATTTATTTAAATTATTATTTATTTAAATATTTATGCGTGTGCATTTTATGTTTCATAATTAATTATGCCTAGCATTTTATTTGGGTCATTTGTGTTAGTGTAGTATTGTTGGGCCTTAATAAATTAGTGGGAGTATTATAGTTGAGCTAGTTAGTGGGGGAAGGGGGCTAAGTGTAACATTTTCAAATAATTCATCCCCCTACTCCCTCTTTTCTCCCTCACCTCCCTCACCCTATCACCCTCACTCACACTCCACCTCCCTCACTCTTTCATTTCTCTCTCCCAGCAAACCTCTCTCTCTCTCTCCATGTTTGTGAAGGTAAATCATATTCTCCCTTCTCTCTACATTTTAGCTATCATCCCCTCATTATTTCTCATTTCTTAAAACATGAATCTTGTTTAGATCGTCGTTAGGATCGTAGAGGGCTAAAAATATTCGAGTTCCGGCAACTTTGGGAAAATCCGGGTAAGTTTCTTTTCCCCTATTTTACGCTAGAAATGCTACTCCATGTTTATTAGATGTTATGAATGCTATTTATTGCATCTTGGGTTGATTTGGGAGTGATTTGCATTTTGTTCATTTTTGTGAAAATTTGGTATTTGAATCATCTTTGATTGAGGTCTTTAGATGTTATTCTAGTAGTCCCTTTTTGGTTCAAAATGGTGTAGGTACTTTAGTTCACATCTTGGTAGGGTTAGAAATGGTGAAGATTGGGTGTGTTTTGGATATTGGGTTGTTAATGGTAGAAACCCAGAATTTTGACCGGAATTTGCCTTTCCGGGAAAGGAGGCGCGCGCACTCTCCCATAGGAGGCGCGCGCACCCTTAGGCCCTTCTTGAACAAAAATACTTCTGTTTCTTGGAGGCGCGCGCACCCTCCCATAGGAGGCGCGCGCACCCTCTCCTCCTCCAAACTTGATTTCCCTTTTGATCTAGGAGGCGCGCGCACTCTCCCATATGAGGCGCGCACACCCTCTCCCCTGTTGTGAAACTTATTTCCCTTTTTGTCCAATCCTTCGAGGGCCATATCATGTTCATCCGGACTCCGTTTTAGGCGTATAAATTATCGTTTTAAAGCTCTCCTTAAGCTCTTCGAGATGAGTGAGTAAATTTGGTTGAGTGCTCGAGTTAACTGGATCCTTTGTGATCAAATGTGATATGGGGATTGTGTTATCATTGTTAAGATTGTTGGAACACGTTAATTGTGTGTTGTTGGTTCATTTCACTTTCTTGGTGACTTCTTGGTATGGTTCCCTACTTTGGAACCCTAAGTTGTTTAATTAAGCTAGTATTTATTACTTAGCATTTATTTGGAAGCCCAGCTGGCATATTTGTTGCATCGGGTGATGGGAAAGATTATAATGGCAAAGCCAAGTCCATTATAATGTTGACCATTGTTTTGCCCTTACTATACCCCTTTTCCAGATTGGCCTTGGAAGAGATAAGTTAGCTTCCTTTGTGAATGTATCTAGCTACCGAGCATGACTTTGTGGCATGGCTCTTGTCCTTTGTGACACTCTTATGGTTATTGTTCCGGTACCGGGGATTTCTCTTCAGCTTTCATGCTATTATGAAGATGTAATTTGTTGATTATTGAAGCTGCGCAGCGATCCTTTATTTCGATGTATCGGTTTGGAAACCTTGGCTAATATCCTTTGTTATGTGTTTATTTCCGCTGCTATTTATTATCTGATAATTGCTTTGTTATATGAGATATTGATGTTGTTATTACTTATTGTACCATAACATGTCATGTAGTTGCATTAGTAACTTATTGAGATTTATCTCACCCCCTTTCTTTTATCTTTGTTTTTCCTTAACCCCCCCAGGTGCTAAGGATTAGTCTCGCTGATCACGAGAAAGAGGACGTCGAGTGTGGATACATTCTTTTGGGGAAAGTTGTTATAGGTTGGTTTACATTATATAAATGTGTAACCTTTTTGGGATAGTTGTACCAAACAATGACGTCATTAAGAATTGTACACTTATATTCTATTGGGCATAAACTTATGGAAGTTTATGATAGTTGTATTTGGTTATTATCAAAACTTGAATTTGTAAAACTTTGTGTTATCCTCTTTTGGTATAAAAAGGAAATTTTTATCTCCATTATTTTAGAGTTTATTGTTTAAGTCGACGTCCAGCTCGCGATCTCGGGCCCGCGGGGTTCGGGGTCATGACAGTTGGTATCAGAGCTATGGTTTAGCTCTAAGTATAAGTCTAGGTGGACTAGTATGACCTAGGTGGGTAGTTGTGTTCGGAGTGAGTAACGGTTGATGTCTTATGCAGGTAATTGTTTGAAATGGCTAGAAGGAGAGCATGTGAAGGCTCTAGTGGGGCACAGAATCAAAATGACACAAGGGAAGAAGCACGTGCTATGTTTCAAGGCATGTTCGAGGCGGCCATGAAGGCCATACATGATCAAGGTCCGAGGGTAGAACAAGCACTACCCCGCTATGGATTGGAGCAATTTCTCAAACTGAAACCGGTTGAATTCAATTGGGAACCCGATGTTCGGAAAGCTGAGTTGTGGATTGAGTCGATGGAGAAGATTTATGAGGTATTTGGTTGCACGGATGAGGACAAGGTCCGGTTCGCGGCTTAGAAACTTGTGGGAGCCGCCGAGCATTGGTGGAAGGGTGTTAAAGCTAGTTGGGATGATACTCACACGGTGTATGCGTGGGAGTTGTTTGTGCGCAAATTCAAGGAACATTTCATTCCGGTTGTTGATCAAAACCGAAAGGAGATCGAGCTGCTCAACCTGGAGCAAGGTTTGTTGTCTATAGCACAATACTCGGCTAAGTTCACAGAATTAGCCCGATATTGTGACTATCTTGTGAGGACCGAGGAGCAAAAAGCTATGAGATTCATTCAGGGATTGAAGACCTCCATCATTACTCAACTTATTGCCCAACGGATTGTGACCTTCCAAGATGCGGTAGACCGAGCCTACTTGATAGAGCAAGATATTGGGGAGCACAAAAGGAAAACCGAGATTGTGGGTACGGGTAAACCGGGAAGCCATGCTAAATCTCAACCTCAACACCGTTCCGACAACCGAGGTAACCCGGGAGCATCATCTCAGTTTAAGGGGCAAACCACACTGAGAAATCCGGGTACTACTCCGGGGATTCAGAATAGGAGGCCTTGTATCTTTTGTCAGAAGGTAGACCATACGGAGGATAGGTGTTGGAAGAAGCAAAGCAAGTGTACCAATTGTGGTGAAATGGGGCACTTTGCGAGAGATTGCACGAGGCACCGAGGTCAGCCATCCGGGTCAGGGGTTGGTACTAATCAGGGTCAGAAAAGGGATGCCGCTGGGAAGCCCAAAGTTCAAGGAAAGATATATGCCATGAATCAACAACAGGCGACCGATGATCCTTCGGTGATTGGAGTATTGTTTCTGTGTCTAATGTGAGCGCACGAGCATTAGTAGATCCAGGATCATCTCATTCATACATTTCTGTGCAATTTGCTTCTCTGTTAAATGCTGCATTGAGTCTTTACCATACGTGCTAGAGGTGTCGACCCCTATAGGAGAATGCTTGATTTCTGATCGAGTCTTTCGTGCTTGTGATGTGGTTATTTGTGGTCGTGTCCTTTGTGCGGATTTGGTAGTTCTTCCTATCCAAGACTTTGATGTCATTTTGGGTATGGATTATGGATTGGTTGAGCAAGTTTCATGCTTCCGTTGATTGCCGTAAGAAAACTGTTACTTTTTCTATTCCCGATGTGCCTAAATTTGTGTTTAAGGCTAGTCGTCTGAGTAGAAAGGTTCGCTTAATTTCTTATATGAAAGCGAGAAAATTATTGCATAGTGGTTGTGAGGGGTATTTGGCTAGTGTTCTTGATACTAGGAAAGAATCCCCTAGTTTGGATAGTGTTCGGGTAGTTCGGGAATTTCCCGATGTTTTCTCTACCGAGTATGATATGCCGCCCGATCGTGAGATTGAGTTTTGTATAGACCTCTTGCCGGGAACGGCTCCAATTTCGAAAGCACCATATAGGTTGGTTCCCGCAGAGTTGAAGGAATTAAAGGTTCAATTGCAAGAGTTGCTTGATCGAGGGTTCATACGCCCTAGTGTTTCCCCGTGGGGAGCACCGGTTTTATTTGTGCGGAAGAAAGACGGTTCCTTGAGATTGTGCATCGATTACAGAAAGTTGAATCAGGTTACGATGAAGAATAAGTATCCTCTACCCCATATTGACGATTTATTTTATCAGCTTCAAGGGTCCGTGGTTTTCTCTAAACTTGATTTGAGGAGTGGGTACCATCAGTTGAAGGTTCGATCGGAGGATATTCCGAAGACTGCCTTTCGCACTCGTTATGGTCATTATGAGTTCTTGGTTATGCCGTTTGGGTTGACTAACGCGCCTGCGGTATTTATGGATTTGATGAACCGGGTTTTCCATCCGTATCTTGATTCGTTCTTGGTGGTTTTTATTGATGATATACTCGTCTACTCTAAATCCCGAGAGGAGCACGAGCAGCACTTGAGGACAGTTTTATCCGTTCTTGCGAGGGAGAAATTGTTTGCGAAATTTAGTAAATGCGAATTTTGGCTCGAGAAGGTGTCATTTCTGGGCCATGTGATTTCTAGAGAGGGGATTTCGGTGGATCCTTCAAAGATTGAAGCTATAGTGGATTGGAAGAGACCCGAGTCAGTGACCGAGATTCGTAGCTTTCTGGGTTTGGCCGGGTATTATCGAAGATTTATAGAAGGGTTTTCGAGGATTGCTACTCCGATGACTCAGTTGACCCGGAAGAATGTCCCGTTTGAGTGGACCGAGAAATGTGACAAGAGTTTCGAGGAATTGAAGAAGAGGTTGACTACCGCACCAATCTTGACCTTGCCTAATGGTAATGATGATTTAGTAATTTATAGTGATGCTTCGAAAGAGGGTTTGGGTTGTGTTTTGATGCAGAACAGAAAAGTGATTGCGTATGCTTCGAGGAAGTTGAGCCCAAGTGAACAGAATTACCCGACTCATGATATGGAGTTGGCTGCGATAGTATTTGCGTTGCACAAATGGAAGCACTACCTTTATGGGGCGAAGTTCGAGATTTTCACGGATCACAAGAGTTTGAAATACCTTTTCTCCCAGAAAGAGTTGAATAATAGGCAACGCCGATGGATGGAATTGTTGAAGGATTATGATTGTACGATTTCTTATCATCCGGGGAAGGCGAATGTGGTAGCAGATGCGATGAGTAGAAAATTTTATGTGTCTTCGATGATGGTCCGTGAGTGGAAAATGCTTGAGGATGTTCGAGATTGGTCTCCTCGTGAATCGAGACATAGGGCTATATTTGCGAATATTAGGGTGTCTCCGACCCTAATTCAGAGGATAAAGGAAGCTCAGAAAGAAGATCCCGAGTTGGTGAAGATAATGGGTAAATTGAAGGAAAAGAACTTCGAGGATTTTTCTTTGAGTTCGAGTGGAGTTTTGACTTTCCGTGATCGTTTGTGCGTACCCGATGTTGGTGGAATAAAGAGGAAAGTTTTAGATGAGGGTCACAAATCAAGATATACTATTCATCCGGGTAGTACGAAGATGTACCAGAATCTGAAGCAACATTTTTGGTGGAATAATATGCAAAGGGAAATAGCGGAGTATGTTTCGAAGTGTTTAACGTGTCAGCAGGTCAAAGCCGAGCATCAGAGGCCCGCGGGATTTCTTCAGCCGTTAGAGATTCCCGAGTGGAAATGGGAGCAGGTGACTATGGATTTCGTTACGGGACTACCTCGTACCCGTAGGAAGTATGACAGTGTTTGGGTAATAGTGGATAGATTGACCAAGAGTGCCCATTTCTTGCCTATTGACATTAGGTACTCGATGGAAAAACTTGCGACCCTTTACATTGATGAGATTGTTAGATTGCATGGGGTTCCAGTTAGTATTGTGTCAGATCGAGACCCGAGGTTTACTTCTAGATTCTGGAAGGCGTTTCAGGAAGCTTTGGGTACAGATTTGCGATTCAGCACAGCTTTTCATCCTCAGACCGATGGTCAATCCGAGAGGACTATTCAGATTTTGGAGGATATGTTGCGAGCTTGTTCGATAGATTTTTCCGATTCTTGGGATAGACATTTACCGTTAGTGGAGTTCTCCTACAACAACAGTTATCAGGCTAGTATCGAGATGGCACCGTATGAGGCCTTATATTGAAGAAAATGTAGATCACCTATCTGTTGGGATGAGGTCGGTGAAGCGAAGATCGTGGGTATTGATTTGCTTCAGGATTCAGTTGAAAAGGTTAGAGTTATCCGGGATCAATTGAAAACAGCCCAGAGTCGACATAAGAGCTATGCAGATAACCGAAGGCGAGATCTTAGTTTTCAGACCGGTGACTTTGTGTTCTTGAAAGTATCTCCGAAGGTGGGTATTCGTAGGTTGGGAAGAAAGGCAAATTGGCTCCGAGGTTTATTGGCCCGTTTGAGATTTTGGGAAAGGTTGGGCTTCTAGCGTATCGACTTGCGTTACCGCCATCTTTAGACCGGTTGCACAACGTGTTCCACGTTTCTATGGTTCGGAAGTATGTTCATGATCCATCTCACGTGTTACCGAGGGTACCGGAGGATATTGAGCCCGATATGACTTATGAGGAACGACCGGTTCGGATTTTAGATGCCAAAGTTCAAGAGTTGAGGAACAAAAGTATTTCATTAGTTAGAGTTCTTTGGAGGAATCATAATATCGAGGAGTCGACGTGGGAGCTCCGAGATGAGATCGGGAGGAAATATCCGTGGCTTTTTAATTCGGGTAAGTCTCGTTAAAATTCGGGTGGAATTTTCTTTAAGGGGGAGTGAATGTCACGACCCGAAATCTAGGCTCTATTTTATTAGTAGTAATAATTATTATTTATTTATTTGCTTATTTATTTATTTAAATTATTATTTATTTAAATATTTATGCGTGTGCATTTTATGTTTCATAATAATTTATGCCTAGCATTTTATTTGGGTCATTTGTGTTAGTGTAGTATTGTTGGGTCTTAATAAATTAGTGGGAGTATTATAGTTGAGCTAGTTAGTGGGGGAAGGGGGCTAAGTGTAACATTTTCAAATAATTCATCCCCCTACTCCCTCTCTTCTCCCTCACCTCCCTCACCCTATCACCCTCACTCACACTCCACCTCCCTCACTCTTTCATTTCTCTCTCCCAGCAAACCTCTCTCTCTCTCTCTCCATGTTTGTGAAGGTAAATCATCTTCTCCCTTCTCTCTACATTTAGCTATCATCCCCTCATTATTTCTCATTTCTTAAAACATGAATCTTGTTTAGATCGTCGTTAGGATCGTAGAGGGCTAAAAATATTTGAGTTCCGGCAACTTTGGGAAAATCCGGGTAAGTTGCTTTTCCCTTATTTTACGCTAGAAATGCTACTCCATGTTTATTAGATGTTATGAATGCTATTTATTGCATCTTGGGTTGATTTGGGAGTGATTTGCATTTTGTTCATTTTTGTGAAAATTTGGTATTTGAATCATCTTTGATTGAGGTCTTTAGATGTTATTCTAGTAGTCCCTTTTTGGTTCAAAATGGTGTAGGTACTTTAGTTCACATCTTGGTAGGGTTAGAAATGGTGAAGATTGGGCGTGTTTTGGATATTGGGTTGTTAATGGTAGAAACCCAGAATTTTGGCCGGAATTTGCCTTTCCGGGAAAGGAGGCGCGCGCACCATCTCCTCCTCCAAACATGATTTCCCTTCGGATCTAGGAGGCGCGCGCACTCTCCCATATGAGGCGCGCGCACCCTCTCCCCTGTTGTGAAACTTATTTCCCTTTTTGTCCAATCCTTCGAGGGCCATATCATGTTCATCCGGACTCCGTTTTAGGCGTATAAATTATCGTTTTAAAGCTCTCCTTAGGCTCTTCGAGATGAGTGAGTAAACTTGGTTGATTGCTCGAGTTAACTGGATCCTTTGTGGTCAAATGTGATATGGGGATTGTGTTATCATTGTTAAGATTGTTGGAACACGTTAATTGTGTGTTGTTGGTTCATTTCACTTTCTTGGTGACTTCTTAGTATGGTTCCCTACTTTGGAACCCTAAGTTGTTTAATTAAGCTAGTATTTATTACTTAGCATTTATTTGGAAGCCCAGCTGGCATATTTGTTGCATCGGGCGATGGGAAAGATTATAATGGCAAAGCCAAGTCCATTATAATGTTGACCATTGTTTTGCCTTTACTATACCCCTTTTCCAGATTGGCCTTGGAAGAGATAAGTTAGCTTCCTTTGTGAATGTATCTAGCTACCGAGCATGACTTTGTGGCATGGCTCTTGTCCTTTGTGACACTCTTATGGTTATTGTTCCGGTACCGGGGATTTCTCTTCAGCTTTCATGCTATTATGAAGATGTAATTTGTTGATTATTGAAGCTGCGCAGCGATCCTTTATTTGGATGTATCGGTTTGGAAACCTTGGCTAATATCATTTGTTATGTGTTTATTTCCGCTGCTATTTATTATCTGATAATTGCTATGTTATATGAGATATTGATGTTGTTATTACTTATTGTACCATAACATGTCATGTAGTTGCATTAGTAACTTATTGAGATTTATCTCACCCCCTTTATTTTATCTTTGTTTTTCCTTAACCCCCCCCAGGTACTAAGGATTAGTCTCGCTGATCACGAGAAAGAGGACGTCGAGTGTGGATACATTCTTTTGGGGAAAGTTGTTATAGGTTGGTTTACAATATATAAATGTGTAACCTTTTTGGGATAGTTGTACCAAACAATGACGTCATTAAGAATTGTACACTTATATTCTGTTGGGCATAAACTTATGGAAGTTTATGATAGTTGTATTTGGTTATTATCAAAACATGGATTTGTAAAACTTTTTGTTATCCTCTTTTGGTATAAAAAGGAAATTTTTATCTCCATTATTTTAGAGTTTATTGTTTAAGTCGACGTCCAGCTCGCGATCTCGGGCCCGCGGGGTTCGGGGTCGTGACACGTACGGCTGGTTTAGGCACCCTCAGTCCCTATAAATAGAACCCCTTGGTGATCATTTCAGGGGGGGGGGAGAAATACACATTAGGGAAGTCACTCTGCTGGAATTACCACAGAGTAAGAGTGAGAGTGATCACAAACCAAAAAAGAGAGAAGAAAGGAAGATTGGCCATAACCATCATAGGTAAAGCCATCTCCCCCTTCCCTTCTCTTCATCTTACTCCTATTTTCTTTTTTATATCTTGGTTATACATGTATTTACTCTTCATTCATGCAAAGACTTGTCCATTTCAAGCACCTTTTATTTCTTGCAAGACATGTCCATTATCAAGCACTATATACCTATCTATTACATTACTATCTTGTCCAAGCTATGAGAAGTTCCAAGGTGCCCTCCATACCTTGTATGGAAGAGGTTCTAAACCTAGACACTCATAGACTTGTTGATTGTCATTTACATTCCTTATTCATTTAAATGTTATGCTTGTTTGGCCATGATAATCATGAGGGTGATGAAACTTTAGTGTTCATCATTTTCCTCTTTGGTTTAGCCTCAAAATCCCACTTTTGGGTCATAAAGATTCAATCTTTATGTGTTATTTTGACTCTTGGAAGGATTTTAAGTCATAAAAATGTCATCTTGGTGATAAAGTTCCAATCTTTATTCACCAAATGACCAACTTTGGTCCAAAGGGGACATTCATCAACTTTCTTGATTTTCTCCTATGATTGCTCGTGATCACACCCAAATACTTGTTTTGGGGGACCAAGTGATGATCATTTAGCATAGGAATGATGTTATAAAACTTGTAAAATGATTTCTTGCAAACTGGGATCAAAACAGTTTGTCCAGCTTCAGACAGAATGCCCTGTTTCTGTTCTGAACTGGACTGTTCTTGAGCAAACTGTAAAAATCCTAGAATTGCCTCCAATAGCCGTACGGCTACTTTAGGTAGGAGGGAAAAATTGCCTGTTTTGCCCTCTGACCTTTATCTTATCACTCAAGGACCATTTTTCAGCCGAGTTTCTCAAATAAAATCAACAACAGAACTTTTTCCGTTAAATACACACACACACATATGCACATTTTAACTAACTTAGAGAGACTCGGCTTTGTCCGAGGCAACTTGAGAGGACGTAAAAACTCCTCCCAAGTTGTAACCTGACCTCTGAAACTTTGAACTCAAACCATTGTCATTTTGTTGGGTTTAAAATTAACAAAATGTGGCGACTCCGTTAAATTTGACCGGTTCCCGTGTTTGGCGTTTCGCCCCATACCCAATCGCGTTTCCGCGCGGGGCGGGATCCTTACAACGGCCGCGCAAGAATACATGCTCGACCGTGCACAAATTCGGCTGAAGAGGGAGGCTTGCGGCAGGCTTTGCACGACCGTGTCCAACTTAAGGCACGACCGTGTCCGGCGAAGTGCCAGGAATTTTTATTTTCTGTTTCTCCTTTCCTGCGTACAATAACTTGGGTATTTTAGTATTTTGGTTTAATATTTTTAGTAGGATATAAATACTCATCTAGGGTTTGAAACAAGACATCTTATTATCTTTTATCTAATTTTGCATTCTTGCAATTGTGTGTTTTAGCCATTGTTGGCTCCTTTGAAGAAATTCTTTGCGGTAGGATTTCTTGTCGATTGTTCCGCTACGTCAGTTGGCATCAGAAGCTGGTAAGATCCAGATATGGTTGAAAACAACGACGGTAACAACAACGACATCAACACAGCTTTGCTCGCGGCTATTCAGGGTTTGCAACTGTTGGGTTTCGTAGTCACATGCGCAGCGGAATTAAGCATTTAAAATTTAATGAAACCCAAAGCCCATAGATCCATTCATATTATTAAGTCAAATACAACATAGTGAATACTAGAATACTAACCCTTGATGCCTTTGATTTTGCACCCTTGAATTCGATAGAGACTTGAAAACTTGATCACGATCATAGCAATAATCACGAACTTTGAAGATGATAAGTTTCACCCTCTAGCGGTATCCACACCACGAACGAATATCAAGAACATTTGATCTTGGTTGCTAGACCAAATTATGAAACACGTTTTCATAATTAATATTAACTATATCGAATTTTCTTTGTGTATAATTTTGTTCTTCAATCTAGGATTTCTTAGAACAAAATAAACTCTCTCAAACTCTTTGGAGATTTGCACAAAAGCTTAGGTTCTGTTCTTGGCCGAATTTTGATGTTTATATACAAGTTAGACCTATTCCAAAAAGGAAACTTGTGTCTAAACCCGTCCAAAATTCCTTTCCGAATCAAATTAGGAATCTGTCCCCGACAGTACTGTGCGGCCGCCCAAACTGAGGTGTGCGGCCGCCCAATTTCTTGTGCGGTCATCCAGCTCATTTGGGCGGTCGCCCAAAGGCCCAGAAAAATCCAATTTTTCCAAATTTCCAATATAGTCCTTATTTAGTATTCGTTCTATTGTGTGTGACCCTCTAGGATTATACTAAGTTGGCAATGGGTTCAAACATGAAACCATAAGATATGATTAGGTTCTAGCAAACCGTCATACCTACCCAAATAGTATAACTAGATACAAGTTCGCATTCCTTTTAGAACATGTCATAATCCCTTTGTCCACGATGTCATTGAAGACAAGTCATGGTCAACAAGTCAACTTGTATTGTTCAATACTTTCTCGATTCCGAATATGTTGATAATCCAAATGACATTGATCCAATCAATCCATTTGAGTTTGGCCAAACATTTCATCAACATCAATCCTTCGAGGGGCCCAAGCTTGACATCTCTCCGAAGAGGGACAAATCCATTTAGCTTATTATTCTTCCCTACGTGAATCCAATCATGCCAATCATACCCTTTATAACTACCGTGTTAAGGCAGCGTTTGAATATGTCAAACATAATGTTCATCAAGTGGAAGACTATAATAACTTCATGTCCAAGGATTCAAATGACATAACTAATATGAGATTTATATATGACATCGACCATGACATAAATCTCATACCGCGGGTCATGTCCAGTACCTTGTTCCAAACAAGTACCCATAAATCTAACATGATCATCCCATGATCATTTAGCCTTTATACTAGTGCTTAACAAGCTCTAGGGACGGAGATTATTATAAGCAAACACGAGCCATAATAATAATCTTATTATCTCTTTATCATTATGAATAAAATGATAACTTATACAATGTTTAACAAACGTGCCTAGGGCACCAACACCAACAATCTCCCACTTGCCCTAGGCCCAATTCCCTAGGTATCCAATACCCATGGACCTAACATGACCATCATGTCTTAGCTTGTGGAAGTCCTATTATTTAGCGTGTCCGCAACGTTATCATTACTTGGTACTTTGTATATATTTACGTCTCCCTTATCAACGATTTCTCGAACGATAAGAAAACGCCTAAGTATGTGTTTAGATTTAGGATGTGCCCTTGGTTCCTTTGCTTGATCAATAGCACCACTATTATCACTAATAAAGTCTATTGAATTAGCAATACTAGGAACCATCTTAAGTTCACCAATGAACTTCTTAATCCAAACAACTTCCTTTGCAGCATCCAATGCAGCAATATACTTAGATTTTAGTCGTAGAATTAGTGACTGTACTCCGCTTGGAACCATTCCAACTTACAGCTTCACTATTATTTATAAAACTTAATTGCGATCTTTTATCATCTTTGTTGGTTTGGAAGCATGAATCCGTGTACCCATATACAACGAGATCATCTTCCATCCCTCCATAGATCATAACAATTCTTTAGTCCTTCTAAAGTACTTTAAGAATTGTTTCACAGCCATCCAGTGATTCTCACCGGTTGTCGGATTAATATCTACTCGTCATGCTCCAAGCATTAGATATATCCGGCTTAGTACTTATCATGGTATGATGGATCCAATTGCCGAAGCAAAATGGCATCCCATTCATTCTTCTCATGCTCATCATTTGTCTCAGGACATTTGAGTCTCTGCATAGAAAACTCCATGTAACATTAACAACCGTCCTCTCTCAGAATTTTCCTTGCGGAATTTTCTAATGACTTTGTCAATGTATGTACTTTGGCTTAATTAATTAGCTTCTTCGATTTATCTCTATAGATCTTAATGCCAAGGATATATGCAGTTTCATCCATATTCTTTATTGTGAAACACTTTCTTAACAAAGTCTTTGCAGACTAACGTGTAGGAATTTCGTTTCCAATGAGCAATATGTCATCCACATATTTAATTTAAGGAATATCACTATGCTCCCACTAATCTTCTTGTATATACAAGGTTCATCTTCGTTATTGATCAAGTCAAACTCTTTTGATTTATCAAAACGGAGATTCCAACTCCCACAAGTTTGCTTTAATCCATCCAATGGATTTCTGCAACTTTCATAATTTATCAGAATTTTCTTTGACTGTCAAAACCTTTAGGTTGTATCTAATACATCCTTAAGTGAGTTCCCGTTGAGGAACACTTGTTTTGACATCATTTTGTCAATTTTCATATTCCAAATATGAACATGTGACTACGAGAATTCTAGTAAATTTCTTTGCTATCCATGTAAAATTTTCTCCAAGAAAACTCATTCCTCTCTTTTGGTTTTTACACCTTAGGTTAGAATGATCAAGTTCCAAACTTGATTATTACACATGGGTTGCCTTTTAGATTTCATGACTCCAAGTCACTAATCTAAATATGTGGAGTTGACATTGCATCTTTGATAGATGGTAAATACTTCATTCCAAATGAACTTTACCTCAACATTTTCTATTTCGAAATATCCAATATTTCTTGCAATAGATTGTGTCCGATTACATACGCAAGTTCTTGTATATCTTTTGAACGGACTTTTTCACGACTCCTTGTGAAAACTTGTTCAACTTCCATCTTAGGTTAAAATATATTTTTCTAGGTCTCGAACCATTCGAGATACATTTTACTCCCACTGATTCTTTTAGAGATAAACCATTTATCTAGAAAAGTATCATCATAATCAACATACCATTTGTTTCTTATGAGTAAAATTATATCCTCAAGTTTCCTTATGATATCCCATGAAAATATATTTATTAGATTTAAATGTGAGTGTGTCCCAGACAACTCTTTTCCAAAAGGTCTCACCATCTTAAATCTTTGCGAAAGGCAAACCGAGTTTTCTTTCATCTTTTAACCTCTCTTGATGGAATTCAGATTAGTATAATCATAGCGGTTTCAAATACATAACCCCAAAACAAATAACGGAAGATCTATTTGACTTAGTCATCCAATTAACCATATCCAATAAGGTTCTTATACTTCCATGCAGACACATCATTTTAAAATGATGTTCTTAGTGAAGTTAATTTGTGAAACCATTTCACAACTTTAATGATGACTGTCAAATTCTTGGTTCAATTATTCGTCATTATGATCCAATCAGAATCTTTGAATAGTTTTACCAAGTAAAAAAAATTTCTTTTAGCATTGCTTCTTAATGCACCATACACATCAAAATGTATTAGGTCAATTAAGATATTAGCCTTTTACCAATCATAGTAAAAGATGTCTTGGTCCAAGTAAATAAGATTTGCATAAATCATGTGATTCCAAATCATATGACTTAAAACTCCGTCCCATGGAATTTTAGATATGCATCTTTTATTTATTTGATCAAAACAATAATGCATAAAGAATTTTAATTATTTATGTTATAGTCTTTATCACTTTGTTCTTCAAGATTTAAGATATAAGATTTATTTATATGATAACACAATGAAGTAAATCATAATAAATAAAGCACTTTTCTTATTCCAAACAAGAAATTAATATCCTTCATTATCTTTTAACAAAATAATGTTTTCTACTTCATCAGTAAAGTCACTTTACAAGTGTTCTACAAACAATGTTGCAACCATTGCATCATTATCGTTTGTAGATAAAACTTTACTATAAGTAGTCTTTCATTTTACTAATTATTCCGGTATCCAATACCCAATAATTAAATTTAGAAAGAATAATTTATAACATAAAATTCCCAAGTGGCAGTCCCACTACCATTCCTTTTATTGATCATCCAGAATTTTGACTACAATTCTAAATGGTCAATCCAATTGCCATTTTTACCAAATTGCATCAATTAGAGTTATTATTTTAACCATAATTATTTCTTTTAGGTTTGACAACTCTTGTCTTACCTTTCTTTTGGCACTTGGCCCTTTTCCTTATGAACCATGAGCTCTGGAGAACCATTCTCCAATATCTTCATCTTCGCAGTTTTCAGCATGTTAATGCAACTCGAAGAAATTCTTATTCATTCTAAGCATGTTATAGTCCATCACAAAGTGATTATAACTCTTAGGCAATGAATCAAGAATAAGATCCATGGCTAGCTCCAATCCAATTGGACTCCCAAGTTTCTCAAGATACTCTACGTAGTCATTATCTTAAGCGTGTGAGGTTCCACTTATTGCCCTTTACTCCTTTTGCAAGAAGTGAATGCAATAATGGTTTTTATACCTCTCTTGCTTAGATTTCTCTTTGAAACATGTAACTCAACTCCACGCCTATCTAATAGGCTTCCACAAGTTCCAAACTTTGTTGGAGTTTAAGAGCACATAATCGTGAGCATAAGACAACTCACACTCCTAAAATCATACTCATGATTCTCGTGATTGTCAATTCCGGCATTTGGTTCTTTTAGGAATAGGCCCATCAAGAATGTACAACCCATCTTCTTGCCTTAGAACGATTCTTAGGCTCAGGATCCAATCCATGAAGTTTGTACCATTCTCTTGAAGCATTATCCTTATCAAGGATTAATCGCAACGATTTTAGTTGTCATCTACAACCAATGCAAAATTTCCAAAATTTTATAAGTACCAATCTCATTAAAGAGATAAATAATGTATTTTCCAAAAATACTCCCACTAAATTATATAACCTTCTTATACATCCAATGTATTATATAATTTAAATGGGCTAAGATCCAACTTTAATTTAATTTTAAGTCCGCTATGGCGGATTACACAAAATCAAATTAATTAGGTACACAACCCTGTCAATCATATATCATATGACTCTTAGATCCTTTTATGAGATTCTTTTGAAATTGGGCTAAGATCCAACTTTAATTTAACTTTGAGTCCACGGAGGCGGACCGCTCAAAATCAAATTAATTAGGTAGACAATTTCTTGTCAATCATATCTCATATGATTCTTAGGGATCCAATTTTGAAAGCATGTTTAATCTCATCTTTTGCCTAAAGCCCAAAACTGTTTTGACGCCCAATTAAGTCTAACCATTTTAAACGCATGGTTGATGTGCCTCGCTAGGGCGTGCCCACATCATCCATCTTGCTCATACATAGATAAAGTTAATGCACCTCGCTAGGGCGAACCCACATTAAAATCACCCATGCACTAACAAGTGTTTTAATCATGGCGTGGCAAAAAGACATAAAACTTTCTTTGAAGGTTCATTACATATAGCATTCAACACATTTATGAGCACATAAGATAAACATGTTACGCATCAAGTTTAGCCACTAAATTAATCTCCATTAATTTAAGCAAAATATTTATGTGTCATTAGTTTCTCTATAATTATGAGGATGAGACCTTTTCAACTTTGGTCGTTATTTCCAAATCAAGACAACAAGAAGTGCGGTCGAACTAAGCCGTTAGGCAACCACAATCCCGCACTAATTCAAGAGACCAAGAAAGTAGTCCATGTGGCCGAAACTAAGCAATAGATGGTCTCGATGAACGTAGGCCAATTGCATTCACAATTCCACATGGATCTCCAATCATTGAATCAAGAACTTTGTTTCTCAATTTTAGCAATTATGAACTCTTCATAATTCTAACTTCGTTTTATCTTTGAAACTTTCATTGCGATCAAGTTTGGGAAACACAATCTCGATGAACGTAGATTAGCCATCCAAACCTTGAACCAATCTTGGAATCACAAGACTAAAACAAATAGGAAAATCAAACCCCAAGATCCACACTCAAACCAACTACCCAAAGCCCATTCCAGATCAGCAAGTCTGGTCTGGTTTTGTTACTGGTTCAGTTGGACCTCTCGAAAATTCCAAATTCCAATTTTAACCAAAATCAGAACAGAATCAGTGAACTGTGCGGCCGCCCAAACTATCCTGTGCGGTCGCCCAAACATGTGCGGCCGCCCAGGGAGATTTGTGCGGTCGCCCAAACGCATCAGAAGGAATTTTGAAGTTCGAAAATTTGTCTCAAAATTGTCTTTCCCCGATTATTAAAACCATGATCCAATCAGAATTAATAATCAAACAATTCAGAATCCATCATAATATTTATTGCGATTGAATCGTGCGATTAAAGTTACAAAACAATAAACCACATAAAATCACATAACACATAAACATCATATAATCCAATATTCATATCATGCTTGGCACATAAACAATTTATATACACACAACATGATCTAGTATTGAAATAATCAACATGAACGGGGCTCTGATACCACTGTTGGGTTTCGTAGTCACATGCGCAGCGGAATTAAGCATTTAAAATTTAATGAAACCCAAAGCCCATAGATCCATTCATATGATTAAGTCAAATACAACATAGTGAATACTAGAATACTAACCCTTGATGCCTTTGATTTTGCAACCTTGAATTCGATAGAGACTTGAAAACTTGATCACGATCATAGCAATAATCACGAACTTTGAAGATGATAAGTTTCACCCTCTAGCGGTATCCACACCACGAACGAATATCAAGAACACTTGATCTTGGTTGCTAGACCAAATTATGAAACACGTTTTCATAATTAATATGAACTATATCGAATTTTCTTTGTGTATAATTTTGTTCTTCAATCTAGGATTTCTTAGAACAAAATAAACTCTCTCAAACTCTTTGGAGATTTGCACAAAAGCTTAGGTTCTGTTCTTGGCCGAATTTTGATGTTTATATACAAGTTAGACCTATTCCAAATAGGAAACTTGTGTCTAAACCCGTCCAAAATTCCTTTCCGAATCAAATTAGGAATCTGTCCCCGACAGTACTGTGCGGCCGCCCAAACTGAGGTGTGCGGCCGCCCAATTTCTTGTGCGGTCGCCCAGCTCATTTGGGCGGTCGCCCAAAGGCCCAGAAAAATCCAATTTTTCCAAATTTCCAATATAGTCCTTATTTAGTATTCGTTCTATTGTGTGTGACCCTCTAGGATTATACTAAGTTGGCAATGGGTTCAAACATGAAACCATAAGATATGATTAGGTTCTAGCAAACCGTCATACCTACCCAAATAGTATAACTAGATACAAGTTCGCATTCCTTTTAGAACATGTCATAATCCCTTTGTCCACGATGTCATTGAAGACAAGTCATGGTCAACAAGTCAACTTGTATTGTTCAATACTTTCTCGATTCCGAATATGTTGATAATCCAAATGACATTGATCCAATCAATCCATTTGAGTTTGGCCAAATATTTCATCAACATCAATCCTTCGAGGGGCCCAAGCTTGACATCTCTCCGAAGAGGGACAAATCCATTTAGCTTATTATTCTTCCCTACGTGAATCCAATCATGCCAATCATACCCTTTATAACTACCGTGTTAAGGCAGCGTTTGAATATGTCAAACATAATGTTCATCAAGTGGAAGACTATAATAACTTCATGTCCAAGGATTCAAATGACATAACTAATATGAGATTTATATATGACATCGACCATGACATAAATCTCATACCGCGGGTCATGTCCAGTACCTTGTTCCAAACAAGTACCCATAAATCTAATATGATCATCCCATGATCATTTAGCCTTTATACTAGTTCTTAACAAGCTCTAGGGACGGAGATTATTATAAGCAAACACGAGCCATAATAATAATCTTATTATCTCTTTATCATTATGAATAAAATGATAACTTATACAATGTTTAACAAACGTGCCTAGGGCACCAACACCAACAGCAACGTTCAATGGACGAGGTTGTAACAGGGATACACGGGTTGTGTATTGATGTAAACCCTAGGCATCAGGCAGGGGCTCCTAGAGAACCTGTAGGACAGATGGACAGACACCATCGTGATCCTCCGGCCGAGGAAGAGGATTCGGATTCTGACGGAGAAGACGCAGTTGCAGTTGGACCCATAGATCAGCATCCTAAAATCAAAGCTGACTTACCATTCTTTACCGGGGATTTAGATCTAGAGGATTTTCTAGACTGGCTTGCAGAGGTGGAGAAGTATTTCGCTTTGATGGGTATCACGGAGGACAAAAAGGTGCAGTACGTTGCATATAAATTGCGTAGTGGTGCTTCTGCATGGTGGGAACAACTTCAGAACAATAGGAGGCGAGCAGGAAAGCAACCTATTCGCACGTGGACTAGGATGAAGTCAGCACTGAGGATGCGCTTTCTTCCTACGGATTATGATCAGATTTTATTCCAATGAGTGTAAACAGGGTGATCGTACTGTAAGTAGTTACACGAATGAATTTCATAGACTTTCTGCGCGTAATAATTTGAATGAATCTGAGGCTCATCAAACGGCGAGGTATGTAGCAGGCCTTCGTCCCGCCATCAAAAATCAGGTTCAATTATATATTGTCCATGCAGTTGAGGAGGCTATTTCGCGGGTTAATACAGTTGAGTTGCAGAAGTCTACTTCAACTTTCAAGGCACAGTCTTCTTTCAGAAGGTATGGAGAATCAACGTCATCAAATACTAAGGGGCAGTATTCGGGTTTTAAGTCTTCGACAGGCCAAGATAAGACATAGGTTATGGCATCAAAGAGTGGTGACGAAAAACGGGAGGGCCCGAGTAATAATCAGAACCAGACTTCGAGAAGAAATAACAACCCACCTAATAATGGGCAAAAAAATCCCAACCCATATGCCAAGAATCATAGTGATAAGTGTTTTCATTATGGGCAAGTGGGGCTCCTGTCAAATAATTGCCCAAATCGTGGGAGAGTGAACATGGCAGAACGGGACGAGCTTGACGAAGAACAGGAAGATGGGGAAGTAGAAGAATGGTGGGAAGACCCGAATGGTGAGCAGGAGAAAGCAGAACATGGGTCATTCATGGTTCGTCGGTTAATGCTTACTACTCCAGCAGCAGCGGAGGATCCTGAAAGACACAATATTTTTCGCACTCTTGGGCATGTGCATGGGCACGAGATCAAAATTATTGTAGACAGTGGGAGCAACGAAAACATGATTGCTCGAGGGACAGTGGAGAAGCTGAAGCTTGAGGTATAGAAACATCCTACTCCATATAGCGTTGGTTGGATTAACAATATTGGCAACATCAAGGTAACTAAACAATGTCTCATTCCTTTTTCTATTGGTAGCTATAAGGATTCAATGTTATGTGATATTGTTGATATGAATACCTGTCAATTATTGTTGGGTCGACCGTGGCAATTTGATGTTAATGCTATTCATAAGGGGAGAGAGAGTTAATTAGTTTCATGAAGGATGGTGTGAAAATTAATCTATGTCCTTTAAAGGAGAGCAAACCCAATGTCAAGAAGAAAACTCTAGTGTCGTTGTGTGAAGCTCGTGAGTTTGCTAACGAATTGATTGATGCTTCTGTTGTGTTTGCTGTTGTGGGGAAGGGAATTCTTAGAAGATTAGTATAGTACCTACCTCACTACAGTCAGTACTTGATGAGTATCGTGATCTTATGCCTGAAGAACTTCTAACAGGACTATCCCCGTTGCGTGACATTCAGCATAATATAGACCTTGTTCCGGGTGCTTCTTTGCCTAATCTCCCGCATTATAGGATGAGCCCAGCGGAACATGAGATTTTACGGGAACAGGTAGAGGATCTATTGAAGAGGGGTTATATTCAGGAGAGTTTGAGCCCTTGTGCAGTCCCGGCTCTTCTTGTCCCTAAGAAGGATGGGACGTGGCGTATGTGTATTGACAGTCGGGCTATTAATAAAATCACAGTAAAGTACCGTTTTCCCATTCCCCGCCTTGATGATATGCTAGACTTGCTTCGTGGTGCTCAAGTATTTTCCAAGATTGACTTGAGGAGTGGGTACCATCAGGTTAGAGTTCGACCCAGATATGAATGGAAACTGCTTTCAAGACGAAAGAAGGGCTCTATGAGTGGTTGGTGATGCCTTTTGGGCTATCTAATGCACCTAGCACATTTATGCGTCTCATGAATCAAGGCTTGAAACCGTTCAGTGGTAAGTTTGTGGTCGTATATTTTGATGACATATTGATTTACAGTTATAATGAAGAAGAGCATGTTGAGCACGTGGGAAGGGTATTACAGGCCTTACAGGAAAACGAGTTGTACATTAATCTCAAAAAGTGCAGTTTTATGCTTAATAAACTGTTATTTTTGGGTTATATGGTTTCTTCAGATGGTATTCAGGTGGATGAGGAGAAGGTTCGAGCAATCCGGGAGTGGCCTACGCCAAAGACAGTTAGTGAGGTACGTAGCTATCATGGGCTTGCAACTTTCTATCATCATTTTATTAGGAATTTCAGTACCATCGTGGCCCCGATTACAAAATGTATGAAGAAAGGGAAATTTTATTGGGGCGAAGAAGCAGAGGCTAGTTTTGCTTTAATCAAAGAGAAGCTAACTAGTGCTCTTATTTTGGTGTTACCTGATTTTACTAGACCTTTCGAGATAGAGACAGATGCCTCTGTTGTGGGTATAGGGGGCATCCTAATTCAAGGGAAGAGGTCGGTTGCTTTTATGAGTCAGAAGAAGTTGGATGAGGCTAAATACAAGTGGACTACTTATGAGTTAGAATTTTATGTGGTCGTACAAGCAGTCAAACATTGGGAAAAATATCTATTCCAGCGTGAGTTCATTCTTCACACGGATCATGAAGCATTGAAATATATGAATGGGCAGAAGACTCCTAACCCTATGCATGCACGATGAGTTTCTTATTTGCAGCAGTTCACCTTCGTGATTCAACATAAGAGTGGGCACACTAATAAGGTCGCTGATGCTTTGAGCCATCGGGCGAGTCTGTTAGTGACTATGCAGACAATTTTCATGGGGTTTGATTGCTTGAAAGAGTTATATGCGACTGATGAAGATTTCACAGGCGATTGGGCACAGTGTGTCAATGGTGATTCTTTTGCTTTCTTTACTATTCAGGAGGGGTTCTTATTTTTTAAGGACAGGTTGTGTAATCCAAAGGGATCGGTCCGTGAGAGCTTAATTGCCGAATTACACAAAGATGGTCATTGTGGTAGGGATAAGACTGTTTTACTTGTCGCACAGAGGTATTATTGGCCACAGCTTCGGAGGGATACGTACAAATTTGTACAAAAGTGTATGGTTTGTCAAGTCAATAAGGGACAGTCGCAGAATACCATGTTATATACTCCACTCCCCGTTCCGGATGCACCGTGGGAGTATATATCTATGGATTTCGTACTTGGGTTACCACGTACTCAACGCTCAAACGATTCTTTTTTTGTGGTAGTGGATCGTTTTTTGAAGATGGCTCATTTTATTCCTTGCAAGAAGACTTCAGATGCTCCACACATTGCAGGGTTGTTCTTTCGAGAGGTTATCCGTCTTTATGGGGTTCCTAAAACCATTACTTCGGGTCGTGATACGAAGTTCTTGAGTCATTTTTGGCGGACTTTGTGGAATATGTTTCGGACAGAATTGCAGTTTAGCAGTGCTTTCTGTAGACACCCCGCCTTGGACCGCTCACCCCGATTGTACATCTGATCTTGTCTTTCTTCCTATTTTAAGTGTTTCTCGTTAGTTTCTGTTACTTCCTGACTGACTTCATTAAGTCCAGGGACTAAACTGAATAACAGGACTGACTTTCTAGTCCATTCTGTCAAAAAAGGCCATCTCCGAGTCGCGCGCCTCCACCCGTAGGGCCCAGATGCGCGCGCCTTCCGCCCCTGAGGTAGGAAGCGCGCGCACCTGGGCGTCAGTTACAGATTTCTGTCCAAGTCTCTCCCTTGCTCATTTTACATGATTTTGCCCGAGAAAGATTTCTTGGTGACTGCGTTTTGGCACCAAAAACATTTTGTTTTCACCTATAAAAACATCTCTTTTCCACCATTTCAAAGGACCTCAAATTTTCTCTACAAAAACAATACACAAATCATTTCCAAGACATTTTCCAAAGCAATTCATCAAGAAGTATTTGAAGTCACTTGAAGTTTAGGTAAAACTCCATATTCCCCTTCTTCTCTACTTCATCTCTTCTCTCTTTCTTTTATTTTAATCAAACGTGCAATCACCCAAATCATTTTGGGAGATGACACTAAAGGCCACTTCATCCCATTGAAGTTGGTCAATGAGTTATCTCCCTACATTCCAAAAACCCCTTTTAACCCCCCCCCCCCCTTTTATCATAATCAAATAATAGGAAGAACATTTTATTTATGTAGACTTTGAACAAGCAAGACCAAAATTAGTTGGGCGAGATGGGTGTTTATGTCACGACCCGAAAACTAGGCTCTATTTTATTGGTAATAAATAATTATTATCTATTTATTTGCTTATTCATTTATTTAAATTATTATTTATTTAATAATTTATGTGTGCACTTTATATTTTATAATAATTTATGCTTAACATTTTATTTGGGCCATTTGTGCTAGTGTAGTATTATTTGGTCTTAGTTGTTAGTAGGAATTGTTAGAGTTTGTGTTAGTAGATGGGGAAGGGGTCTAGGTGTAAGTTTTTGAAATTATCATCTCCCTACTCCCTCTCTTCTCCCTCACCCTACTCCCTCATTTCCCAGTAACTTTCTCCCTCTTCCATAGCTCAAAAGGTAATTTTTCTCTCTTTCCTTCTCTCTTCATTTTCTTCCTCTTCCTCTTGTTATTTCTCATTTCTTAAATCATGAAACTTGTTTAGATCGTCGTTAGGATCGTAGAGGGCTAAAAATATTCGAGTTCCGGCAACTTTGAGAAAATTCAAGTAAGTTGCTTTTCCCCCATTTATGCTAAAAAGGTTCATCCTATACTTAGATGACACTATGATTACCATTTATTGCTTCTATGGTTGATTTTGAGATGATTTACATTTTTATTCATTTTTGTGAAATTTAGTATTTGAATCTTGTGTTGGATTTCTAGATGTTGTTATTTAGCCCCATTGCAAGTCTATAAGTTGTTTTGGTTCATAGTTGTGCATATTGTAAGTCTTGGTTCCAGGTATTTGTGAAATTGTGAAGTTTGGGTTGATTTGAGTTTTGGGTTGAAAATGGAGGAAACCCAGATTTTTGGCCGGAAATTGTCCCTCCGGGCAAGGGGGCGCGCGCACCCTTGTGCCCCTTTGTAAGCAAACCTTCTGTTGATCATAGGGCGCGCGCACCACATCTTTGGGGGCGTGCGCTCCCTCATTGCTTCAACAACTCAAAACCTTCTGATGCCTAGGGGCGTGCGCACCCCTTTTTCGCGAGCGCGCGCACTCTTCCTTTGGCCCTTTTGAGAGAACCTTCTGATCACCTAGGGCGCGCGCACCCTTTATGCTAGGGCGTGCGCCCCCTCCGCTGTACAAGTCCTGAGCTCCAACCTCTTGTACCTTTTCGTAGACAATCTTCGATAGTTCTTAACTCTCTCATTCGAACTCCGTTTTAGGCGTATAAATTATCGTTTTAAAGCTCTCCTTGAGCTCTTCGAGATGAGTGAGTAAATTTGGTTGAGTGCTCGATTTAACTGGAAACTTTGTGGTCAAATGTGATATGGGAATTGTGTTATCATTGTTAAGATTGTTGGAACACTTTAATTGTGTGTTGTTGGTTCATTTCACTTTCTTGGTGACTCCTTGGTATGGTTCCCTACTTTGGAATCAATGGTTGTTTATCGTGCGAGTATTTTATTACTTAGCTTTTACTTGAAAGTCCAGCTGGTATTTGTGGTTGTGTCAGGCGATGTGAGATATTGTGATGGCACCGGCCAAGTCCATTATGGTGTCGACCATTGTTTCGCCCTTATTTTCCTCTTCCAGATCGGCCTTGGTTGAGACGTTTGGAGCATGACTTTGTGGCATGGCTCCCGCCCTTTGTGGCACATTATTTTGTTATTGGATCCGGTACCAGGGGTTTTCTCTTCAAGCTTTCATGCTACTATAAAGATGTTGATGGTTCATTATTGAAGCTGCGCAGCGACCTTTATTTGGTTATATCAGTTTGGGAAAACCTTGGCTATATCCTTTGTTATGTGTTTATTTCCGCTGCTATCTGTTATGTGATAACTGCTATGTGCTATCCATGATTTATTATTGTACATTGCATCATAGCATGTCATGTAGTTGCATTAGTAACTTATTGAGATTTATCTCATCCCTTTTCTTTTATCTTTGTTTTTCCTTAACCCCCCCCCCCCCAGGACCAAGGAATTAGACTCGCTGATCACGAGGACGTCGCGAGGGTTGAGCTTTTGGGGCAAGTGTATATTGGTGGGTTTACATTATATAAATGTGTAACTCTTTTGGGGATAGTTGTACCACACTTTGACGTCACTAAGATTTGTATATTTTATTATTTTGTAGTGTGAGCTTATGGGGCTTACACTAGTACATTGTTGTTGTTAAATTGTTTTCCAAAACCTTGTGTTATCATCTTTTGATATGAAATGAAATTTTTATCTCCGATATTTTGGTAATTTGATTAGTAAGTCGACGTCCAGCTCGCGATCTCAGGCCCGCGGGGTTCGGGGTCGCGACAGTTTAAGTACTTCCCATCTCGTAACCTAACCCCCGAACCTTCATAACAAGAATCTCTGTTTTCGTATCAAACTTAGGCCAAACATTAGGTTTTTCTTATGTTCCTCTAAAACATAGGTGGCGACTCTAACAATCTAAAACACAATTAGACATCCTAGGATCCTTCCACCGCTCTAGCCAAGTTGTGGTTTTCCTTGGGTAACTACAGTGGCGACTCCGCTGGGGACGTTTGAGGGTTAAACTTGCATTTCTGTTCAAAGTCCTTATTTTTCTGGGCATTTTTGTCTCTGATGGGGGAAGCGTGCGCCTTTGGCCTTCTTGGCCTAAGGCGCGCATCCCACATCAAGGACCAGATTCGCCCGCCTCCCATATGTTCTTCCTATTCTTCTTGTTTTTTCTACACTAATCATCTTTGCAGGGGTTCAAATAAACATTCAGGACAAGGACAATCCCCTGAGTCCAAAGTCTGATAATCTAACAGGTTCGCCCAGAAGCGAGCGCCTCCCATAGACTCTGCGCCATTCGCGCGCATCCCACATCACAGGCCAGAGGCGCGCGCTTCTGGACAATTTTCCAGAACAGGAACAGTTTCAGAACAGAGCAGAATATAGGGGTGTGGGCACAGTTGCCTGCATCAGGCCTGATGGACCTTTGGACTATTTTATTTCGTGTTTTGTTTTATCTGTCACATGGGTGATTCGAGAGTTGTAAATTATGTGCTTATTTGCTTTTCTTTAATATAAAAAAAGTAAAAAATGTTTTGTCACATGTTGGACCTCACACTACGTACACAAATTCTTATCAATTGCTCACTATCGAGTCACACAAGTTCATAACCCCAAACCCGTCGAGGCCCGTCCTAGAGAGTTTCAAGCTCCACCCGAACTTGACTCTCTCGAAGCGGTAAACCTCAGCCCGTGGCGTAGTTCATGACTACATGCCGGGGGTGACCTTTAAGCCTCTCATTAGCCAAGCACAAACCAACACAATTTTAGTTAGGATCTAGCACTCCGTGATCAAGTCGGTTTTCATGTGCCGAGATTTCCCTAAACTAATGTCTTCAAAACATACATGCCAGGTGGTTATCATGGACGAAATAAAACTCCGTCCTTAAGTGGTTATTATGGACGAAAATAAAAAATCTGTCCCCGCATGTATGCTTTACTACATTAATTTAGTTTAATCCCGACATGTATATGATTCACAAACGTGGTCGAATCCGATGAGTATATGGGACCGCGAGAAGGTCTATATACTAGTGTGACGATTCCACTATTTTCGTAGAAACCTCAAAAGGGACTCCGTCCCTCCGACTTATAAAAAAAAAAGTCTTTTTCTTATGTGGTTTCGAGTCGTGTGCCCATTGTGTGTTCTAAGCCTCTTCATGGACCGAAAGTGTTACTCAAGACTGACAAGGGCCTTTTCTGCAATTTAGGTCCAATTGGTACTTACCATGTCTATCGGGATTCAGCAAACCGGTTAGTTCGTGAATTAATCACTCCAGCAGCTCCGACAGCATCAATGGCCGGCGGCTCCAACACCGACAACACCATGTCTCTTGAGCAACTCTTAGCTATGGTCCAACTTCTTCAAGAGCAAGTCTCCACTCTCAATAAGGAGGCCCAAAACAAAGATGACCTTTGGCAATCCCACCTCAACAATCAAAGGGAGTCTCACGAGGCCGAGGTGGAACAAATGAAAGCCAAACTCACTAAGCTTTCAAGTGGTAAAGGCAAGGAGGACAATGAAGAGTCCGAGTGGACCAAAGGCTTGTTTGAGAGCCCTTATGTTAGTGCCCATACCAAGAAAATGGGGGAGACAAGCACCGACAACAAAGATCACAAGATGGTTGATTCAATCATGGCCTACATAGACCAACGCTTCAATGGTCTCAACATGGGGAAAGGCTCCGACACAAGCCTTTATCAGTCATCCATCCTCATGAGCACCATGCCCGCTCTCCCTGACAAGTTCAAGATGCCCAACATTAGCAAGTTCAAAGGAAACTCTTGCCCCATGGCACACATCGAGACTTATATATGGGCTATGGTTCCAAAGAAGGTCTCTCCCAAAGTGATGGCACAATGCTTCCGTCTTAATTTTGAGGGGGCAGCAAAAGATTGGTATGAAACTCTCCCGCTCACAGTCCGTCTTAATTGGGATGCCGCCATGCTTGCCTTTAAAAGTCAATACCAAGGCAACACCACTCACCGCCCGACCAAGAAAGAGCTCGAGAACACCACTCAAAGGGACAATGAGTCTTTGATTGACTTCACTAGAAGGTGGAATGACAAGCTTGCTGAAATTGTCAAGAGGCCTAACACCAAGGAGCAAATGGACATCTTCCTTAAGTGTCTAAAGATTGATCTCCACACCCACCTAAGTGGGGCTTGCTATGCGAATTTCTCTCAAATGTATGAGGCGGGGGTCCGAATGGATGATTTATTCAAAGAAATCAAGAAAAATTCTCCTAGCTTCCGATACAAGGCCGCCTGTAACTCAACAGAAGAGGCTTCAGTCAATTCTGTCACTACTGATAAGGGGAATTATAAAAGGGTTCCTCCACCTCAAGGCATGAGACCTCAAAATGATCGTGTCTACACTCCTCTCCAAGGCATGAGTCAAACCGAGGCCTTCGAAGTTCTCAAAGCAAAGGGGCAAATCACACCTATACAAGGGTACCAACCCAAGGCCCATGCTCATCACAAATATTGTGGCTACCACCAACATAGTGGCCATCTCACCGAGGAATGCTTTGTTCTCCGCAATGTCATCCAAGACCTCATCGACAAGAAGGAATTCATAGTCCCTAATGAGGGTGGTGTCAATGTAATAGAGTTAGGAGAGTTTGAAGAGACCACTCATTCAATTCCCATTGTGAATGAGGGCTCCAATGTGATGAATAAATTTGACAATTCTTGTTACGTTGTGACTTATGATGAGGTAATGAGGGAAGTACTAGAGAATAAGAAAAAGAGGCAAGATGGGAACGTCAACATGCTAACTCGATTCGGACGAGTCATAGCAAGCAACCCCACTACTTCTGCACCAAGCACCTCTTCTCAAAGATCGCAAGCTCGTGACACTCCCGAAGATCCTTTATTAACACAACTCAAGAACACTCAAGCAAATATCTCCATTTGGGACCTCATTGCATCTTCAAAGAAGCACCGAGATCTTGTCATCAGCAATCTCGACGACACATCAGTCTCTCCTAATACAACTCACGAGGACCTTACTGCAATGATAGGAAACATACATTTTGGCAATGTCATCACTTTTGCCGATATGGACCTCCCACCATTTGGGTCCGATCACAATGAGGCCATCTATCTCAAAGTAAGAGCAAGGGGAGACCTATTTCAAGAGTTTTGGTTGACGGTGGTTCCGCACTCAACCTAATTCCCTGGCGAATCATGGGCATACTGGGGCTTAAGATTTCATATCTAAAGCCTTCTACTCAAGTAATTTGTGGTTATGACAGCACTGCCCGCACAATCATGGGTATGGTAGAAATAGACATTGAGTTTGGGAGCATGGTTATGTCCGTCCCGTTTCAAGTGCTTGATTTCCCCTCCTCATTCAATTTGCTCTTGGGCCGACCATGGATACACAGTTCTAATGCCGTCCCTTCAACTCTCCATCAGTGTGTCAAGTTCAGAAATGGGGATGAAATAGTGACCGTCATGGCAGAAAACGTCACTATCCACATAAATGGGGAACCCGTTCACCAAGTTCAGCATGGTTTAGAAGACTCCACTCTCTCCGGTGTCTCAATCAATGCCATCGACAAAGAAGGGGGAAACGGATCATGGACCCTCGGCAACCACAAAGTCCTCCACATGATGAGGAATATGAATTATTTCCCCAGTTTAGGCCAAGGGAAATATCAACAAGGGGGAATGAAACCCATTGAGTTCCCATTCGTCAAAAACAAGTTCGGTTTGGGATATGAACCTTCCGAAGATGACATGAAATATGAGCAAGCCATCAAGAATGAAAAAGCTCGAGCTCGTAGAGAAGACCGTCACTATGAAATTCCCAACTTGAGGCCTTATCGCAAGACGCTAAACAGGTACTTTGTCCGCCAAGGGGAAGACATCCCGTACATCATCTTTCCCGAGCCATGGGTTAACAGCAAGGGCGTCAGAAAGCCCAGCCTCGAAATCTTTTCCGATTATGAGATTCAGAAGCACGAATAGGGACCAACTCCTATATCACCCAGAGAATGGTGGGGGAATAAGGTGACTATAGAGTCCGAGATAGAGATTACCGTGGGGGAGGCATTGACTGATATAGCCTCCATGTTCGAAGAACTTGCCATCATGGATGAGTGCCAAGTAAACGCCATCTCCGATGACACCGATAAGGAAAGTGAGCCTCTCACTAAGATCAAGCTGAGCTCCAAGCCGATCAACAACTCGTATTCTACAAAGGGGCCCGTGGTATCCGGGGAATTCTTGGTCAAGAAGATAGGTTGCATACCGTGCAAGGTTACGAAAGAAGACTTGTTCACATTCACTTTCGAGTCCGAGAATGTTTCCGATACCCTCACCTAAGAGGATATGGAGGCAATAGCCGAGCGTGTGTTCCCTTTCTTTGTTAATGAAAAATTAGATCTTTCTGAGTACCTCGAGATTGCAAACATCATAAATGATGAATTAACTAATAATGAATCTAATGAACTAGTTAATAACGATTCAAATACTGATGAAATAGACCACAAAAGCACAACATACTTAAATGAACTTGCTCAACAGGTCCGTAGTCGTGGTGAAAATGTCCAGGGGCTGACGAGGAATTGCATTTTGCTAATCTGGGTGCCGATAAGGAACCGAAAGAAACCAAGATCGGAAGCTTCTTCAAGGGGAGGAGAAAGACAGATTGACTACACTGCTCAAAGAGTTCGTGGATGTATTCGCATGGTCATACAAAGACATGCTGGGTTTAGACAGAAAGGTCGCCGAGCACAGGATTCTGATCAAAGACGACGCTAAGCCGACAAAGCAGAAACTCATAAAGATCAAGCTGGAATGGTCTTTACAAGTCAAAGAAGAGATAGAGAAGCTTCTCAGTGTGGGCTTCATCAAAGTTATTGAGTATCCAACATGGATTGCAAATGTCGTGACAGTCAGAAAGGTTAACGGCAAGGTCCGTGTTTGTGTGGATTTCCGGGATTTGAACAAGGCTTCTCCGAAGGATGAATTTCCACTACCCAACATCGACATGCTAGTCGATTCCACTGCTGCCTACGAGGTCCGCTAATTTGTGGATGGTTTCGCTGGGTATAATCAGATTCTTATGGCTGAAACAAGACTGCCTTCACAACACCGTGGGGCACCTTTTGCTACACAGTCATGCCGTTCGAGTTGAGGAACGCTGGGGCTACTTATCAAAGGGCTATGACAGACTTGTTCCTTGACATGATTCACAAGGAACTTGAAGTCTATATGGACGACATGATCATCCATTCAAAAGGGACCGACGGTCAACACTTGATCGACCTCCGCAAGTTCTTCGAAATGCTTCGATAACACAAGATGAGGCTCAACCCCGCAAAGTGAACTTTTAAGGTTATCTGAGGAAAAGTTCTTGGTTACATGGTCACAGAGAGGGGAATTGATGCAGATCCCTCAAAAAACAAGGCAATCATTGACATGCCTCCTCCAAAGACACAGAATAAAATCAAAGGTTTCATGGGCAGACTTCAGTACATCAGTCGATTCGTACACCAGCTTACTTCCATGTGTGAGCCAATCTTCAAGCTGCTCAAGAAGAATGTGGCTCTAGAATGGACCGACGCTTGCCAAGAAGCTTTCGACCAGGTAAAGCATTACTTAACATACCCTCCTGTTCTGGTTCCACCGTACAAGGAGAAGCCTCTCTTGCTCTACCTCACAGTGAATGATGAAGCCCTAGGGGCTATGCTAGCATAAGAGCAACGAGACTCTACATAGGAGAATGCCATTTATTTTGTCAGTCGCCGATTTTAAGGAGGCGAAAAGAACTAATCTGTCTTAGAGAAGTCATATGCAACATTGGTTTGGGTCACTCAAAAGCTCAAACATTACATGGAAGCCTTTCCGATCGAGCTAGTAGCAAAAGTGGACCAGTTCCACTACATCTTCGAGAAGCCTTTCATGTCAACAAGGATAGCCAAGTGGTACTTCATGCTCACCGGCTATGATATCACTTATGTCACACTCAAATCCATCAGGGGGAAAGTTTTCAGTGATCAGCTTGCTGAATTTCCGTGTGACGAAGTGAAGGGGGAGGACTTACAGTTCCCCGACGAGCACTTGATTTGCACTACAACCGAAGAAAATAAGTGGAAACTTTTTTTCGATGGCGCAGCCAATAAGCACGGTAATGGGATAGGAATGTTGCTTGTCGATCCAAAGGACGTCTACACTCCAATCGTAATCCGTCTTGAATTCGAAGCTACCAATAACATTGCCGAATATGAGGCATGGCTAGAAGCAGCACTAGAAAGAAATGTCACAGAGCTAGAGGTATTCGGTGACTCCCTGCTCCTTATCAATCAGACATTTGGTAAATAGCGAATCCAAGACCCGACCCTCCAACAGTATGGTCAACACCTCGAGGAGTTAGCTGAACAGTTCTAAGACATCACGTTCAATTATTTGCCGAGGGACAAGAACCGCTTTGCCGATGCTTTAGCCACCATAGCCTCACTGGTTGAGATGCCCAAAGGAAAAATGGTGAAGCCCTTCAAAATTCAAGAAGGACTAGTCCGGTATACTGTATGAGTATTGATATCAATGAAGTCCAAGATAATCCCCCGTGGTACACAGACATCATGAACTTCCTTAACAATGGCACCTTTCCCGAGAACAGCAATGGGAAATCTCGAATAGCATTACAGAATCTGGCTGCCAGATATGTATTGATTGGGAACCGAGTCTACAAGAGACATCATCAAGGGATCAATCTCTTATGTGCAAATGAGACAGAAGCTCAAGAGATAATGTATGAAGTCCACTAAGGCAAGTATGGACCCTACATGAATGGGATTATGCTAGCCAAGAAGATACTCCGTATTGGCTATTATTGGACTATCATGGAAAGAGACTGCATCGAGAAAGTCAAGAAATGCGCCAAGTGCCAGTTCCATGCTAATCTGCAACATGCTCCACCTTCACAACTGTACAACGTGACCACACCATGGCCGTTCTCTTGTTGGGGCATAGATATCATCGGCAAAGTCCATCCTGCAGGAAGCAATGGACAGTCATTCATTCTAGTGGCTGTGGATTATTTCACAAAGTGGGTCGAAGCACAAGCTTACCAAGTTCTCAACGCCAAGAAAGTGGCCGAGTTCATGAAGAACAACATCATGTGCCGATATGTTATTCCTCACGAGATCATCTCCGACAATGGTTCACACTTTGAGAAAGAAATAGATGTGATTTTGGTTAACTACAAAATTACCAAGCACAAGTCAACCCCGTACTGTACCTAAGCTAATGGAGCGGTCGAAGCAGCAAACAAAACAATCGAGGTCATTATATGAAAAATGGCTTCAACAGGAAGGGATTGGCCCGAAAAGTTACCACTAGCATTGTGGGGCTACCTCACATCAATTCGGTCGGCAACGGGAGAAACCCCATATTCATTGGTTTATGGTTCTGAAGCCGTACTCCCAGTCGAGCTCGAAATTCCCTCTCAACGGGTCTTACTCGATAACTAAGTCAACGAGGTTGATTGGATGCAAAGTCGATATGAGCAACTAGCCCTACTTGACGAAAAGAGGTTAAGAGCATTTGAGCACACAAGGGCTTATCAACAAAGAATGGGAAAGGCTTTCAACATGAAGGTAAAGCCTCGAAACATCAAAGTGTGAGACTTGGTCCTAAGACAACATCCTCCCAATTCCATGAATCCCCTCGGGAAATGGGGACCCCGATGGATCGGTCCTTACGTGGTCAAGAAGATATCAAGCGGCGGTGCAGTTCGACTCGTAGACTTGGATGGTGATCAATTGCCAAAGGAGGTCAACCTCGACAAGCTCAAGAAGTTCTACGCTTAACAAATAGAGACCATAAAAAAAAAAAAAAAAAAAAAAAAAAAACCGCTCGCTTGGTTGAAAACCCACAAGGGTGGCCTAGGCAAAAATTAGAGCACGTGCAAAAAAGAAGCCCGCTAGATTGAAAACCCGAAAGGGCGGTCTAGGCAAAAAATAGGGTGCACACAAAAAATGGTCTTCATTTGTTTGAACTACGGAGACCTGAGCCTCTCTACGAGAGGAACGTAGGCAACCTTCGGGTGCGGTCTAAAACATATTTTTTTACCCAATCATGTCATAACAAAATGCAATTTTTATTTCATCTCTCGAATCATTTTGATCATTACAACGGATATTGTTGAGCAATAAAAGACATTAAAACATTAAATCCTAACAAGTGGCCTACTTTAATTGCAATCTTGGGGTACTAGGAAAAATCCAATTTCTTTTTAGCCTTCGAAGGGCCACCCGAACGACTCTCAATCATGTTCCTTTTTGGCGGTCTAGGGACACTGAGACGGACCGAAACCTTCTACGCAGTAAGACGCGTCCGAGCATAAAAACTGTCCAAAGGAGTACCAAAAGGGTCGGCCAAGATGTTGTTCGAATCAGCAGTAACTTAGTTGTACCTCATAGCACCGCTAGTCTCAAAGTCTTTCCCTAGCAACTCGGCTTGAAGCATGTCGACCCAAGTGATACCACAGTAAAGGGTACCGAACAGATAATCCAAGTAACTCTCAGGAAGAAAGATACTACCCCGATGAGTAGTGACGGAAGCCCACCGATGACGGTCACCGCCCCAAGCCAACTGGAGTTCCCTCGAAAAGTCTGGACCCATATACGAGACTGGACGAAGCACTCCGCTCCTCGGCAAATGGATAATCTGCTGACGACCAAACTGCCGAAGAACTCTCTCAGGCTGATAAAATGAGGAATCTCTGAGACCGGGGAGGAAAACGTGCCTGAAACCCAAAGTCCATTCCACAAAAGTAAGAACTTCCCAAGAGGGGGGACACCACTCAATGCCAGCCGATCCGCGATATGCAAAGAATTTCTTCTAACCATCTTCGGATAAATCCCGAGTCAGCAGCTTCCTCCTATGATCAGCAAAAGGATAAAGGTCACCATCCGGAGAATAAACTCTGAAATTCTCTCGAAGCCATATAGTCAAGAGCAAGGGGCTTCCCCGGCACATCTCGCCCATCCGGTGCAACTCATATAAAACGTGCAAGGTTTCCCCCACAATAAGAGGGATTATGCTAAATTGCTGCTCTTTCGCCTGCAAGACAATCTCAGCCAGTTGAGCATCCGCAATACCAAGGGGTGTAACAAACAAGACTTCGTTAAAAAGGCAAGCTACCAAGGTATTCCTCTTGAAGGACTGAACCACAGGATCCCCCGAATGCAAACTAAAAAACATCGGCAACTCAGTTATGTCAACCACGGTGTCGTGCAACATCTTCCTCACATCTCCGACAAGGAGGTTCAATAAATCGGACCAAGAGTCAATCACACCTCGATGGTATTTGAGGACAGCAATCTGACCCGCAAATGGCATGCCAATAATGGCACTAAAGTCATCAACAGTCGGCACCATTTCATTCGCCGAGAAGTTGAAGGTGTGACTGTCACAATCCCAAAAGGCTGCAGCAGCCTTCAATAAATCCCAATCCGGTTTCAACATCCGAAGGGTGAAGAGAATTCGGAACCCGAAGTCTTTGACAAAAGCCTTCTTAGGATGGGTCTTGAAAGAATACATGAAGGTTGACAAGTCCTTCTCGTACTCACCAACAACCTTGGAATCAATAATCAAAGATTTGGAAGCCATGGAAAATGTTGATTACAAGCAAAATCAAGCAAGAAAAGAGTATTCAAGAATGGCAGAAAATAGCTATTGGAGGAATATGTTCGAACAGAGGCTGATATTATAGCTGTTGGAAATCTTTTGGTCAGCAAATGTCATGCCCCGAAATTTTCTCCCCAGAAGCGCAAGCCTCCCGCAACCCACTTGGGGAGCGCGCGCGTCCCACAGTCACTGGCCGGGGTGCCAACCTCCCGCTTCAGAAGTGCCTCAACCGGCCCTTGTCAAAAGAAGAAATCATGAAGGAACAAAATCCGGGCACTCCCAGAATCAGCAAGATCAACACTCTTCATCAAAGCCACAACAACTCCACTCTTGGGGACACGGTTGGGCACACATTAATTTGGTCCGCCCCTAAGGCATTTCTAAATTGAAATTAGATAAAAATGCCCACTAAACGTAAAAGTAGGGTGTGTCTCTTACTTTTCAGTTAGAGCCGATCTCGACATTCTCTTCTCTAAAAGGGGAAACATATTTTCGGTCCGCAGTCAACTGTGCTCGCACCCCACAAAAAGTCATGAAGTCAACAGCAAATGCAGTTTCGAACAGCATACATCAGACACAGCTACAAACAGCAATTCGGTCCATGGTGAACCACGAAAATCACCACTTCTCAAGCAACAAAGCGGATTCACTAACGAATTCATCAAACGGTTTGTCAACAAGGGTTCACTAACAGACTCATTCAAGGGATTCACTAACGAATTCATCAAACGGATTCACTAACGGATTCGTCAACAAGGGTTCACTAACGGACTCATTCAATGGATTCACTAACGGATTCATCAAACGGATTCACTAACGGATTCATCAACAAGGGTTCACTAACGGACTCATTCAAGGGATTCACTAACGGATTCATCAAACGGATTCACTAACGGATTCATCAACAAGGGTTCACTAACGGACTCATTCAAGGGATTCACTAACGGATTCATCAAGCGGATTCACTAACAGATTCATCAACAAGGGTTCAGTAACAGACTCATTCAATGGATTCAGTAACGGATTGATCAAGCGGATTCACTAACGGATTCGTCAACAGGGTTCACTAACGGACTCATTCAATGGATTCACTAACGGATTCATCAAGCGGATTCACTAACGGATTCGTCAACAGGGTTCACTAACGGACTCATTCAATGGATTCACTAACGGATTCATCAAGCGGGTTCACTAACAGATTCAGCCGGCAGATTCACAAACAGATCATGCCACCTCCTCTATTAACAAAATCCGCTCACACAGGGAGCGCACTCCTATCTCTCGCAATTTCAAATTCCTGCTTTCATCGAGTCTTTGCTTTTTCTTAGTGATGTCCCCTTCGGATGTCTTTTCTTTCGTCAGCACGTTTTTCTTCGCGATCCACGCCGCCGAGGGGCTCTGTAGACACCCCGCCTTGGACCGCTCACCCCGATTTCACGGTTGATCTTGTGTTTCTCCCTATTTTAAGTGTTTCTCATTAGTTTCTGTTGCTTTCGTTAAGTTCCTGACTGACTTTGTTAAGTCCAGGGGCTAAACTGAATAACAGGGCTGACTTTCTAGTCCATTCTGTCAAAAAGGCCATCTCCAAGTCACGCGCCTCCGCCCGTAGGGGTCAGATGCGCGTGCCTTCCGCCCCCGAGGTAGGAAGCGCGTGCAGCTGGGCGTCAGTTACAGATTTCTATCCAAGAATCTCTCCCTTGCTCATTTTACATGATTTTGACCGGGAAAGATTTCTTGGTGACTGCGTTTTGGCACCAAAAACATCTTGTTTTCACCTATAAAAACATCTCTTTTCCACCATTTCAAAGAATCTCAAATTTTCTCTACAAAAATTATACACAAATCATTTCCAAGACATTTTCCAAAGCAATTCATCAAGAAGTGTTTGAAGGCACTTTAAGTTTAGGTAAAACTCCATATTTCCCCTTCTTCTGTACTTCATCTCTTCTCTCTTTCTTTTATTTTAATCAAACGAGCAATCACCCAAATCATTTTGGGACATGACACCAAAGGCCACTTCATCCCATTGAAGTTGGTCAAGGAGTTATCTCCCTAAATTCCAAAAACCCCTTTTAAACCCCCCCCCCTTTTATCATAATCAAAGAATAGGAAGAACATTTTATTTATGTAGACTTTGAACAAGCAAGACCAAAATTAGTTGGGCGAGATGGGTGTTTAAGTACTTCCCATCTCGTAACCTAACCCCCGAACCTTCATAACAAGAATCTCTATTTTCGTATCAAACTTAGGCTAAACATTAGGTTTTTCTTATGTTCCTCTGAAACATAGGTGGCGACTCTAACAATCTAAAACACAATTAGAGATCCTAGGATCCTTCCACCGCTCTATCCAAGTTGTGGTTTTCCCGGGGTATCTACAGTTCCTCTAAAACATAGGTGGCGACTCTAACAATTAAAACACGAATATACATCTTAGGAATCCTTCCACCGCTCTTGCCTAAAGCGAGTGGGTTTTTCCGGGGTATCTACAGTGGCGACTCCGCTGGGGATAATTTAGAGAGTTAAACTTTCCTTTTCATCTTTTGATGTTATTTTATTCTGTTTTCTGGGCATTCTGGTAAAAAGGGTTGGAAGTGCGCACCTCTGGCGTTCTTGACCTAAAGCGCGCGCATCCGACCCCAATTACCAGAATCGTCCGCCTCTCATCTCGTCCTTCAATTTCAGGTTATTGTGCTAACAAGTTTCTGCAGGGGAAAAGTTTTCATTTAGGGTTAATGCAATCCCTTGAACCCAGCAGTTTGCAGGTTTCTGCCCAGAAACGGGTGCCTCTGCCCGCCTCCTCCTAACGCACGCGCCTTCCGCATAGGCAACCCAATGCGCGCGCTTCTGGGCACATTTCCAGAACAGAACAGTGCACAGAACATAATAGTTTTGACAGTGTGTGGGCACCGAGCCTGCAGATAAATGCTTTTATTTTCTATTTATTTTAACGGTCACAGGGGTGATTCGAGAGTTGTAAATTACGTGCTTATTTGCTTTTCTTTTGTTAAAATATATATATATACATATATTCACTTGGCTTGATCTCACACTATATGCACATATTCTTATGAATTGCTCACTATCGAGTCGCACAAGTTCATAACCCCAGAGTTTCAAGCTCCACCTGACCTTGACTCTCTCGAAACGGTAAACCTCAGCCCGTGGCGTAGTTCATGACTACATATCGGGGGTGACCTTTAAGCCTCTTTTTAGCCGAGCACAAGCCAACACAATTCTAGTTAGGGTCTAACACTCCGTGACCAAGTCGGTTTTCATGTGCCGAGATTTCCCTAAACTAATGTCTTCAAAACATACATGCCAAGTGGTTATCATGGACGAAATAAAACTCCGTCCCCAAGTTGTTATTATGGACGAAAATAAAAAATCCGTCCCCGCATGTATGCTTTACTACATTGATTTAGTTTAATCCCGACATGTGTTGGCCCGGAAATTCCAAAAATCCATAAACATAAAATTTACATAATGTACATCTCCAAAATGCAAAATTCCAAACCAGGCGCGTGAATTCAACTATAAACCAATACCAACAAACAATACCTCAACGAGATTATAACTCGGAGACTAGAAACAAACGCGGAAGCAAGAACAACTGTTAATAATATAAATTCCCAAAGGACAATAGTATATACATAACTCTGGACGACCACGGCCTTTGAACCATATACAAAGAGGCTCTGAAGAGAAACTACCCCAAAGGCGATCAACCTGCTCAGAAGACTCCCGATACAACGGACCTCAAACGATACCACTTGCTTTCCTGGGGGGGTTAAGGAAAAACAATTTGAAACAAGAAACGGGGTGAGATAAAATCTCAGTAGGTTACTAAATGCATCTACATGGCATAATATCATGCAAATCATTTATATAACTGAGCAAGTAAATCATATAACAACAAATGAGAAATTTCCCTATCGCCAACCGTCCCATACCAGTTGGAAATAACGACTAACTCATCATGCAGCACATAAGACTGAAATAAACACGTTACAAAGGATACTGAGCCAAGGTTTAAACCAAAGGATATAACAATTGCTACGCAGCTTGAACCAATTCCAATCAACCAATCTTCGTGTTAGCATAAACAGCTGAAGACATCCAATCAACGTAGCAGCATAAGAGCTGAAGGAAACCAATCAACCCATCTTCATAGTAGAGAAAACCCCCGGTACCGGAACTAATAACAACAAGGGGACGATGACACACAGTCAAATCCCAAAATCAATAGCTATAATGCTCACAAAGGGGCTAGCTCATCTCACATCCAAGGCCAATCTGGAGGAGGGTAATAATGGGGCAAAACAATGGTCAAGAATTATAATGGACTCAGCTCATTGCCATTATAATCTTTCGCATCGCCCGAAACAAACACAAATTCCAGCTGGGCTTTCAAATAAATGCCAAGTAATAAATACTAGCTTAGATAAACAACTAGTGATTCCAAAGTAGGGAACCATACCAAATAATCACCATAAAGATGCAACAGTTACTCATGAAGAGTTTAACAACAACGACAACAAGAGTTTCTCATGAAGTGCACCACAACGATAAACGGAATTGCTCATAAGGAGCCCAACAACAATGATTATTAAAACACGATGATTCCATGATAAGGGACCATACCAAATACACCCTAAATGTGATACCCACAAGTTACTCATAAATAGCACAACCCAACGGTCACTCATAAATGGTACAAAGACTATTACCAAAATGACCCTAAACGTCTACTCATAAAGAGTACTATGACCAAGAACTCAACCATCTCTTTACACATGGAATTACAAATAGGAAATCCGAATAAATGCACCTTAAGATTAATCAAAACCACAGGTACCCAATCACCATTTCACGCTTTACATCCGTTCATAAACGAACCAATTCTAAACACCCCAAACGAACCCAAAAGGTTACACCTATTCATACATGATCACAAACGGACCAAACCCAACACTTTGGTGTTCCATAACAACCCTCTAGGTACTATAGGATATCACCTAAAACCTAGACAAAGTCTTATCCTAAAATCAATTTGATTCGAATATTCCTGAACACATCATAAGATGTTCAAACATTCCCAAACAATACTTAGTCAAATTTCACAACACATTTGTTCATAAAGGAACCATTAACAAACACTAGAGTGTTCCACGGTGCCTAACTAAGTCAACTAGAATAGTACTACGGAACCTAGACCGAGACTACACCTTGATCTTAAACCTCAACAATAAGACAACCATTCTGATCTGTAACCATGCAGACAATAGAACCATTGCGTAGTACTCGAAAAGATATTTCCAACGATAGTTTACACGTCCAAAACGGAGTCCGGACGAAGAAGTTATGGCCTCCGGAAGATTGAACGTAAAACGGACAATTTTTATAAAGTGTTCGGCCGGACATTATGAAAAATCCCTGTTTTAGCTCCGAATTTCACTCTTTTCGTTCTAAATCTTAGGAGTACCTATATATACTTTTATCCCAACATTTAAAGACAAGAAAAATCAATTCATGTGCCTCTAAAACCCAAATAACCCCAAAATTATTAAATAACATAAAACTACGTATCCAAAACAACAAATTCTAACTTGTATAGTGAAGTATAAAAATGACTTCTAAGCTTATAAAAGCCTTCTATAACAACTATAAACCAATTTTACTAAGTGTAGATACCCCGGGGGAAACCACGGCCTTAGGCTCGAGCGCGCGTTGGTTTGTATCCTAGGATGTCTAACTTGTTTTTAGAGTCGCCACCTATGTTTTGAGGAACATAAGAAAAACCTATTGATTGTAGCCTAAGTTTGATTACGAAAACAGAGATTCTTTGTTTTGAGGTTCGGGGGTTAGATTACGAGATGGGAAGTACCGAAACACCCATCTCGCCCAACTAAAGTTGGTCTTGCTTGATCAAAATCTACATGAATGGAAATGTTCTTCTTCTTCTTCTTTAAGTCATAAAAAGGGGGATTTAAAATAGGATTTGGAATGTAGGAGATAACTCCTTAACCAACCTCAATGAGATGAGGTGATCATTAGAGTCATGTCCCAAAATGATTTGGGTGATTGCACATTTGATTAAAGTAAAAGAGAGAGAGGAGATGGAGTAGAAAAGAAGGGAAAAGATGGACTTTTACCTACAATTTGAAGACCTTCCAGTAGTGCTTGATGAAATCATTGGAGAACCTTTAGAAAGTGATTTTGGTATAGTTTTTGTAAGTTCAATTTTCGGTCCAAGTTTCGATCCTTGAAAATGGAGGTAAAGAGAGGTTTTTATAGGTGAAAGAGGGGTGTTTTTAGTGCCAAGACTCAGTCACCAAGAAATCCTTCCCGGGCAAAATCTTGTAAATTGAGCAAGGGAGGGAATCCTGGCCAGAAATCTGTAACTGACGCCCAGAGGCGCGCGCTTCCTGCTTTGGGGGCGGGAGGCGCGCGCGCCTGGCTCAAGTGTCGGAGGCGCGCGACTCAGAGAAGGCAATTTTGACAGAATGGACTAGAAAGTTAGCCCTGTCATTCAGTTTAGTCCCTGGACTTAACGAAGTCAGTCAGGAACTTAACGGAAGTGACAGAAACTAACGAGAAACACTTAGAAAGGGGAGAAACACAAAATCAAATGTGCAATCGGGGTGAGCGGTCCAAGGCGGGGTGTCTCCAGAGCCCCTCGGCGACGTTGACTGCAAAGCAGGACGCGTCGACGAAAGTTTAAACACCCGCCGAGGACATCACCAAGAAAAGGCAAAGACTCGATGAAAGCAAGAATTTGAAATTGCGAGAGATAGTGGTGCGCTCCCTGTGTGAGCGGCTTTTGCTGGAGTGTTGTATTGGAGCTCATGGGAGCTTGTCCCGATATGGACCGAATTTGTTGAGTTGGGGCTCATGGGAGCTTGTCTCGATATGGACCGAGTTGCCGACTTGGAGCTCATGGGAGCTTATCTCGATATGGACCGAGTTGCCGACTTGGGGCTCATGGGAGCTTGTCTCGATATGGACCGAGTTTGTTGAGTTGGAGCTCATGGGAGCTTGTCTCGATATGGACCGAGTTGCCGACTTGGAGCTCATGGGAGCTTGTCTCGATATGGACCGAGTTGCCGACTTGGGGCTCATGGGAGCTTGTCTCGATATGGACCGAGTTGCCGACTTGGAGCTCATGGGAGCTTGTCTCGATATGGACCGAGTTGCCGACTTGGAGCTCATGGGAGCTTGTTTCGATATGGACCGAGTTTGTTGAGTTGGAGCTCATGGGATCTTGTCTCGATATGGACCGAGTTGCCGACTTGGAGCTCATGGGAGCTTGTCTCGATATGGACCGAGTTGCCGACTTGGAGCTCATGGGAGCTTGTCTCGATATGGACCGAGTTGTCAACTTGGGGCTCATGGGAGCTTGTCTCGATATGGACCGAGTTGCCGACTTGGAGCTCATGGGAGCTTGTCTCGATATGGACCGAGTTGCCGACTTGGAGCTCATGGGAGCTTGTCTCGATATGGACCGAGTTGTTTGAGTTTGTGGGGTACGGGCACAGTTGACCGCGACCAGAAAAAATGTTCCTGCTGGGGATGAAATGTTGAGATTGACTCTTGAGAGGGGTGCGGCACCCGTGACAGAACTTAGGGAGTTCGGAATTTTGAAGAGGACAACCTACTTTTGAGTGGGAGTTTCTATCCTACTTTCGATTTTTGACATGCCTTAAGGGCGGACCAGAAAAAGGTGTGCCCAACTGGGTGTCTGAGGATCGGGACAGTGTCTTGATATAGGCTGGAGATCTCTGACAAGGCCCTTTTCTTGAAGCTATTTAGACCTAGGAAGCACGCGCCTTTATATGTAGGCTTGGGACGCGCGCGCATTTCATACCGCTGGCGGGTGGCGCGCGCGTCTGGGAGGCGGAATTCCGGGCTTGACATTTGCTGACCAAAAGAGCCCCCAACAGCTATAATATCATCTTCTGTTCGACCACTTGATCCTCACAGCTCCTTTCTGCCATTTTTGAACATCATATTATTGCTTAACTTTGCTTGTGATCAACATTTTTCATGGCTTCCAATTCTTTTGCCCTTGATGCCAAGGTTGTTAGTGAGTATGAAAAGGACTTGGGTACTTTTGTGTATTCTTTTAAGACCCATCCCAAGAAGGCCTTCATTAAAGACTTCGGGTTCCGAATTCTTTTCACTTTGCGGACGTTGAAGCCGGATTGGGATTTGTTGAGAGCTGCCGCGGCTTTCTGGGATTGCGACAGTCATACCTTCAACCTTTCAGCTAATGAAATGGTGCCGACTGTTGACGATTTCGGGGCCATCCTTGGCATGCCTTTGGTTGGTCGGATTGCCGTCCCTAAATATCACCGTGGTGCCGTCGACTCTTGGGTTGAGTTACTGGATCTCCCTGTTGAGGACGTGAGGAAGATGTTGCACGGTACCGTGATTGACATAACTGAGTTGCCGATGTTCTTCAGTTTACACTCGGAGAACCCGGTGGTTCAATCTTTCAAAAGAAATGCCATGGCCGTTTGCCTCTTCAGCGAAGTACTGTTTGTTACACCCTTCGGGACTGCGGACGCGCAGTTGGCTGAGATTATTTTGCAAGCTAAGGAGCAGCAATTTAGTGTAATCCCTCTTATTGTAGGGGAGACGTTGCACGGCCTTGATGAGTTACATAGGACGGGCAAGATGTGTCGGGGAAGCCCTGTGCTCTTGACCATATGGCTCCGAGAACACTTACGAATTTATTCTCCGGATGGTGATTTGTCTCCTTTTGCTGTTCATAGGAGGAAGTTGTTGATCCGGGATTTATCTGAAGATGATTGGAAGAAATTCTTTGCCACTCGGGTGACTGCCGATATTGAGTGGTGTCCTCCTTCTTGGGGTCTTCGTCCTTTTGTGGAATGGACTCTTGGTTTTCAGCACGTGGTTGTGCCCGGTTTGAGAGATTCTTCATTTTACCAGCCAGAGCAGGTTCTGCGGCAGTTCGGTCGCCAACAGACAATTCCTTTTCCGAGGGGTGGAATGCTTCGTCCAGTTGCTTACATGGGTCCTGACTTCTCGAGTGAGCTTCAGTCGGCTTGGGGAGATGACCGCAATCGTTGGGCTTTCGCTCCTCTGCATCGGGGGAGTGTCTTCCTTCCCGAGAGCTACTTGGACTATTTATTTGGCACCCTTTACCGTGGCATCACTTGGGTTGATGTGCTTCGTGCCGAGTTGTTGGGACAGGGTTTTGAGCCTAGCAGCACTTTGAGATATAGGGAGGCTGCTGCTGATTCGAGTAACATTCTCGCTGACCCTTTCGGTACTCCTTTGGATGACTTTTATGCTAGGAGACGTGTTGCAACACAGAAGGTTTCGGTGCGTATTAGTGCTCCTTTGTTACCCAAAAAGAAAAGGACTGAGAGACGATCGGGTGGTCCTTCGAAAGCTAAGAGAAAATTGGATTTTTCTTAGTACCCTAAGAGATTGCAATTAGACCACTTTGTTTTAGGATTTAATATTTTGATGTCTTTTGTTGCTCAATAAATCCGTTGTAATGGTTTGAATAATTCATTGAATGAATAAAAATTGCATTTTGTTATTTGAAGAGAATTGGGTATTTTTGATATGTTTTAGACCGCACCCGAAGGTTGCCTACGTTCCTCCAGTTGGGAGGCTCAGGTCTTCGTAGTTCAAACAAACAAAGAGCCTTTTTTTTTTTTTTTTTTTTTTTTTGCACCCTGTTTTTTGCCTAGACCGCCCTTGCGGGTTTTCAATCTAGCGGGCTTCTTTTTTGCACGTGCTCTAATTTTTGCCTAGGCCGCCCTTGCGGGTTTTCAACCTAGCGAGCGATTTTTTTTTTTTTTTTTTTTTTTAATGGTCTTTGTTTATTAAGCGTAGAACCTCTTGAGCTTGTCGAGGTTGACCTCCTTTGGCAGCTGGTCACCATCTAAATCCGCGAGCCGGACTGCACCACCGCTTAGTATCTTTTTGACCACGTACGGACCGATCCATCGGGGTCCCCATTTCCCCAGGGGATTCATGGCATTAGGAGGATGTTGTCTTAAAACCAAATCTCCCACTTTAATGTTTCGAGGCTTCACCTTTTTGTTAAAAGCTCTTGCCATCCTTTGTTGATACGCCCTTGTGCGTTCGAGTGCTCTTAACCTTTTCTCGTCGAGTAAGGCTAGCTGTTCGTATCGACTTTGCATCCAGTTGACCTCGTTGACTTGATTCTCGAGGAGGACCCGTAGAGATGGGACTTCAAGTTCGATAGGGAGTACGGCTTCAGAACCATAGACCAATGCATAAGGAGTTTCTCCTGTTGCGGATCGTATTGATGTGCGGTAGCCCCACAATGCTAATGGTAGCTTCTCGGGCCAATCCCTTCCTGTTGAGGCCATTTTCTTGACGATGGTCTCGATGGTCTTATTTGTTGCTTCGACTGCGCCATTTGCTTGGGGCCGGTAAGGAGATGACTTGTGCTTGGTGATCTTGTATTCTACCAAAAGTGCATCCATTTCCTTCTCGAAGTGAGAGCCGTTATCGGAAATGATTTCATGAGGCACGCCGTATCAGCACATGATATTAATCTTTACAAATTCGGCCACTTTCCTGGCGTTGAGGGTTCGATAGGCTTGAGCTGCGACCCACTTTGTGAAGTAGTCTACTGCCACTAGGACGAACGACTGCCCATTGCTCCCGGCAGGATGAACTTTACCGATGATGTCTATCCCCCAACAAGAGAAAGGCCAAGGTGTGACCATGTTGTAAAGTTGTGAGGGTGGAGCATGTTGCAGATTAGCGTGGAATTGGCACTTGGCACACCTTTTGACTTTCTCGATACAGTCTCGTTCCATAGTGCTCCAATAGTAACCAATGCGAAGTATCTTCTTGACTAGCATAAACCCATTCATGTGGGGTCCACATTCTCCTTCGTGCACTTCACACATTATCTCTTGAACTTCGGTCTCATTGGCGCACAAGAGATTGATCCCGTCGTGGTGCCTTTTATAGACTCGGTCCCCAATCAGTACGTACCGAGAGGCTAACCTTTGCAGAGCTGCTTGAGACTTCTTATTGATGTTCTCGGGATAAGTGCCGTCTTTGAGGAAGTTCATGATATCCGAATACCACGGAGAGTTTGTTTGAACCTCGTTGATCTCGATACTCATGCAATATGCCGGACTGTTCCTTCGAGCAATTTTGAAAGGCTTCACCATTTTTTCTTTGGGCATTTCAACTAATGAAGCTATAGTGGCCAGTGCATCGGCGAAGCGATTCTTATCTCTTGGCAGGTAATTGAAAGTGATCTCTTGGAATTGCTCAACCAGTTCTTCAAGGTGCTGACCATACTGTTGGAGAGTCGGGTCTTGGGTTCGCCATTTACCCGATTGCTGATTGATAAGGAGCAAAGAGTCGCCGAACACTTCTAGTTCCGTGACGTTTCTTTCGAGAGCCGCTTCTATCCCCGCTATACATGCTTCGTACTCGGCAATGTTGTTGGTAGCTTCGAATTCCAGGCGTATGGCAATGGGAGTGTAGATGTCTTTTGGATCGACAAGCAATACCCTTATACCAAAACCGTGTTTATTGGCGGTGCCATCGAAAAAAAGTTGCCACTTGTCTTCCTCGGTCGTAGTACAAATTAACTGCTCGTCGGGGAACTGTACATCTTCCCCCTTCATTTCGTCACACGGGAATTCGGCAAGCTGGTCACTAAACACTTTCCCCCTGACGGATTTTAGTGTGACGTAAGTGATATCATAGCCGGCGAGCATGAAGTACCATTTAGCTATTCTTGTTGACATGAAAGGCTTCTCGAAGATGTAGCGGAGCGGGTCCACCTTTGCTACTAGCTTGATCAGAAAAGCTTCCGTATAGTGTTTGAGCTTTTGAGTGACCCAAACCAATGCTGCACATGACTTCTCTAAGACAGAGTAGTTCTTTTCGCCTCCTTGGAATCGGCGACTGACAAAATAAATGGCGTACTCCTTTGTAGACTCTTGTTGCTCCTGTGCTAACATAGCCCCTAGGGCTTCATCATTGACAGTGAGATAAAGCAACAGAGGTTTCTCCTTGTGCGGCGGAACTAGAACAGGAGGGCACGTCAAGTAATGCTTCACTTGATCGAAGGCTTCTTGGCACGCGTCGGTCCATTCTAGAGCCACATTCTTCTTGAGTAACTTGAAGATTGGCTCGCACATGGAAGTGAGTTGGTGCACAAACCGACTGATGTATTGTAGTCTGCCCATGAAACCTTTAATCTCTTTCTGCATCTTTGGAGGAGGCATGTCAATGATTGCCTTGATTTTGGAGGGGTCTACTTCGATTCCCCTTTCAGTGACCATATAACCAAGAACTTTGCCTCGGATAACCCCGAATGTGCACTTTGCAGGGTTGAGCCTCATCTTGTGTTGACGAAGCCTTTCGAAGAACTTGCGGAGATCGATCAAATGTTGACCATCGGTCCCTTTGGAGTGAATGATCATGTCGTCCACATAGACCTCGATTTCTTTGTGAATCATATCGTGGAACAAGTCTGTCACGGCTCTTTGGTAGGAAGCCCCAGCGTTTCTTAACCCAAATGGCATGACTGTGTAGCAGAAGGTACCCAACGGTGTTGTGAAGGCTGTCTTATGTTGATCTTCCTCGGCCATGAGAATCTGATTGTACCCAGCGAACCCATCCACAAATGAGCGAACCTCGTAGGCAGCAGTGGAGTCGACTAGCATGTCGATATTAGGGAGTGGAAAATCATCCTTTGGGGAAGCTTTGTTTAAATCCCGGAAGTCTACACAAACTCGGACCTTGCCGTTCGCCTTCCTGACTGTCACAATGTTGGCTAACCATGTCGGATACTCGATAACCTTGATGAAACCCACGCTGAGGAGCTTCTCAATCTCTTCTTTGACCTGTAGAGACCATTCTGGCTTGATCTTCCTGAGCTTCTGCTTTACTGGCCTGGCATCTTCTCTGATCGGAATCCTGTGCTCCGCTACCTTTCTGTCTAAACCCGGCATGTCTTTGTATGACCATGCGAACACATCCACGAACTCCCGTAGTAATGCAGTCAATCTGTCTCTGTCGTCTCCCTTGAAGAAGCTTCCAATCTTGGTTTCTTTTGGCTCTTCTTCGGTACCCAGATTAACAACCTGCAATTCTTCGTCAGCCTTTGGACCATTCTCGCCACGACTACGGACTTGTTGAGCAAGTTCATTTAAGTATGTTGTGTTTTCGTGGTCTATTTCATCATAATTTGAATCGTTATTAACTCGTTCGTTAAGTTCATTATTAGTTAATTCATCATTTATGATGTTTGCAATCTCAGGGTACTCAGAAATATCAAATTTTTCATTAGCAAAGAAAGGAAACACACGCTCGGCTATGGCCTCCAAATCCTCTTGGGTGAGGGTATTAGAGACACTCTCGGACTCGAAAGTAAGTGTAAGCTGCTCTTCCTTTGTTGCTGTGCGGGGTATGCAACCCATTTCTTGGACTAAGAATTCCTCGGATACCACGGGCCCTTTTGTTGAATACCAATTGTTGATCGGCTCGGAGCTTGGCGGGATCTCACTGATAGTCTCGTTTTATGATGACGGTGTCATGGATGGCGTTGACTTGGCATTCATTCATTACGGCAAGCTCTTCGAACATGGAGGCTAAATCTGTCAGTTCTTCCCCCACGGTGATTTCTGTCTCGGACTCTATAGTCACCTTCCTTCCCTACCATTCACGGGGCGACATGGGAGTTGGTTCCCTTTCGGATTTCTGGATCTCACAATCGGAGAAGATTTCGAGGCCGGGCTTTTTGACACCCTTGTTGTTAACCCATGGTTCGGGAAAGATCATGTATGGAACGTCTTCCCCTTGGCGGACAAAATAGCCATTCAACGTCTTGCGGTAAGGCCTTAGGTTAGGGACTTCATACCGACGGCCTTCTTTACGAGCTCGGGCCTTTTCGTTCTTGATCGCTTGTTCTTGCTTCAAGTCTTCTTCGGAAGGCTCGTACCCCAAACCGAATGTGTTCTTGACAAATGGGACTTGCACGGGATGTAGGATTCCTTGCTGATATTTCCCTAAGCCTAAGCCAGGGAAATAGTCCATATTCCTCATCATGCGGAGGACTTTGTGATTGCTGGGGGTCCATGATCCGTTTCCCCCTTCTTTGTCAATGGCGTTGATTGAGACGCCGGAGAGAGTGGAGTCTGGTAGACCATGCTGAACTTGGTGGACGGGCTCACCTTTTCTGTGGATAGTAACATTTTCAGCCATTACGGTCACTATTTCATCCCCATTTCGAATCTTGACACATTGGTGGAGAGTTGACGGTACGGCATTAGCACTATGAATCCATGGTCGACCCAATAGTAAGTTGAACGAGGCCGGGATATCAAGCACTTGGAATGGAACGGACATGACCATGCTTCCAAACTCAATGTCAATTTTGATCATACCCATGACTGTACGGGCGGTGCTGTCATAACCTCGGATTACTTGAGTAGAGGGCTTTAAATCAGAATCCTTAAGCCCCAGTATGCCCATGATTCTACCAGGCATGAGATTGAGTGCGGAACCACCGTCCACTAAGACTCTTGAGACGGGCCTCCCCCTTGCTCGTACCTTGAGGTAAATAGCTTCGTTGTGGTCGGAACCAAACGGTGGAAGGTCCATATCGGCAAAGGTGATGACGTTGCCAAAGTGAATGTGACCAATCATTGCTGTGAGGTCCTCGGGAGTAGTATCGGGAGAAACTGATGTATCATCGAGATTGCGGATGACAAGATCTCGATGTTTCTTTGAGGATGCAATGAGGTCCCAAATAGAGATGTTGGCTTGAGTTTTCTTGAGTTGGACAAGTAGAGGATCTTCGGGAGCGTTGTGAGCTTGCGGCTTTTGAGAAGAGGAGCTCGGTGCGGAAGTGGAAGGGTTGCTTGCTATGACTCGACCGGATCGAGTTAGCATGTTGACGTTCCCATCTTGCTTCTTTTTCCTATTCTCTAGTACTTCCCTCATTACCTCATCGTAAGTCACTACATAACAAGAATTGTCAAGTTTATTCATAACATTGGGGCCCCCATTCACAATTGGGGTTGAACGGGTGGTCCCCTCAAGTTCTCCTATCTCTATTACATTGACATGTTCGTCATTAGCCACTACAAATTCTTTCTTATCTATGAGATCTTGAATGACATTACGGAGAATGAAGCAATCTTCGGTGGTGTGGCCACTATATTGGTGGTAGCCACAATATTTGTGGTGAGCATGATTGGAGTTGATCGTCTTGGGTTGGTACCCTTGCACGGGTGTGATTTGACCCTTTGCCTTGAGGACCTCGAACACTTCGGTTTGAGTCATGCCTTGGAGAGGCGTGTAGACACGATCACTTCGGGGTCTTTTCCCTTGAGGTGGAGGAACCTTTTTGTAATTCCCCTTGTCAATAGTGACGGCGTTGACCGAGGCCTCTTTTGTGGAGTTGGAAGCGGCCTTGTAGCGGTAAGTAGGAGTGGTCTTCTTGATCTCCTTGAGTAAGTCATCCATGCGTACCCCCGCCTCATACATTTGGGAGAAGTCGGAGTAGCAAGCCCCACTTAGGTGGGTGCGGAGATCAATCTTGAGACACTTGAGAAATATGTCCATTTGCTCTTTTGTGTTTGGCCTCTCAACAATTTCGGAGAGTTTGTCATTCCATCTCCTTGTGAAGTCGATGAAGGACTCATTATCTCGTTGAGTAGTGTTCTCTAGCTCTTTCCTTGTGGGCCGGTGAGTGGTGTTGCCTTGGTATTGGTTCTTGAAGGCAAGCATGGCGGAGTCCCAATCAAGACGGACAGTGAGCGGGAGAGTAGCATACCAATCTTTTGCCGCCCCCTCGAGAGTGAGAGGAAAGCATTGAGCCATCACCTTGGGGGATACCTTCTTTGGAACCATTGCCCAAATATAAGTATCAATGTGAGCCATAGGACAAGAGTTGCCCTTGAATTTGCTTATGTCGGGCATCTTGAACTTATCGGGAAGAGCGGCCATAGTACTCATGAGGATGGATGATTGATAAAGGCTTGTGTCGGAGCCTTTCCCCATGTTGAGCCCATTGAATTTTTGGTCGATGTAGGCCATGATAGAATCCACCATTTTGGGCTCGTTGTTCTCGGAACTTGGTTCCCCCATTTTCTTGGTGCGGGTGTTGACATAAGGACTCTTGAACAAACCCTCGGTCCATTCGGATTCATCATCATTGTTCTTGTTCTTTCCCTTGGCAAGGTTAGTGAGCTTTTCTTTCATTAGCTCCATTTCGGCCTCGTGGGCCTCCCTTTGGCTGTCGAGGTGGGATTGCCAAATGTCGTCTTTGCTTTGTGCCTCCTTGTTAAGGGTGGAGACTTGCTCTTGGAGGAGTTGGACCATAGTTGAGAGCTGTTCGAGAGACATGGTGTTGCTGCTGCCGGTCATGGTTGATGTCGGAGCTGTTGGAGTGATCTCTTCACGGACTAACCGATTTGCTGAATCCCGGTAGACTTTGTAAGTACCAATTGAACCTATATTGCAGAAGAGGCCCTTGTCAGTCTTGAGTAACACTTGCGGTCCATGAAGAGGCTTAGAACACACAGTTGGGCACACGACTCGAACCACATAAGAAAAGACTCCTTTTTTTTTATTTTATAAGTCGGAGGGAATGAATCCCTTTTGGGGTTTCTAAGAAAATAATGGAATCGTCATACTAGTATATAGACCATCTCGCGGTCCCATATACTCATCGGATTCCATCACGCTTGTGAATCCTACATGTATCGGGATTAAACTAAATTAATGTAGTAAAGCATACATGCGGGGACGGATTTTTATTTTCGTCCAAGATAACCACTTTTGGGGATGGATTTTTATTGCGTCCATTTCAACAAGTTGGCATGTATGATTTGAAGACATTAGTTTAGGGAAATCTCGGTACATGAAAACCGACTTGAGTCACGGAGTGTTAGACCCTAACTAGAATTTGTGTGGTTTGTGCTCGGCTTGAATATGAGGCTCAAAGGTCACCCCCGGCATGTAGTCTTGAACTACGCCATGGGCTGAGGTTTACCGCTTCGAAAGAGCCAAGGTCTGGTGGAGCTTGAAACTTTCTAGGACGGGCCTCGACGGGTTTGGGGTTGGACTTGTGCGACTCGATAGTGAGCAGTTGATAGGAATATGTGCATGTAGTGTGAGGTCTAACATGTGACAAAACATTTTTTATTTTTTTATTTTTTTCAAAAGAAATAAAAAAAAAAAAACAAATAAGCACATAATTACAACTTTCGAATCACCCGTGTGACCGATAAAAATAAACAGAAAGTAAAAGAAATTGTATGTAGGCCTGGTGCCCACACACTGTCATTCTGCTCTGTTCTGCTTTCTGTGCACTGTTCTGTTTCTGGAAAATTTCCCAGAAGCGCGCGCCTCAGGGAAGTGATGTGGGAAGCGCGCGCATTTCGAAATGAATATGGGAGGCGCGCGCATCTGGGGTACCTGTCAGAATGTTAGAAGAAACTGCGGACTCAGGGGATTGCCCTGGTCCCAAATTATGTAACTTTCCCCTGCAGAAACTTGTTAGCACAGAAATATGAAATTGAAGGACAAGAAAGGAGGCGGGCGATTCTGGTAATTGGGGTCGGACGCGCGCCCTTTAGGCCAAGAAGGCCAGAGGCGCGCGCTTCCCACCCTTTTTACCAGAATGCCCAGAAAATAAAATAAAAGAACACCAAAAATGAAAAACGCAAGTTTAACCCTCTAAATCGTCCCCAGCAGAGTCGCCACTGTAGATACCCCGGGGGAAACCACGGCCTTAGGCTCGAGCGCGCGTTGGTTTGTATCCTAGGATGTCTAACTTGTTTTTAGAGTCGCCACCTATGTTTTGAGGAACATAAGAAAAACCTATTGATTGTAGCCTAAGTTTGATTACGAAAACAGAGATTCTTTGTTTTGAGGTTCGGGGGTTAGATTACGAGATGGGAAGTACCGAAACACCCATCTCGCCCAACTAAAGTTGGTCTTGCTTGATCAAAATCTACATGAATGGAAATGTTCTTGTTCTTCTTCTTTAAGTCATAAAAAGGGGGGATTTAAAATAGGATTTGGAATGTAGGAGATAACTCCTTAACCAACCTCAATGAGATGAGGTGATCATTAGAGTCATGTCCCAAAATGATTTGGGTGATTGCACATTTGATTAAAGTAAAAGAGAGAGAGGAGATGGAGTAGAAAAGAAGGGAAAAGATGGACTTTTACCTACAATTTGAAGACCTTCAAGTAGTGCTTGATGAAATCCTTGGAGAACCTTTAGAAAGTGATTTTGGTATAGTTTTTGTAAGTTCAATTTTCGGTCCAAGTTTCGATCCTTGAAAATGGAGGTAAAGAGAGGTTTTTATAGGTGAAAGAGGGGTGTTTTTGGTGCCAAGACTCAGTCACCAAGAAATCCTTCCCGGGCAAAATCTTGTAAATTGAGCAAGGGAGGGAATCCTGGCCAGAAATCTGTAACTGACGCCCAGAGGCGCGCGCTTCCTGCTTTGGGGGCAGGAGGCGCGCGCGCCTGGCTCAAGTGTCGGAGGCGCGCGACTCAGAGAAGGCAATTTTGACAGAATGGACTAGAAAGTTAGCCCTGTCATTCAATTTAGTCCCTGGACTTAACGAAGTCAGTCAGGAACTTAACGGAAGTGACAGAAACTAACAAGAAACACTTAGAAAGGGGAGAAACACAAAATCAAATGTGCAATCGGGGTGAGCGGTCCAAGGCGGGGTGTCTACACTAAGATTTGAACATAGTCATAAATAATATAAAATTACACAAAATACCAATAAATTCCAAATAATAAATTTCCCACAAATCATCACTTAACAACCCAAGCATCATAGATAGTAATTATGAGCATTAATATACAAAGAATGGGGAAAGTAACTTACTTGGAAATTATGAAAGATGACGGAATTCAAATTTTCTTGGCTCTAAACGATCCTAGCGACGATCTATGCATTTTTCATAAAATGAGCAATAAGAAATAATGAAAGGAAGATGATCAAAAAGAAGAGAGAAGGAGGAGAGAGTTCTTACCTTCTCTAGCAACAATGGAGGAGAGAGAATGGATTGAGTGTGCTGGGAGAGAGAGGGAGGGGGTAAGAGGTTGAGATAAAAAGAAATGTTACACTTAGGGCCCCTCCTCCACTAACAACACAATACTCTTATACTCCCCTCTAACAACTAAGACCCAACACTCTACACTAGCACAAATAAACAATTAAATGCTAGGCATAAAATATTATGAAACACAAAATGCACACATAATTATTTAAATAAATAATTTAAATAAATAAATAAGAAATAAATAAATAATTAAATATTTATTACTAAGAAAATAGAGGCGGGTTTTCGGGTCGTGACATGTGTAGGATTCACAAGCGTGGTGGAATCGGATGAGTATATGGGACCGCGAGAAGGTCTATATACTAGTGTGATGATTCCATTATTTTTCTTAGAAACTCAAAAGGGATTCCGTCCCTCCGACTTATAAAAAAAGGAGTCTTTTCTTTATGTGGTTTTGAGTCGTGTGCCCACTGTGTATTCTAAACCTCTTCATGGATCGAAAGTGCTACTCAAGATTGACAAGGGCCTCTTTTGGAATTTAGGTCCAATTGGTACTTACCGAGTCTACCGTGATTCAGCAAACCGGCTAGTTCGTGAATTGATCACTCCAGCAGCTCCGACAGCATCAATGGACGGCGGATCCAACACCGACAACACCATGTCTCTTGAGCAACTCTTAGCTATGGTCCAACTTCTCCAAGAGCAAGTCTCCACTCTCAATAAGGAGGCCCAAAACAAAGATGACCTTTGGCAATCCCATCTTGACAATCAAAGGGAGGCTCATGAAGCCGAGATGGACCAAATAAAAGCTAAACTCACTAAGCTTTCAAGTGGTAAAGGCAAGGAAGACAACGATGAGTCTGAGTGGACCAAAGGCTTGTTTGAGAGCCCTTATGGTAGTGCCCGTACCAAGAAAGTGGGGGAACCAAGCACCGACAACAAAGATCACAAGATGGTTAATTTAATAATGGCCTACATCGACTAACATTTCAACGATCTCAACATGGGGAAAGGCTCCGACACATGCCTTTATCAGTCATCCATTCTCATGAGCATAATGGCCGCTCTCCCCGACAAGTTCAAGATGGCCGACATTACCAAGTTCAAGGGAAACTCTTACCCCATGGCACATATCGAGACTTACATATGGGCTATGGTTACAAAGAAGGTCTCTCCCAAAGTTATGGCACAATGCTTCCCTCTTACTCTCGAGGGGGCGGCAAAATATTGGTATGCAACTCTCCCGCTCACAATCCGTCTCGATTGGGATGCCGCCATGCTAGCCTTCAAAAGTCAATACAAAGGCAACACCACTCACCGCCGGACCAAGAAAGAACTTGAGAACACCACTCAAAGGGACAATGAGTCCTTTATTGACTTCACTAGAAGGTGGAATGACAAGCTTGCTGAAATTGTCGAGAGGCCTAACACCAAGGAGCAAATGGACATCTTCCTTAAGTGTCTAAAGATTGATCTCCGCACCCACCTAAGTGGGGCTTGCCATGCGGACATCTCTCAAATGTATGAGGCGGGGGTCCGAATGGATGATTTGATCAAGGAGATCAAGAAAAATGCTCCTAGCTTCCGTTACAAGGCCGCGTCTAACTCCACAAAAGAGGCCTCGGTCAACGCCGTCACTACCGACAAGGGGAATTATAAAAAGGTTCCTCCACCTCAAGGAAAGAGACCTCAAAATGATCGTGTCTACACTCCTTTCCAAGGCATGAGTCAAACCGAGGCCTTTGAAGTTCTCAAAGCAAAAGGGAAAATCACACCTATACAAGGGTACCAACCCAAGGCAATCAACGCCAACCATGCCCATCACAAGTATTGTGGCTACCACCAAAATAGTGGCCATCTCACCAAGGAATGCTTTGTTCTCCGCAACGTCATTCAAGACCTCATCGACAAAAAGGAATTTATAGTTCCCAATGAGGGTGATGTCAATGTAATAGAGATATGATGCCAATGTAATAGAGATAGGGGAGTTTCAGGAGACCACTATTCAATTCCAATTGTGAATGAGGGCTCCAATGTTATGAATAAATTTGGAAAATTCTTGTTACGTTGTGACTTATGATGAGGTAATGATGGAAGTACTAGAGAATAGGAAAAAGAGGCAAGATGGGAACGTCAACATGCTAACTCGATCCGGACGAGTCATAGCAAGTGTAGACACCCCATTTTGGACATTCATTCATAATCACACTACTTATGTGTCTCGCCTTTGATTTGGGTCGAAACTCATTAAGTTGGACATGTTTCGTTAAGTTTCTGACTGACTCCGTTAGTCAGGGGCCTAAATGAACATTAAAACTGCTGCAGAGGGCAAAAATGTGATTCCAGCACATGGATGTCTCGTACGAGACATTGATGTCTCGCACGATACATTGATGTCTCGTACGAGGTATCCTCCCTTGACAGCCGGGTTTTGGTCAGTTTCCTTATTGATCTTGACCCCTTTTCTTGGCAAACACTTAAGCAATCCGGGAAAACCTAATGGACGATCCTAGAGTCCAAAAATACCTCTGTGGAAATCAAGTCTTGGATTCCCATCACAACTTACCTTCTTGGCCAAAACCCTAGGTCTAGAACTCCTATAAATATAGAGGTTCTTGAACCAAAAAAAGGCTAGACTCCTCATTCACCCAAAAACCACTTCAAATCTGATCAAAGAGGTCCCCATAATCAGTCCCTCTTCCTCACCCACGAAATTCAAGCCTCCACAACACCATTCAAGCCAAGTTCATTGGATCATCAAGGCCTTTAGTCAAGGCCATCCATAGGATTCTTAAAGAACGCTTAGGTAAAACTCTTTGTTTTCTACCTTCTCATCTCCTTCTTTGTCTTTGAAGTAGTGTGACTCCATCAAAGGATCAGCCTAGAGCCTCTCCAATCCATGGAGATGGTCTCGAAGCACATGATCCAACATCCCAAATAAATAAGCAATTATTTATTTATTCGTTTTCCTTTTGCGTACGTTTTGCATGATTTTGAAACAATGATGATAATTTCTTACCAAGACCAATCCTAGATTGGGTGAATTGGGTGCTCCTTGACCTTCCCAATTCATAACTTAACCCCTGAATCCAGATATCTCGGTCCGTATTTCGACAACAACATGGTGGCGACTCTCAAAACAATCAAAAAGGTAAATCGAAGGATGAAAACCACCTTGAAGAAACCCTCGCGCAAATAGTGGCGACTCTGCTGGGGAAAATCACAGTAACTGGGTTAGACTTGCGTCGAAAGAAATCATCGTTGTTTCAAAATTCTGCATTCTGTACTGTAATTTGTTCCCTGACTGAGAAGCCTCGTACGAGGGATCACTTGTCTCGTACGAGACATCTCAACTCTGTCCGGCTGGTCTGACTCTCTGGTTTGAAAAAGGATTTTCGTTCGGTTCAAACACGTACACAGGGTTTCAGATCTGCTCCCCCCTCTGTTTCTGAGTCTTAGGACCTCCCTAACGACGAAGAAACTCCCCATATATCATAAGGCTAACCTTTGTTTTGCAGGAGTACTTGCTAAATGTTTTATTCTCTGCTTTGCTTATGGTTGCTTTATGTGTGAACTACGACGGCTTGAGTTTTTCCACAAGAGGGAAATGCAGGCAGCCACTTGGCCCGGCCGTTGCATGTTTTTGTTTTACTTTCAAAAAAAAACTCTTTATTTTATCTTTGACACCTAGATCTTGACTCTCACACACATGCACACATGTAGAATAACTGCACTACATACCCTATAAACCCGGGTCCCAATCGGAGGACGGATGTCGGTCAGCACCCCCATTCTAACGAATGGCCCTTGCCGGTCTCTCCAAAGATGGTGTACCCACTCCGTGACATGCTCCTAGACTGTGTTCATGGGGAACCTTAGCCGTAAGCCTTGCATCAACCTAATGCATACATACTAGTTGTAAGACACTCCTCGAGACTGGTCGGTTCGATTCTTAGGGTTGTTTTAATCTTTACCCAAGATAACGCATCTTTACAATCTATAATCCTCCCTTGTGAATATGACGAATGTCCCTTCGGTAAAAATGTTGAACAAAGGATTTTGAAAGAATGGAGAACCTCTCTATGGAAATCCGAGCTTGTGTTTTCCTACTTTTACTATTCTGTGCAGGATTGTGGATACCATTTTGGCTTAGTTTCGACCGCACCGTTCAACATGTCCATTTCGGTTGTCCCTTAAAATTCACAAGGTTTGATTGCATTAATGCGTTGTTTAACAAAGTGCAAAACAACTACGGAATCACTTAGGTTTGGTTAATTGAATGGTGGATTCTGATGAGAATATGGGACCCTTGCCCGAATTATCCATTTGGGAGAGTGCAATACAGGTGAAAAACAAGGGGCTCGTATTCTAGGGTGACAGAATCCACTGTTCTAGGATGAACTAGATAGTAACCTCTCAAAATGGATTGAATTCCATCCTACCAATAGGATTAAAATCTGCAAACTGACTGTCAAGTTAGATGTCTCGTACGAGAAATCCATTGTCTCGTACGAGATATCTCTCCTTTTCTGTGTTTCTGCCGTGTTGGTCAACCCTATTTCATAAAAGCCGACTTGTTGGGACCCCAGCCTGGATTTGACACAGTTTCTGCACTCTTGGTCCATCCAATCAACAAAGTAGCTCCACACTCCCAACACAATCGCTCCAGTAGTCTACATTCGTGATCCCGCGACCAAGAGACTAGAAAAGGTTGCAGTAATGGCCGGTACCCCCATTACTGATTTGGAAACCGCTAAGACCGTCATTGCACGACTTGATCAGCAAGTCAGAGAGCAAGCTGAAATCGCCGCCCGTGAAAGTGATCGTCACGCCAAATACATAGACACCGTTATACAAGAGCTCCAAGAACTCAAAAAGAGTAATAAGAAGTCAAAAAACCCCTCCAAAGACGGGGAGTCCCATGCTAAGAAAAAGAATAAGAGGGATGATGATTCCGACTCTGATTCAAATTCATCCGACTCTTCTTCCTCCTCCGATGACGAGGATACTAAGGCTAATGATAAGAGAAAGAAAGCTAGTGATGACACCAACATCATCAACTCCGCCACTGCCGAGTTTCTAGAAAAGAGATTTGCACACCTTGGACTAGAAAAGGGCTCCATTGTTCCATTTTACCCCATTGCACTCCGCAAGTCAATCACTAAGCTACCACAAAAGTTTCACACTCCTAACATTTCCAAGTTCAATGACACTACTTGTCCTCGTGTTCATGTTGAGACCTACACTTGGTCCATGCTTCCAATGAAAGTGGATGACACCATCCTAGCCCAAAGCTTTCCCCAAACTCTAGAGGGGGCGGCGAGGGATTGGTACATGTCACTCCCCTTAGCCACAAGGACCGATTGGGCTACCGCATGTGAAGTCTTCCAAAGGCGCTTCGAGGACAATACTACTTACCGTCCCACTAAAAGAGACCTCGAGCAAATCCAACAAGGTGCTAATGAAACATTTGGTGACTTTGTCAAAAGATGGAAAGCCAAGCTCACCGAGATTGTTGATAGGCCAACTACGGATGACCAAATGCACATCTTCCTGAAATCACTCCGTAATGAGTATGAGGACCGCCTCTCCAGTACTTTCTTCCTAAGCTTCTCTGAACTTCATAAAGCCGGTCTTTGACTAGATGACATCTTCAAAAGTAGGAAAGAGGCTAAGAAAGATAGTGGATACCGCTACACTAACAAAGGCTCTACTAGCAAAGACACATCCGTCAATGCTATCGCTTTCAATAACCAAGGGAGGAGCAACTATTCCTCCGTCCCTCCACCAAACAAAGCAAAGAACGGTCCCAAGAGAGAAAGAGTCTACAACAAATTAGAAGCTATCACTCAAGAAGAACTGTTTGATATACTCGTAGAAGCCGAAAAGGTCGTACCAAGGAAGCCTCCTACTACCCCAAGGGAACTCCCTGCAAATCATGCTCACCACCTCTACTGCAAGTTCCACCAGATTAGTGGTCATGATACCAACTCCTGCAACCACCTCAAAGATGTGATCCAAGATCTCATAGACTCTAAGAAGCTAGGGGTTCCTAATGTAGTGACAAACCCCCTCCCAACCGTGGGAGGAGGGATCGATGTAATAGAAATAGCTAGTGAGAAAGAAGAGACTACTCGCCTAGTCCCAATTGTGGGCGAGAGCACTCCAAAGTTTAATAATGAAATTTCTTTCTGTTACATGTTGTCTTATAATCAAGTACTAAGTATGGAAAATAACAACTTTGTACGCGAGGGGCAAAACTTGCCATACTTCATTTTCCCTGAACCATGGATCGACCATATGGGGAAGCGCCAACCGAGCTTTGAAATATTCAGTGACTGTGATCCGTACTCATTTGAAACAGAACCAATGCAATTCTCGTGGCTACCTCGAGAATTAGGGGGTACCAAGGCCGAAGCATTCAGTGGGTGGGACTTTGTGTTGGGAGAAGACCTACTGCGCCAATTTCTCAACCTTTGCTAGCTAGAGGACACTCAGATTAATGCAATAGACAAGGGGGACGCTCCGAACCAAGACTACACCAAGCTCATCGAGAAAAGTGACGAGCCCATCCAGAACTGGTACACAACTGGGGGACCCATAACAAGTGAAGACTTCCTAATCCAAGAGTTAGGATGTACTCCCCATCCCCATAGAGAAAGAAAATTTGTAACTCTTACCTTAACGTCAGATGCCGCTACTGATGAGCTCACCCAAGAGGACTTGGATGCCATCACGGAACATGTATTCCTTTACTTTCATAATGAAAAAATAGATCTTTCCGAGTATCCTGAGATTGCTAGCGTCATAAATGATGAATTAACTAATAACTCTAACGAACTAGATAATAATGAGTCATATGACGAGATAGATCAAGAAAATGAACAAATCCTAAAAGAAATTAATAAGCAAGTAGGTCTTCGTGGCGGAAATGGTCCTATTGATGCCGAAGAAATGCAGACAGTTAATCTGGGGACGGAGGATGATCCGAAAGAGACCAAGATTGGCAGTTTCTTTAAGGGGGAAGACCGACAAGCCCTCATAGCGCTTCTCCAAGAATTCATAGATGTGTTTGCTTGGTCCTACAAAGATATACTAGGTCTAGCCAACTCGATTGTTTAGCACAAGATACCGCTGCTTCCCGATTTAAAGCTAGTCAAGCAGAAACTCCGCAGAATTAAGCCAGAGTGGTCAGTACAAGTCAAACAAAAGATAGAGAAACTCCTGAGCGTTGGGTTTATCAAAGTGATAGAGTATCCAACCTGGTTGGCTAATACTGTGCAAGTTTCCAAGGCAAATGGAAAGGTCCGCGTCTGTGTTGATTTCTGTGACCTTAACAGAGCATCTCCGAAAGACGATTTTCCTTTTCCAAACATATACATGCTCATTGACAATATCGCAAAATACGAGGTACGTTCATTCATAAACGGATTCACCGGTTACAACCAGATCCTCATGGCCGAGGAGGACCAATACAAAACAGCGTTCACCACACCTTAGGGGACGTTTTGTTATACAATCAGGCCATTCAGACTCAAAAATGCAGGAGCCACTTATCAGAAAGATGTAACTGCGTTGTTCCATGACATGATACATAAAGAGATGGAGGTGTACGTTGATGACATGATCATACACTCCAAAGGCTCCGATGGGCAGCACTTCGTCGACCTCAGAAAGTTCTTTGAAAGGTTGAGACACTACAATATGAGACTTAATCCGGCCAAGTGCGCATTTGGGGTAGTGAAACAAAAAGTTCTTGGGTACATGGTCACCGAGCGTGGTATAGAAGCGGATCCCGCTAAAATCAAAGCCATCATTGACATGCCTCCACCTAAGACGCAAAAAGAGCTCAAGGGATTCATGGGCCGCCTTCAATACATTAGTTGTTTTATTAATCAGCTCACGATGATGTGCGAGCCCATTTTTAAGCTCCTCAAGAAGAATGCATCCCTAGAATGGACCGAAGAATGCCAAGAAGCCTTTAAAAAGGTTAAGAAGTACTTAGTGAATCCGCCAGTGTTGGCTCCACCGCATAAGGAGAAACCGTTAACTTTGTACCTTACAGTCAATGACGCTGCACTAGGGGCTATGCTAGCACAAGAGCAACCCATTTCGAAGAAAGAGAATGTTGTATACTTTGTCAGCCGTCATTTCTAAGGGGCTGAATTGAATTACTCTGCATTAGAAAAGTCGTGTGCTGTAATGGTATGGGTAGCCGAGAGACTAAAGCCGTACATGGAGGCGTTTCCTGTACAACTGATCGCCAAAATCGACCCAATAAAGTACATTTTCGAGAAGTCGCATGTCTCCTCTAGGATAGCCAAGTGGTACATTATGCTCGCGGGGTACGATATCACTTACATCACACAAAAATCTATGAGAGGAAGGGTCTTCACAGATCATTTAGCCGAATTTCCATGTGATGAAGCGAAGGGGGAAGACCCGCGATTCCCTGATGAGGACATCATGACAATAGCAGAAAATAAGTGGAAATTATTTTTCGATAGCGCAGCCAATAATCGGGAATATGGCATTGGGATGTTACTAGTAGATCCCTCAGATTTCTACACTCCACTCGCAATCCGCCTTGATTTTGAGGCCACTAACAATATTGCCGAGTACGAAGCTTGCATAGCGGGGCTTGAAGCAGCCTTAGAAAGAAATGTGACCAAGCTAGAAGTGTACGGAGATTCACAACTTATAATCTATTAATCACTCAAGAAATGGAAGGTACAAGATCCTACACTCCAGAAATATAACGACTGTTGGGTTTCGGAGTAACATGCACAGCGGAATTAAGCATTTAAAATTTAATAGAAACCCAAAGCTATAGATCCATTCATATGATTATATCAAATACAACATAATGAATACTAGAATACTAACCCTTGATGCCTTTGATTTTGCAACCTTGAATTCGATGGAGGCTTGAAATCTTCATCACGAACAATGCAAGAATCACGAACTATAAAGATGATAAGTTTCACCCTCTAGCGGTATCCACATGCGAACGAATATCAAGAACACTTGATGTTGGTTGCTAGACCAAATCATGAAACACGCTTTCATGATGTATAGAACTATATGGAATTATTATGTGTGTGATATTCTTGTTCTTCAATCTAAGGATTTCATAGAACAAGAAATTCATCCTCTCAAACCCTTGGAGGCTCTCACAAAGTTACATAATGCTTAGTTTTAATTTTGGGCGAATAAAGGCTGTTTATATACAAGTTAGACCTATTCCAAATAGGTAACTTGTGTCTAAAACCGCAAGGAATTGCAATTAGAAAAGTCCAAAACCTGTTCAAAATCTGTTTCCAAATTGAATCAGGAAACCAATCCCGAAAAACTGTGCGGCCGCCCAAAACCAACTGTGCGGTCGCACACTCAACCTGGAACAATTCTGGTACAAGTTGAGCCAAACTGTGCGGCCGCCCACGATTTTCTGTGCGGTCGCACACTTGCTCCAGTCTCCCTTAATTTCCAAAATCCTTCAATGGTCCTTCGACCCAATATTCCAATATAGTCCTTTTTAGGATTCGTTCTATTGTGTGTGACCCTCTAGGATTATACTAAGTTGGCAATGGGTTCAAATATGAAACCATAAGATATGATTAGGTTCTAGCAAACCGTCATACCTACCCAAATACTATAACTAGATACAAGTTCGCATTCCTTTAGAACATGTCACAATCCCTTTGTCCACAATGTCATTGAACACAAGTCATGGTCAACAAGTCAACTTGTTTTTTTTTGTTCAATACTTTCTCGATTCTGAATATGTTGATAATCCAAATGACATTGATCTAATCAATCCATTTGAGTTTGGCCAAACATTTCATCAACATCATTCCTTCGAGGGGCCCAAGCTTGACATCTCTCTGAAGAGGGACAAATCCAATTAGCTTATTATTCTTCCCTACGTGAATCCGATTATTCCAATCATACCCTTTATAACTACCCGGTTAAAGGTAGCGTTTGAATATGTCAAACATAATCTTCATCAAGTGTAAGACTATAATAACTTCATGTCTAAGGATTCAAATGACATAACTAATATGAGATTTATATATGACATTGACCATGACATAAATCTCATACCGAGGGTCATGTCCAGTACCTTATTCCAAACAAGTACCCATAAATCTAACATGATCATCCCATGATCATTTAGCCTTTATACTAGTGCTTAACAAGCTCTAGGGACGGAGATTATTATAAGCAAACATGAGCAACAATAATAATCTTATTATCTCTTTATCATCATGAATAAAATGATAACGTATACAATGTTTAACAAACGTGCCTAGGGCACCAACACCAACAATCTCCCACTTGCCCTAGTCCCAATTTCCTAGGTTTCCAATACCCATGGACCTAACATGACCATCATGTTTAGCTTGTGAAAGTTCATTTGTTAGTGTGTTCGTAACGTCATCATTAGTTGGTACTTTGCATATATGTACGTCTCCCTTATCAACGATTTCTCAAACGATAAGAAAACGCCTAAGTATGTGTTTGGATTTAGGATGTGCCCTTGGTTCCTTTGCTAGATCAATAGCACGACTATTATTACTAATAAGGTCTATTGGATTAGGAATGTTAGGAGCCATCTTAAGTTCACCAATGAACTTTTTAATCCAAACAACTTCCTCTTCAGCATCCAATGCAGCAATATACGTAGATTTAGTATGTAGAATTTTAGTGACTGTACTCTGCTTGGAACCATTCCAACTTACAGCTTCACTATTTAGACACAAAACTCGATTGCGATCATCTATCATTTTTGTCAGTTTGGAAGCATGCATTCGTGTACCCATATACGACGAGATCATCTTCCATCCCTCCGTAGATCAAAACAAATCTTTAGTCCTTCTAAAGTACTTTAAGAATTGTTTTACAGCCATCCAGTGATTCTCACCGGTTGTCGGATTGATATCTACCCGTCATGCTCCAAGCATTTAGATATATCCGGCTTAGTACTTATCATGGTATGATGGATCCAATTACCGAAGCAAATGGCATCCCATTCATTTTCTCATGCTCATCATTTGTCTTAGGACATTTGAGTCTTTGCATAGAAAAAATCCATGTAACATTGGCAACTGTCCTCTTTAGAATTTCCATGCGAAAACTTCTAATGACCTTGTCAATGTTTGTACTTTGGCTTTAAACCAATTAGCTTCCTTAATGCCAAGGACATATGCGGTTTCTTCCATATCTTTCATTGCGAAGCACTTTCCTACATGTAGGAATGTCGTTTCCAATGAGCAATATGTCATCCACATATTTAAATAAGGAATATCACTATGCTCCCACTAATCTTCTTTTATATACAAGGTTCATCTTGGTTCTTGATAAAACAAAACTATTTTGATTTATCAAAACGGATATTCCAACTCCTATAAGCTTGTTTCAATCCATCCTATGGATTTCCCAACTTACATACTTTATTAGAATATTTCTTTGACCATCAAAACTTTTAGGTTGTATCCAATACATCCTAAAGTGAGTTCCCATTGAGGAACACTTGTTTTGACATCATTTTATCAAATTTCATATTCCAAATATGAACATGTGACTATGAAAATTCTAGTAAGTTTCTTGCTACCCATGTAAGTTTTCTCCAAGAAAACCCATTCCTCTCCTTTGGTTTTTACACCTTAGGTTAGAATGATCAAGTTCCAAACTTGATTATTACACATGGATTGCCTTTTAGATATTATGACTCCAAGTCATTAATCTAAATGTGGAGCGGACATTGCATCTATGATAGTTGGTAAATACTTCATTCTAAATGAACTTTACCTCAATACTTTCTATTTCGAAATATCCAATGTTTCTTGTCATAGATTGTATCCTATCATGTACGCAAGTACTTTGTATAACTTGAACGGATTTTTCACGACTCCTTGTGAAAACTTGTTCAACTTCCATCTTAGGTTAAATTATATTTTCTAGGTCTCGAACCATTCGAGATATATTTTACTCCCACTGATTCTTTTAGAGATAAATGACTTATCAAGAAAAGCACCATCATAAGTAACAAACCATTTGTTTCTTATGAGTAAAACATTATCCTCAAGTTTCCTTATGATATCCCATAAAAATATATTTGTTAGATTTAAATGTGAGTGTGTCCCAGACAGCTCATTTCCAAAAAGTTCTCACTATCTTAAATCTTTATGAAAGACAAACCCGGTTTTCTTTCACCTTTTAACCTCCTTTGATGGAACTCAAATTAGTGTAATTATAGCGGTTTGTAATACATAACCCCAAATGGAAGATCAATTTTGATTTTATCATATTATGAACCATATCTAATAAGGTTCAATGCCTCCATGTAGACACATCATTCCAAATGGTGTTCTTAGTGGAGTTTATTGTGAAACTATTTCACAACCTTAATGATAGCTATCAAAACCTTGGTTCAATTATTCATCATCACGACCGAGTCAGAATCTTTGAATAGTTTTATCAAGTATAACCAAACTTCTCTTTTAGCATTGCTACTTAATACACCATATACATCGAAATGTATTAGGTCAAGTAAGATATTAGCCTTTTACTATTCATAGTAAAAGATGTCTTGGTCCAAGTAAATGAGATTTGCATAAATCATGTGATTCCAAATCATATGACTTAAAACTCCGTCCCATGGAATTTTAGATATGCATTTCTTATTTATTTGATCAAAACAATAATGCATAAAGAATTTTAATTATTTATGTTATAGCATTTATTACTATGTTCTTCAAAATTTAGGATATAAGATTTATTTATATGATAACACAATGAAGTAAATCATAATAAATAAAGCACCTTTACTTATTCCAAATAAGAAATAAATATCCTTCATTATATTATAACAAAATAATATTTTCTACTTTGTTAGTAAAGTCACTTTACAAGTGTTCTACGAACAATGTTGCAACCATTGCATCATTACCGTTTGTAGATAAAACTTTACTATAAGTAGTCTTTCATCTTACTAATTATTCTGGTATCCAATACCCAATAATTAAATTTAGAAAGAATAATTTATAACATAAAATTCCCAAGTGGCAATCCCACTACCATTCCTTTTATGGATTATCCAGAATTTTGACTACAATTCTAAATGGTCAATCCAATTGCCATTTTACCAAATTGCATCAATTAGAGTTATTATTTTAACCACAATTATTTCCTTTAGGTTTGACAACTCTTGTCTTACCTTTCTTTTGGCACTTGGCCTCCTTTCCATCATTAACAATGGTTTTATACCTCTCTTGCCTAGCTTGCTCATGAAACATGTCTCTTAACTCCACGCCTATCTAATAGGCTTCCACAAGTTCCAAACTTCGTTGGAGTTTTGAGCACATAGTCCCGAGCATGAGACAACTCACATTCCTAGAAACATACTCATGATTCTTGTTATTGTCTATTCCGGCTTTGGGATCTTTAGGAATAGGCCCATCAAGAATGTACAACACATCTTCTTGCCTTAGAACGATTCTTAGGCTCAGGATCCAATCCATGAAGTTTGTGCCATTCTCTTGAAGCATTATCCTTATCAAGGATTGATCACAATGATTTTAGTTGTCTTTATCTACAACTTATGCAAAATTTCCAAAATTTTACAAGTACCAATATCATTAAAGAGATAAATAATGTATTTTTCCAAAAAATACTCCCACTAAATTATATAACCTTCTTATACATCTAATGTATAATATAATTTAAATGGGCTAAGATCCTACTTTAACTTAATTTTGAGTACGCTTTGGCGCACCGCTCAAAACCAAATTAATTAGGTAGACAACCCTGTCAATCATATCCCATACGACTCTTAGATCCTTTTTCTGAGTTTCTTTTTAAATTGGGCTAAGATCCAACTTTAATTTAATCTTGAGTCCGCTTTGGCAGACCGCTCAAAATCAAATTAATTAGGTAGATAATTTCTTGTCAATCATAACCAATATGATTCTTAGTGATCCAATTTCAAAAGCATGTTTAATCCCATCTTTGCCTAGGCCCAAAACTGTTTTGACGCCCAATTAAGTACAACCATTTTAAACGCATAGGAAACTCTTATTCACTCATCTTGCTCATACAAGAATAAATTCAATGCACCTCGCTTTGGCGAGCCCACATGAAAATACCCGTGTACTTACAAGTGTTTTAATCATGGCGTGGCAAGAGGACTTAAAACTTTTCTTGAAGGTTTATCACCATATAGCATACTACATATTTATGAGCACACAAGATAAACATATTACGCATCAAATTTAGCCACTAAATTAATCTTCATTAATTTAAGCACAATATTTATGTGTCATTAGTTTCTCTATAATTATAAGGATGAGACTATTTGAACTTTGGTTATCATCTCCAAATCAAGACAACAAGAAGTGCGGCCGAACTAAGCCATAAGGCAACCACAATTCCGCACTAATTCAAGAAACCAATAAAGTAGTCCATGTGGCCGAAACTAAGCAATAGATGGTCTCGATGAACGTAGGCCAATTGCATCCACAATTCCACATGGAACCCCAATCTTTGAATCAAGAACTTTGTTTCTCAATTTTAGCAATTATGAACTCTTCATAATTCTAATTTCGTTTTATCTTTGAAACTTTGATTGCGATCAAGTTTGGGAAACACAATCTCGATGAACGTAGATTAGCCATCCAAACCTTGAACCAATCTTAGAATTCACAAGACTAAAACAAATAGGAAAATTAAACCCTAAAATCCAACCCAAAACCCTAGCACGAGCCCCCGCGCCAAAACCCTAGCTAGGTCGGGCCGGGTCTCTACATGGGTCCGGTCGGACCCCTTGAAAAATTCAAAATTTTTAAAGTTCCAAAATTTTTCTCAAAATTGTTTTTTCCCGATTCAATTAGGATTTGGTGTTCTTGGTGATCAAATCACCATGATCATCAAAACCTTGAATAAACCATTTATTCATGAATCCCTAGAATATCAAAACTTTGATCCAATCAAAAATTGATAATCCAAACAATTTTAAATCCACCATAATTTTATTGCGATTGAATAGTGCGATTAAAGTTTATAAAACAATAAACCACATAAAACGCATATAACACATAAACATCATAATCCCAATATTCATATCATGCTAGGCACATAAACAATTTATATACACACAACATGATCTAGTATTGAAATAATCAACTTGAACGGGGCTCTGATACCACTGTTAGGTTTCGGAGTAATATGCGCAGCGGAATTAAGCATTTAAAATTTAATAGAAACCCAAAGCCATAGATCCGTTCATATGATTATATCAAATACAACATAATGAATACTAGAATACTAACTCTTGATGCCTTTGATTTTGCAACCTTGAATTCGATGGAGGCTTGAAATCTTGATCACGAACAATGCAAGAATCACGAACTATAAAGATGATAAGTTTCACCCTCTAGCAGTATCCACATGCGAACGAATAACAAGAACACTTGATCTTGTTGCTAGACCAAATCATGAAACACGCTTTCATGAAACCATAAGATATGATTAGGTTCTAGCAAACCGTCATACCTACCCAAATAGTATAACTAGATACAAGTTCGCATTCCTTTAGAACATGTCACAATCCATTTGTCCACGATGCCATTGAACATAAGTCATGGTCAACAAGTCAACTTGTTTTTTTTTGTTCAATACTTTCTCGATTCCGAATATGTTGATAATCCAAATGACATTGATCTAATCAATCCATTTGAGTTTGGCCAAACATTTCATCAACATCATTCCTTCGAGGGGCCCAAGCTTGACATCTCTCCGAAGAGGGACAAATCCAATTAGCTTATTATTCTTCCATACGTGAATCCGATTATGCCAATCATACCCTTTATAACTACCCGGTTAAAGGTAGCGTTTGAATATTTCAAACGTAATCTTCATCAAGTGGAAGATTATAATAACTTCATGTCTAAGGATCAAATGACATAACTAATATGAGATTTATATATGACATTGACCATGACATAAATCTCATACCACGGGTCATGTCCAGTACCTTGTTCCAAACAAGTACCCATAAATCTAACATGATCATCCCATGATCATTTAGCCTTTATACTAGTGCTTAACAAGCTCTAGGGACGGAGATTATTATAAGCAAACATGAGAAACAATAATAATCTTATTATCTCTTTATCATCATGAATAAAATGATAACTTATACAATGTTTAACAAACGTGCCTAGGGCACCAACACCAACAACGACCATCTCCAAGACTTGATCAAACAGTTCAAAGAGGTCACTTTCTACTATCTTCCTAGAGATAAGAACCGCTTAGCAGACTCGCTAGCCATGCTAGCATCACTTGTGGAAATTCCCGAATAGACTAAGGTCAAGACCTTCAAAGTCGCGAGGTGAACGACTTCTGCTTATTACTCAATCATAGACCTGCACGACTACAAAGAAGAGTGTAACTCTGTGAATGCCTTGGACGATAAACCTTGGTATTATGATGTATGGCGTTTCCTCCTAGACAAAACATTACCATCAAACGAATCACCTAAAGCAAATATAGCCCTCAAACGGTTTGCCGCCCAATTCGTTATCATAGGTGATCGCCTCTACAAGAAACACCACGAGCAGTGTCTACTCTGTGCCGACGAGCACGAAGCCGTAGATATGATGGACCAAGTCCATCAAGGAGTCTGTCGAACCCACATGAATGGCAATATGCTAGCAAAGAAAGTCATCCGACTAGGGTACTATTGGGCTACAATTGAAGCCGACTGCACCGACATGGTTAAGAAATGCCACAAGTGCCAGATACATGCCACTTGCAACACGCACCACTGTCCGTGTTATACCCCATGACATCCCCTTAGCCATTTTCTACATGGGGAATTGACGTCATTGGCAAAGTCTCACCGACAGGTCTTAATGGGCACTTATTCGTATTGGCGCCGTCGATTACTTCACTAAGTGGATCGAAGCTCAATCCTACAAAGTCTTGAATGCCAAAAAGGTGGCTGAGTTCATTAAGACCAACATAATATGCTGATATGGGGTACCTCATGAGATGATATCCGACAATGGCACGTACTTTGAGAAAGAATATGACCAACTACTTGCAGAGTACAAGATAGAGAGACATAAGTCGTCACCATACCGACCACAAACCAATGGAGCAGTCGAAGCTGCTAACAAGACCATAGAGACCATCATTAGGAAAACGGCTAAGAATGGCAGAGACTGGCCCGACAAGTTACCTTTTGCACTCTGGGGCTACCGTACTTCGATCCGTACCGCCATCGGTGAAACTCCATACGCCCTAACCTATGGGATGGAAGCAGTGTTACTAATCGAACTAGAAGTACCATCACTAAGGGTTCTCCTAGAAAACCAAGTGAATGAAGTCGCATGGTTGAACAGCCGTTATGAACAACTAGCCCTGCTAGATGAACAGGGGAGGACCTCCCATATAAGTAGGGGTTGCACGTGCACCTGCTCAACTTTTGTTAGTAAGAAGAAAAAAAATTGCATTGAGCATATATATATTAGAAGTGCACCCAGTGAACATAGAATCAGCTCTAGCTCAGTTGGTCAAGGCATTCTTATGTTATGGAAGGAGAGTGGGTTCGAATTCCACTATCTTCTAACTTGGGGTTATGATTAAATTTAGTTATTGCTTTTTTTAATTCAATTATTTTTATTTAAAGATTATTGTATTTCTATTTTAATTAATATATTCATTCTAAAATGAATTTTTAATGATTATTATTTTGAGAATAATGTTCAATTTATTAAGGTATGTAATTTATTGGTTTTTTTGAATTTCCAAACCTGCACACACACAATTAAAAAAATCACACACAAAAATGCTTATATTTTGATATTTTTAATAGATTTTTTTTTTACTGTGACCACTAAGAAAAAATTTTTTTTAATGTAATTGTGCACCCCCTGAGTAAATGTTCAAGGTCCGCCACTGTAGATGAACGACGACTTCGAGCCGCCGAGCATATCCAAGCGTATCAACGGAGAATGGCTTGAGCATTCAATAAGAAAGTCAAATCCAGAAACATCAAAGAAGAGGACCTTGTCCTACGCGAACACCGTCCTGGGCCATTCAATCCTATGGGAAAGTGGGGACCAAGATGGATAGGCCCTTACATAGTCAAGAATGTATTCTCCGGAGGAGCAGTACAACTCGCAGACCTAGATGGAGATCAACTGCCGAAGCCCGTCAACATGGACAAGCTGAAGAAGTACTACTCATAGCTCCGTCCCCTATTTCAAAAAAAAAAAAAGAAGCTCGCTAGGTTGAAAACCCGCAAGGGCGGCCTAGGCAAAAATTAGAGCAGAGAGCACGAGAAAAGAAGCCCGCTAGATTGAAAACCTGAAAGGGAGGTCTAGCCAAAATTCAGGGTATGCATAAAAAAAAAAAATAGGGGACAGTCTCGTACGAGACACCTATGTCTCGTACGAGACATGTCAGTCAGCAGACATATTTTTCTATTTCTTAAACAAAGAACTACGATGACCTGAGCTCCATGAAATAAATGTCTTAAGACCGTCCCCCTAACACGAAAGTATCCTGCTGTTGACCGAATTGTCGCATTACCCTCCGAGCAAAATAGAAAGAGGAATCCCTCAAACCCGGAAGGACGACCCTGTCGTACCCAAGGGTATTAGCTACGAACCGCTTCACCTTCCAAAAGTAGGGGCACCAAGCAATATCATCAGTCTCCACTTTGGCAAAAAGAAGGGCCCACTCCTCGACGCTAAGACCCTTCACCAATAGTTTCCGCCTATGGAAAGTGTAAGGAGAATACTCGATCGGAGAGTCCAACAGTTTAAAATGTTCTCTGAGCCAAATGGTCAACAATAATGGACTTCCCTGAGTTATGGAGCCGGTTCGGTATAACTCATCAAGACCATGAAGGGTCTCCCCCAAGATATGAGGGACTACGTTGAAGGCCCATCCTCTAGCTTGCAGAACGATGTCTACGAGCTCCGTGTTCGCCATGCCGCACTTGCTCATGAAAAGTACGTTCTGAAACAAACATAATGCCAAGAGGCAACACTGGGAATCCACACCGTGACCACGAGTCACCGACCTTTAAATCTCCTAGGCAAAGAGTGGAGATCGACATAGCGGTTATGAATATAAATCTACGCCTCAGGAAGGCCTATACTCAGTAAATCCCTAAGAGATTCCGCCGGTACCTTGTCACAATTAGGAACCGCAATCACCCCGGTCAATGGCATATCCAGGATAGCTGCCATCTCCTCTACAGTAGGGACCATCTCATTAAGTGAAAAGTTGAAGAGATGAGTCAATGGATCCCAGAAGTGTGCAACTCTCTTTAAAAGGTCCCAATCCGGTTTTAGATTCTTCAAGGTGAAAAGAATCTTAAACCAGAACATCTCCACGAATATCTCTTGACGAGGTTTATTGAATGAATGAAAGAACGTTGCTAAATCACCCTTGTAGCGTTCCACTAATTCTGAGTCCAAGGAGAACTCATCAACAATTATTGATGAAGGGACAGACTTACTTAAGGCCATTGGGAGCAAAAGGTTGAGAATTTTACTCCAAAAGAAAAGTTCCCAGAACTGATTTAAGGCTGCATGGTATTCTAGGACGGACTAGAGGTGTTTATTTACAAGTTTGGACACCAAATCCTCGAGGAAAAAGGAGATACAGCCGCAGATTCAGAGGATGACTCGTACGAGACATCGATGTCTCGTCGTACGAGGCATCTCCCCAGTTCAGAACAGTAACAACTTTGATCAAATCCCGGGCTGCCCGACAAGTCAAAACATGTTTCAATCACCTCAAAAACTCACCCGAAACAGTTCATACATCACATACAAATGACCCAACACGAATCCATCTCATAAAATTACCCCTCGGTTGACCAACCGGATGTGAATCAATTCATTTACACAGTCAGAAATAAAAACTAAAATCAACTAATGTATTGTGTGTTAGAGTTAGGAAATAACTGTTGCATAGGTACAAAAGGAAAAATTGTCTTCGCCTACGCCGAGGCAATAAATACATCATCAACCGAAAAGGAAATAGGGGATTCTATCTACTCGGGCACCAAATGAAAGGAGACGTTGCCACCGCCACATGATCACTCATCAGTCTAAGGCCTTTTCACGCTGTAGACACCCCGCCTTGGACCTCTCATGTCCCGATTGCATACACATTCTCTATCTTCCTCTTTTCTGTTAAGTTTTGTTACTTTTCGTTAACTTTCGTTACATTTCATTAAGTTCTTGACTTACTCCGTTAGTCTTCGACTTGAATAAGTGACAAAGTCAACCTTGAGTCTTTGTTTACTTTGTTTTTGTTGACTTTCGTGGTGTTCGTTAAGTTTTTGACTGATTTCGTTAGTTTCGGGGCTTAACTGCATAACGGGACCAACTTTTGGGCTAAAATATGGATTTTCTGAAGATGGGACGAGCACGCCTTTTCCCTCCTTTGTGAGAGGCGTGAGCCTCCCATAGGGAGGGGGGTGGGATGTGCGCATGACCACAAACACTTTCCTAACACCTATAAATACCTCTTCATTCCACCATGGAAGGGAGGAAGGATTCTTGACTCCAAAACACTCTTAAAACTAAAAGTTCATTTTCAAGAGTGGTTACTATAGACAAATTGGTTCTTCCCCATTCAAGCACAAGGTACAATGTTTATTCTCTTCTTCTAAAATCTTAATCTTATTTGCCTTCTTCATCTTTCATCTCTTATAATGTGCATGCAATCTCCATAAAAAGGAATACAACCAAAAGGCCACTTCACTATTAAAGTTTGGTCAAGGTTACATTCCAACATTCTAAATTCTAGTTTAATTTACTATTCTTCTCTTAATGTAATCTTTAGCAATTAATCAATAAAACAATTCCCTTTTATTTTCCCTTTCTTTTCATTGTAATTGTTAGCACTTTTATATTAATATTATATTAAGGACTTTTTAGCAATAGAACACCAATAGTTGCAAGACCCGCGTAAGCGGGGCGGAGTGGGTGTTTAAGTACTTCCCACTCCGTCACCTAACCCCCGAACCCGTCTTTTCCTGAATCTCTGGTTTTGTATGTAAATTTAGGCTATTTCTTTAGGTTTTTCTTATGTTCCTTTAAAAACATAGGTGGCGACTCTACAAACTAAAACAAGTTAGACATCCTAAGATAATTCACCGCTCTAGCCAAGTTGTGGTTTTCCCGGGGTATCTACAGTGGCGACTCCGCTGGGGATAATTTAGAGGGTTAAACTTGCGTTTTCATCTTTTGGTGTTCTTTTATTCTGTTTTCTGGGCATTCAGGTAAAAAGAGTTGGAAGCGCGCGCCTCTGGCCTTCTTGGCCTAAAGCGCGCGCATCCGACCCCAATTACCAGAATCGCCCGCTTCTCATCTCGTCCTTCAATTCCATGTTTCTGTGTTAACAATTACTGCAGGGGAAAGAATTTTTATTTAGGGTCAAGGCAATCCCTTGAACCCATGAATTTGCAGGTACTGCCCAGAATCGGGCGCCTCGGCCTCTCTCGCTCGGAGGCGCGCGCCTCCCACCCTCACTGCCCAATGCGCGCGCTTCTGGGCAATTTTCCCAGAAACAGAACAGTGCACAGAACAGAATGATTGACAGTGTGTGGGCACCGGGCCTGCACAGAACAATTTTTATTTTTCTGTATATTTTGTCGGTCACACGGGTGATTCGAAAGTTGTAATTATGTGTTTATGTGATTATTTGCTTTTCTTTTCCTTTTAAAAAAAAAATATTTGTCACTTGGCTTGACCTCACACTACATGGACATATTCCTATGAATTGCTCACTATCGAGTCGCACAAGTCCATAACCCCAAACCCGTCGAGGCCCGTCCTAAGAAGTTTCAAGCTCCACCCGACCTTGACTCTTTCGAAGCGGTAAACCTCAACCCGTGGCGTAGTTCATGACTACATGCCGGGGGTGACCTTAAGCCTCTCTTTAACCGAGCACAAGTCAACACAATTCTAGTTAGGGTCTAACACTCCGTGACCAAGTCGGTTTTCATGTGTCGAGATTTCCCTAAACTAATGTCATCAAATCATACATGTCGTTTCCAAAAGAAACAAGTGGTTATTATGGACGAAATAAAACTCCGTCCCCAAGTGGTTATTATGGACGAAATAAAACTCCGTCCCCGTATGTATGCTTTATGACATTAATTTAATTTAATCCCGTCACATGTAGGTATCACAAACGTGGTGGAATCTGATGAGTATATGGGACAGCGAGAAGGTCTATATACTAGTGTGACGATTCCACTATTTTTTCTAGAAACCCCAAAAAGAACTATGTCCTTCCGACTTTTGTAAATAAAAACAAAGGCATTTTTCCTTATGTGGTCGAGTCTTTTCCTGTTTGCAGGTTAATTTATTTTAGCCAAAAGGTATTTGTTGGCCATCCTAAGATCAACCGTGTTCTTCAAATAGGTCCAATGGCTTCCGACAGCAACAACAACGGTGACAATCTTTCCCGGTCCAACGAGGATATAGACAACATGATCAAAGCACTGAAAGGACAAATTGATGCACTCGCCGAGAATGGCCGACGCAAGGATGAAGGAGCTCACGAATGAAGGAAAAATGGTCCAAAGCATTGATAACAGTTTGGTCAACACTCTCATGGCATACATTGACCAACGTTTTAGTGGGTTAAATTTGAACAAAGGCCCAAGCTCCGATATCCATCAAGCTTCTCTTCTCATGATCACTATGGTGGCCCTTCCCGAGAAATTCAAGATGTTCAAGGGAAAATCTTGTCCCGATGCTCACATCGACTCCTACATTTGGGCCATGCTACCGAAGAAAGTGTCTCCTCAAATAATGGCACAATGATTTCCACTCACTCTTGATGGGGTCGCAAAAGATTGGTATATGGGTCTCCTGGTTTCCAACCGCCTTAATTGGGATGCCGCTATGCTTACCTTTAAGTCACAATATGAAGGCAATTACATGCACCGTCCCACGAAGAAAGAATTGGAGAACACCATGCAAGAGGGCAATGAATCATTTGGGGACTTTTCTCGCCGTTGGAATGACAAGTTAGCCGAGATTGTGGTTAGGCCCTCAATGAAGGAACAAATGGACATCTTCTTGAAATGTTTGACTTTGGACCACCGAACTCATCTTAGTGGGGCCTTTTATCCGGATTTTGTAAGCATGTATGATGTGGGAATTAGAGTTGACAATTTGCTCCAAGAAGTGGCCGAGTCCTCCTATGAGACAAGCTTCAACGACGAAGGGTTCCCGAGCAATCCGAGCAACGGCATGGAAGAATGTAGTGACATGGAAGACTACAACGACAATGAGGACTACAACGGCATGGGGGACGACGACAGCAACCTCCGTTTTTCTTTCTCTGTCGCGCCCCAGACCCATGGTCCTACTTGGCCCCACGCTCAGGACACGATTGGAAGACGTTATAAAACACTTTTAGAAATTTTTTCGAAATATACTTTCATAAAGTTTAACAAAATCCACACTCGAAGTTCAAAGACTTCATTTAACTTTCAAAAAAACTCTTTCACAAACGAAAGTACTTAGCCTGAAGGCTTACAAACTTTTATACAAATATACATACACCAACATTATCCAAAATAATGGTGTTACAAAATGATGAAGTCACGGAAACTCTACCCAAAAGGTATTACATCTATGTAATGTAACATTTACAAAAAAAATCCCAACTCTTACCACTGTAACGTCCTCCTGTGCCAAAATGTCCTATTCCCTGGACTCGCCTTTATCTAAAACAGTAAACAAATAAAGGGTGAGAATGAATCTCAGTAAGATACTAAAATGCGACTACGTTACATGCTGATATGACAATCATAAAGATCAATACCAATAAACAATCATGTAGCAAGTAAGCACATAACATGAGAGGCTCCCTATCGCCAACCGTCCCATACCGGTTGGAAATAACGACCAACTCATCATACCACACATAAAGCGGAAATAAACACTCATAAGTGGATACTTATTCAAGGTTTACCGAAATAACATTAGCCAAGGTTCTCGAATCAAACATATAACCATCTGAGAGGTATCAACTGAGCAGCATCAAAGAGCTGAAACCGGGATCCCGAAAACCAAACCATAACCATAAGAACCAAAGTAACAACGGGGAAATATGACACAAAGTCATAACCCAAATGCTCACTCGAGGGAGCTAACTCATCCCATCCAAGGCCAATCTGGACTGGGAAATAGGTCCAGTGGAAAAACCTTATAGTGAACTTGGCTGTGTGCCACTATAATTCTTTCCACCTCCACTCAATTACAAAAAAAGTCCAGTGGAAAAGCCTTATAGTGAACTTGACTGTGTGCGACTATAATTCATTCCACCTCCACTCGATAACACAAAACCAGCTGGACTTTCAAACAAAGCATTGTAATAAATACTTGCTTAAACAACAACCGAGGGCAATGATTCCAAAGTAGGGAACCAAGCCAAACACATCACAAAGATGAACCAATCCAAACCACATCAAAAGATGTTCAACAATATCCAATTACCATTTAGTCAAATTCCACAACACATATGTTCACAAAGGAACCAATTTCAAACACTAGGGTGTTCCACAACAACTCTCTAGGTACTCTAGGATATCACCTAAGACCTAGACCAAGACTGAACTCTAAATCACTTGAAATTGAACAACTCAACTTTTCAGCATTTATGGGCGGTCGCCCAAAACTAGACTCAAAATTCCCAAATTTCTCCTACAAGCCAAATTCATCTGTCCCAAGCGTAGGAGTATAACTTACTAACACTTATACTATTACCAGGAGTGCAACAACCATCCCAAAACATTACTTTCAATTTTATTTCATTCTTTTTACCGTCCCACAAATAATAGAATAATTTTCTTTTATTCCATTTAAATATTTTACCGTCCCAAAAGTATAAGTATAATTTTTTTAATATACTAGTATACTCATTTACGGATACTTTCATTCATTTCTCCGTCACATGAATAATAGTATAAATTTTATAATATACTTATTTAACATTTAACTCAAGTTAATATTTTACCGTCCCACGAGTAGGAGTATACTTTCAAACACTTATACTAACATTCTCATGTATATAAACATACCCCATATACATCCTTGCATACAAACCAAGTCACTTACCCAGTATAATTATACTCCCTTTGTCCCAAATAAACAAATATCACAAATAAATTATTTTCACAATAATTTCACCACATATCACACATATAGCAAATATATGACCATTTTACTATTTAAGGGGAATTAGTAACTTACCTATTTCCGGAAAAAGTATCGCAGAAATATGTTTTGTTCGGGTAGAAATGACCTACTCAACGCCCTGATCATTTTTATATAATTAGTTTTTAAAACGGATAAGTAAATAAAAAGATATAAATCGAAATAGGTTGAACTTACCTTTTTGTCCTACCCTAGGAAGAAACGAGAGAGTTTGCAGAATATGAAACATACACAGAGGGAGAAGAGATGGGAGGATAAGTTATAAGAATTTTTTACCCATTTTTATACTTTAGTCACCCAACTTCCATTTTTAACACTTTAACCCATAAACTTATATTTTCAACAAGGACCCTAAAGTTTCAACTTAATCATTTAACTCCTTTATCCATTATTACTACTAACTAAGTAAATTGCACATTTAATCAAGTAAGATGTGCAAGTCATAAAATATGATGCAACACATAAAATGCACACATAATGTCAAATTAAAATCCCCAAAAATATAAAATAAATAGGGACGGGTTTTGGGGTCGTTACAATCACTCCCCATTAAAGAAAATTCGTCCCGAATTTTAGGATAACTTACCAAACGAATCAAACAACCAAGGATATTTCCTCTTCATTCCAATTTCGAAACTTCCAAGTAGATTCTTTCACATAATGATTTCTCTATACAACTCAAGCAAATGAATACTCTCATTTCTCAATTTTTGAATTCTAGAATCAATCACCTGAACTGGATGTTCCTTATAGGACATACTTGGTTCAATATCCTCGGGAACCTCAGGTAGGACATGAGAATGATCATAAACAGATTTGCGTAGCATCGACACATGGAATACATTATAAACCTTGTCAAGAGAAGGAAGTAACACATGATGATAAGCCCAATCTCCAACTCTTCCCAAGATCTCAAAAGAAATGATATATTAAGCAAACTCCACGAGAAGTAAAGGTATATCCCACGAATTCTAAGAATCAACTGAACAAGTTCTCAACATATCCTCGAGAATCTGAATGGTCCTTTCTGACTGGCCATCTGTCTGAGGATGAAAACCCGTACTAAATCCCAATTCTGAATTCAAAGCCTTCTGAATTGCTTACTAAAATCAAGATGTAAATAAGGAACCCATATCTAATACCATGCTCGTAGGCATCCCATGATATCGAACTATCTTCTGAACAAATAAGTAACAACTGGAATTAACATTTATACCCTCAAAATAGATAAGGTGAGGAAACTTGGTAACCAATACGCTATCAATCAACATCATTGTTCTCAACTATTCAGTGTAACTCCTTCAATGAAACCTTTGGCAATAGATTCATATCCACTCAGAAATCTCAAAGGCTTGTCACAAACCAACTGATCACTGATATTTTACTTCCAGATTTTTCGCAGCTCAAGGACTTAGTTGAATGCTTAGAATTTCTCGTGTCAAACAAATCAAATGTAACTCTTCAAATTTATCTCAATACTCTACATTTACTCGGATTCATAATTAAATTGGTCTTGTGTATCACTTCAAGTACCTGTAGTTGAATTCCGTTATGCATGTTGGTTCCACTAAGTGTCGACTACATACTCTGCTACAAAAGTTAAAGTTCCATCACTAGCAACGAACAAAATCGTGTTGTCTATCATCGTTCATTCCACTAGTAATTTTTTTATAGTTGAAATCATTCAATAGAGTAGAAACTTAAAGCTTTCACAATCGCAAAATCATCACATGTCTCGACTCATAAGGACTCCAGGATGTCAATTCCTCTAACCTTCCCCCATTTAGTGTTATCAAACATGAACTATAAGTCAAGGAATCCTCTAATATATTTGTCTTTCCTGAATGATATAAAATAATACTCTACTTGCATTGTCTCAAGTGTAGCTCTCCTGAAGAAAACAATTACTTCAACTCTCATGGTCGGTAGACACTTCAAATATGGCTCTACAAAAATCATTTACTAATGCAATGAATGTATAATCGAAATCAACCTCAAGTTTTGGTGAGGATAACTTTGTTCATAAGGAATCAATCTTCTCGAAGCATACATAACTGCCATACAATTCTGAATGGATAAACATCTCAATCACTCTTCGAGGCATCACCATGAACAATAAGTTGATTAGATCCACTATAATGGTAAAACTCGACATATCCATTAGAAAATAGTAACACGGTCATACCCTCTTGACAATTGTAATACTAATCAAATCCACTAAGCAATAAAAATGATGAAGTTGTTATTAACCCTTGTTTCAATAATCAAAACTCATTCCACACTTATCAATCCATTGAGGAAGTATATCTTTCTGTGTCAATTAGTTAACAGTGTAGCTACCTTAGAAATTCATCAATAAATCTCTAACAATATCATGCCAATCCCAACAAGCCATGTACATACTGTTGCTTTCGTAATTAAATGACCAATATCTATGCCTGTAATGAAACTTCCTCAAAATAATATATCCGCTAATAAGAAGACATAATACCTTGATTTCACAATTGTTGCCTCTCACAAAGTAATCCAATTACGGCTATAGATACAACTCAGCATATCCAACAATACCACTGAAGTAGTTGTTAATTCAAACAATATAACTACAAATTTATGATGCCCATACCTGGTATGAAAAGCCGTCTTTGAAATATACCATCTCAAATTTTCAACTGATAATAATCACTTCAAGTCAAACACTGAATAAACCACTGATCTCTGAAGTTGATAAAATATATCACCCATATAAGATAACAAGTAATGATTCGCTATAGTCATCTGGTTGAGCTCTTAGTATTCAATATACAATCTCAAAGTACCATACCTTTTCATAATAAACAATACTGATACATCCCACGTAGATATACTAAACGTGATGAATCCCTTATCAAGAAATATCTCAAGCCGAATCTTTTACTCCTTTAACTCAACTGATGTTATAGGTATATTAAACTAGATATTAGCACTGTAGCATTGTACTGTAACAACTCAATATAACCCAATTTTCTCCTCAAGTAACATGTACTACTCAATAAAGAATATATCTGAGATCTCACAAAGAAAGGATCAGTCCTCCAATTTAGATGTAGACGTTCTACTACCAACCACGTAAACTAAATACCCGGCACAACCTTCTGATAACAATTTTCAGACTTTAATGCATAAATAACATGAATGCTAAACACATATATCTACCATGCTTAATTAAAGCACACTAGCATATAAAACTCCACCACAATAATATCAAAATCTTGCTATGGCAAAATAACTAAACCAGCAAGTAAAACATGCTCACAAATTTGCACATCACAAGTGCGCAACACTCTATCAATCACCAAACACTCCCCCTAGGATAGACACCTCTAACACATAAGGTAAAAACTCAGGAGACACATGTAATCGGGAAGCAAAATGCACAGACACATAAGAATGCGAAACCAGGGTCTATAAGTGTATGTGCTCTCAAACTAGACACAAAAATCATACCTCCAATCACATTAGCAGAATCAGAGATATGTTGTTGATTGATGGCAATATCACAATCCTACACCTTAAGATTCCCTGAAGAATCTTTCTTCTGGCCCTGAGAAGACCTGACAACACTTCCCAATGCCTTATTCTTCATTCTTGGACAATCCTTCTGAAAATGACCCAACTGACCACATCTCATACATTTACCTTGCTTCTTCCAACATTTCTCCTCTAAGTGTCCTTACCTCCAACAATAACTACATACTCGTTTAACTTGACTTCTGATTTTCTGTGGCCCTTGAGAAGATCCTCTAAGTTTCAAAGATGTACCCTGAGATCCTCTATTATCGCCATACTGATGTTGTGGTTTTGGCTGTCCTCCTTGTCTTGTCACATCTGAAGCTTCAACCTTGCTTTTACGCTCAACTATGTCGTTAATTGCTTTCATTGTAGTTTCAAACATACCTTGGAACATCATTCGAACCTCTTCTCTAATATTACCCTGCCCTGAAGGCCCAGAATTATCTCCTTCTGTCCCAACCATTTCAATAAGTACCTGCATAAAACCCTCAACGTTACTCATTCTCTACACAACTACCCTCCTAGGTCACATAGTCATTCTAGACCATCTACAACCTAGCTCAGATACCAACTGTCGCGCCCCAGACCCGTGGTCCTACTTGGCCCCACGCTCGGGACACGATTGGAAGACGTTATAAAACACTTTTAGAAAAATTTTCGAAATATACTTTCATAAAGTTTAACAAAATCTACACTCGAAGTTCAAAGACTTCATTTAACTTTCAAACAAACTCTTTCACAAATGAAAGTACTTAGCCCGAAGGCTTACAAGCTTTTATACAAATATACATACACCAACATTATCCAAATAATGGTGTTACAAAATGATGAAGTCACGAAAACTCTACCCAAAAGGTATTACATCTATGTAATGTAACCTTTACAAAACAAATCCCAACTCTTACCACTGTAATGTCCTCCCGTGCCAAAATGTCCTATTCCCTAGACTCGCCTTTATCTAAAACAGTAAACAAATAAAGGGTGAGAATGAATCTCAGTAAGCTACTAAAATGCAACTACGTTACATGCTGATATGACAATCATAAAGATCAATACCAATAAACAATCATGTAGCAAGTAAGCACATAACATGAGAGGCTCCCTATCGCCAACCGTCCCATACCGGTTGGAAATAACGACCAACTCATCATACCACACATAAAGCGGAAATAAACACTCATAAGTGGATACTTAGTCAAGGTTTACCGAAATAACATTAGCCAAGGTTCTCGAATCAAACATATAACCATCTGAGAGGTATCAACTGAGCAGCATCAAAGAGCTGAAACCGGGATCCCGAAAACCAAACCATAACCATAAGAACCAAAGTAACAACGGGGAAATATGACACAAAGTCATAACCCAAATGCTCACTCGAGGGAGCTAACTATAATTCTTTCCACCTCCACTCGATTACAAAAAAGGTCCAGTGGAAAAGACTTATAGTGAACTTGACTGTGTTCCACTATAATCCTTTCCACCTCCACTCGAGAACACAAAACCAGCTGGACTTTCAAACAAAGCATTGTAATAAATACTTGCTTAAACAACAACCGAGGGCAATGATTCCAAAGTAGGGAACCAAGCCAAACACATCACAAAGATGAACCAATCCAAACCACATCAAAAGATGTTCAACAATATCCAATTACCATTTAGTCAAATTCCACAACACATATGTTCACAAAGGAACCAATTTCAAACACTAGGGTGTTCCACAACAACTCTCTAGGTACTCTAGGATATCACCTAAGACCTAGACCAAGACTGAATTCTAAATCACTTGAAATTGAACAACTCAACTTTTCAGCATTTATGGGCGGTCGCCCAAAACTAGACTCAAAATTCCCAAATTTCTCCTACAAGCCAAATTCATCTGTCCCAAGCGTAGGAGTATAACTTACTAACACTTATACTATTACCAGGAGTGCAAGAACCATCCCAAAACATTACTTTCAATTTTATTTCATTTTTTTTAACGTACCACAAATAATAGAATAATTTTCTTTTATTCCATTTAAATATTTTACCGTCCCAAAAGTATAAGTATAATTTTTCTAATATACTAGTATACTCATTTAGGGATACTTTAATTCATTTCCCCGTCACATGAATAATAGTATAAATTTTATAATATACTTATTTAACATTTAACTCAAGTTAATATTTTACCGTCCCACGAGTAGGAGTATACTTTCCAACACTTATACTAACATTCTCAGGTATATAAACATACTCCATATACATCCTTGCATACAAACCAAGTCACTCACCCAGTATAATTATACTCCCTTTGTCTCAAATAAACAACTATCACAAATAAATTTTTTTCACAATAATTTCACCACATATCACACATATAGCAAATATATGACCATTTTACTATTTAAGGAGAATTAGTAACTTACCTATTTCTGGAAAAAGTATCGCAGAAATATGTTTTGTTCGGGTAGAAATGACATACTCAACGCCCTGATCATTTTTATATAATTAGTTTTTAAAACGGATAAGTAAATAAAAAGATATAAATCGAAATAGGTTGAACTTACCTTTTTCTCCTACCCTAGGAAGAAACGAGAGAGTTTGCAGAATATGAAACATACACAGAGGGAGAAGAGATGGGAGGATAAGTTATAAGAATTTTTTTACCCATTTTTATACTTTAGTCACCCAACTTCCATTTTTAGCACTTTAGCCCATAAACTTATATTTTCAACAAGGACCCTAAAGTTTCAACTTAATCATTTAACTCCTTTAACCATTATTACTACTAACTAAGTAAATAGCACATTTAATCAAGTAAGATGTGCAAGTCATAAAATATAATGCAACACATAAAATTCACACATAATGTCAAATTAAAATCCCTAAAAATATAAAATAAATAGGAACGGGTTTTGGGGTCGTTACATTCTCTACCTAATAATAGGAATAAAAAAAAAAGAGTCAAAAGTCCTCTTAAGTGTGCATTAAAGTTTTCTCTCGTCCCATGTTAAATTTTGAGTCAATTATCAAATAAAAAGTCGTTTTTGTCCTCATACACTCTTTCAAGTTGTTCAATTTAATTCTTGGCAAAATGATGAAAAGATGTCTAAACATGTTTTGGAACGAAGGCCATCACTTGAACGCCTAGGGGATAAACATCGTGACAAAGGCGACAACATCAATGAGAATGCCAAGAAGCAAAACAAGGTGGAGCAACATCAAGTAAAGTTTTCAAAGGGGGATTAAAAAAAATCGCTAGGTTGACTCTTCAAAACAACCTAGGCAAAAGTTAGAGCATAAAAAAAAAATCCCCCTCATTCAAAGAAGTTCACATCAAGATCAACATCATCATCCACTAACAAAGGACGAAGCTACATCGACAACCATCACGACGAAGCAACAATTCCATCACGAGGAATGGAGTATTCACAAGAACTACGGTGACCTGAGCCTCTATACTGGAGGAACGTAGGCAACCTGCGGGTCCGGTCTCATGCAAGAAAGAAGATATGTTTATCCCTAGTGCGTTATGGTGATCGGCCTTCATCTCGAACTTGTCAAGACATCTTTGTACGATTCATTTGCCAATGAATTAATCACCAAAATGATTGAACAACTTTCCTAGATTTGAAATCATTTCACGTTCCTTGTCGAGTCTAGGGGCTTCTTATCTTTCAGCGATACTCCCAGTTTCTTGCAATCAAATTGGGGATTTCCTTCTCTTGTCTCTTAATGACTTACTTGCCTTCGTGAGTCATTCCATAAATAAAAATACATGTCAATACTAGGGACCACTTCCCTAGTCAAGTCAATGTCACTCATCATTAGTGACAAAAGGTCTCCAGCGCAAAATCACATGTCTCTCATCCTCAGCTAGAGTCAATGCACACTTCCTCTTTAATCGAGTCAAAATGAAGATGCAAAAGAGATGCCCGCTAGATTGAAAACCCGAAAGGGCGGTCTAAGCAAAAAACCAGGGTGCGTCATAAAAAAAAAGAGAGTGAGAGAGAGAGAAGGGAAAGAGAAATGAAGATCCCCAGCCTCTAAAGAAGACAAGTTCTACATTGAATCTCCCGAGCAAATCAATTCCCTACCGAGTCAACTTCGTAATTGCAAAGGGCTCGACAAGATATGGCACAATCAAATGTCGTCTTGGGTTATTGGCATAAGAGAGATTGTTCTTGCAATGTGCATTATTGGGTTCATGAGAAACAAGGCCCGCGGTAACCAAGATCTATCCGAGAATGAGCTCATCATTAAGGGGTACGAGGTTGCACAAATGGTCCCCAGTGAGTCAATTGGTTTGGACAGCGAGTAGTAACAACATGTAATTCAATTTTCAAGCTTCTACGAGCATGTGCCCCTACAGTATGTCAAAAGGATTCCCTAGAATGGAGTAGCTCTTGCCATGTCCTCTTATGCTTGTTCCCCCACATGAGGACGAGTCTCTTGATCTACAAATAACGACACCCTAGGGGCTATGTGACTCAAGAACGAGAGCTTCTTTTGCTACTCTCGACATTTAATAAGCCCTAAGGGATATGCTCAAGAAAGATGTGTGACACTACCCTCAAAGTCTCTCAAGAGGAATGTCAAAAATCCTTCTTGTCATTTGTACCGGTTCCCCGATTAAGGATAGGCCTTTCTTGCTCTACTTGCAATCAGTGATCGCACTCTAGGGGCTACACTCAAGTTTGAAAGGCTCCTTTGGTAAAAAGCAATTCACTTCACCTCCCGACAATGGCCCTAGCAAAGCCATATGCAACGTTGGAGGCATCCTCAATTAGTTTGGCACCGAAGGTCTCAAGGGGCTTCATAACCTACAATCTTTTGGGCTACGGCATTACAGTAATCCGAGCAAAGGGAAATATTGGGGCTTCACAATTGGAAATCTTTTTGGGGGATGATACCCGACAAATACAATTTGGGGAGTAGTCTTACGGCTCCATGAAAGCGATCAAGCTTCAAGGTGTTGGTAGTGGTGCCCTAGGCACGTTTAATAAACGTTGTAATTGTTATCATTTACTTCATATCAATAAAGAGATGTTTTGATTATTATTATTGTTCATGTTTACTTATAATAATCTCCGTCCCTAGTACTTGTTAAGCACTAGTATAAAGGCTAAATGATCATGCGATGATCATGTTAGATTTATGGGTACTTGTTTGGAACAAGGTACTGGACATGACCCGCTGTATGAGATTTATGTCATGGTCTATGTCGAACATATATCTCATATTAGTTATGTCATTTGAATCCTTAGACATGAAGTTATTATAGTCTTCCACTTGATGAACATTATGTTTGACATATTCAAACGCTACCTTTAATCGGGAAGTTATAAAGGGTATGATTGGCATAATCGGATTCACGTAGGGAAGAATAATAAGCTAAATGGATTTGTCCCTCTTCGGAGAGATGTCAAGCTTGGGCCTCTCGTAGGAATGGTGTTGATGAAATGTTAGGCCGGACTCAAATGAATTGATTGGATCAATGGCATTTGGATTATCAACATATTCGGAATCGAGAAAGTATTGAACAAAACAAGTTGACTGTTTGACCATGACTTGTGTTCAATGACGTTGAGGACAAAGGGATTATGACATATTCTAAAGGAATGCGAACTTGTATCTAGTTATACTATTTGGGTAAGTGTGACGGTTTGCTAGAACCTAATCATATCTTATGGTTTCATGTTTGAACCCATTGCCAACTTAGTATAATCCTAGAGGGTCACACACAATAGAACGAATCTTTAAAAGGACTAAATTTGGATTTTTTGGAAATTCTGGACATTCTGGGGAAGTGGGCGACCGCACAGTGTGGACTGGGCGGCCGCACACTTAGCTCAGTTTTGTACCAGTTTGTTTCAGATAGATGTGCGACCGCACAGTGTATTCTGGGCGGCCGCACAGTACTGTCGGCTGGCACTTTCCTAATTCGATTTGGAATATCTTTTGACACAAGTTTCCTATTTGGAATAGGTCTTGCTTGTGTATAAAAGGAGGATTTCGGCCAGAACTTGAAAGATAGCCTTTTGTGAGTCTCAAAGAGTTTGAGAGAGAGTTTAATTTGTTCTAAAACATCCTTGGTTGAAGAAAAAAATAATACACAAAAGAAAATTCCATATAGTCATATCAATTGTGAAAGTGTGTTTCATAATTGTTGGTCTAGCAACCAAGATCAAGAAGCTCCTTGATATTCGTTCGTGGTGTGGATACCGCTAGAGGGTGAAGCTCATCATCTTCAAAGTTCGTGTTCTTACTTTCTTCGTGATCAAGCTTCAATATCTCCACTGAGTTTAAAGACCAAACTCCAAGTCATCAAGGGTTAGTTTATTCCTTTATTCATCATGTTGTATTTGATTTAATCATATGAATGGATCTATGGGCTTTGGGTTTCAAAATTTTAAATGCTAAATTCCGCTGCGCATGTTACTACGAAACCCAACAGTGGTATCAGAGCCCCGTTCATGTTGATTATTTCAATACCTAAATCATGTTATGTGTATATAAATTGTTTATGTGCCTTGCGTGATATGAATATTGGAATATATGTTTGATGTTTATGAGTTTTGTGATTTTATGTGGTTTATTGTTTTGAAACTTTAATCGCACGATTCAATCGCAATAAATAAATTATGGTGGATTCAGAATTGTTGGTCATTAATTTTTGATTGGATCAAAGTTTTAATAATCGGGGAAAAACAATTTTGAGACAAAATTTTCGAACTTGAAAATTCTGCACCTTCTGATGGCCATGGGAGACCGCACAGAAGATTCTGGGCGGTCGCACACTTTTTGGGCGACCGCACAGAGATTTTTGGGCGGCTGCACAAAGGGATCAGAAGGTCTGATTTTGGTCAAAAACAGAATCTGGAATTTTTCGAAAAATTCAACAAAACCAGTAACAGAACCAGTCCAGACTTGTTGATCTGGAATGGGTTTTGGGTAGTTGGCTTGTGTGTGGATTTTGGGGTTTGATTTTCCTATTTGTTTTAGTCTTGTGATTCTAAGATTGGTTCAAAGGTTTGGATGGCTAATCTGCGTTCATCGAGATTGTGTTTCCCAAACTTGATCGCAATCGAAGCTTCAAAGATAAAACGAAGTTAGAATTATGAAGAGTTCATAATTGCTAAAATTGAGAAACAAAGTTCTTGATTCAAAAATTGGAGATCCATGTGGAATTGTGAATGCAATTGGCTTACGTTCATCGAGACCATCTATTGCTTAGTTTCGGCCACATGGACTACTTTCTTGGTTTCTTGAATTAGTGCGGGATTGTGGTTGCCTAATGGCTTAGTTCGACCGCACTTCTTGTTATCTTGATTGGGAAATAATAACCAAAGTTGAAATAGTCTCATCCTCATAATTATAGAGAAACTAATGACACATAAATATCATGCTTAAATTAATGGAGATTAATTTAGTGGGTAAACTTGATGTGTAACATGCTTATATTATGTGCTCATAAATGTGTTATATGCTATATGTGATGAACCTTCAAAGAAATTTTTAAGTCCTTCATTGCCATACCATGATTAAAACACTTGTTTATATATGGGTGATTTTGATGTGGGTTCGCCTCCGCGAAGTGCATTGATTTTATTCATGTATGAGCAAGATGAGGTTCATTAATTTAATGTGGGCTTGCCTCCGCAAGGTACATTAAATTGAATGGTTCCTATACGTTTAAAATGGTTGGACTTAATTAGGCGTCAAAACAGTTTTGGGCCTAGGCAAAAGATGAGATTAAACATGTTTTTTGAAATTGGATTTCTCAAAGAATCTCATAAAAGGATCTAAGAATCATATGGGATATGATTGACATGATTGTCTACCTAATTAATTTATTTTTGAGCGGTCCGCCTCCGTTGACTCAAAAGTTAAATTAAAGTTGGATCTTAGCCCAATTAAATTATATTATACATTGGATATATAATTTAGTGGGAGTATTTTGTTTGAAAATACATTATTTATCTCTTTAATGAAAACTGGTACTTATTAAATTTTGGAATTTTTTTGCATATTTGTAGATAATGACTAATAACACTCAATCAATGTCGTTGCGATCGATCCTTGAGAAGGATAAGCTCGAAGAGAATGGTACTAACTTTATGGATTGGATCCGTAGCATAAGAATCGTTCTTAGGCAAGAAGATAAGTTGTACATTCTCGATGGGCCTCTCCCTGCTGAACCACCGCCTACTGCCCCTAGGGTAGAAAGAGACAATTACAAGAAACATCGTAATGATTCTAGAGATGTAAGTTGTCTCATGCTTGCTGCTATGTGTTCAAAACTCCAACAAAGTTTGGAACATTTGGAAGCCTATGAGATAGGCGTGGAGTTAAGAACCATGTTTCAAGAGCAAGCTAGGCAAGAGAGGTACAAGACCATTGTTGAATTCATTACTTGTAAGATGAATGAAGGGCAACAAGTGAGTCCTCACTTTCTTAAAATGAAAAGTTATGTAGAGCACCTTGAGAAACTTGGCTATCCAATCCCATTGGAGCTAGCCACGGATCTCATTCTTAATTCATTGCCTAAAAGTTATAATCAGTTTGTGATGAATTATAACATGCATGGAATGGATAAGAATCTCTATGAGTTGCATGGGATGCTCAAAACTGCAGAGATGAAAATTGTGGAGAAAGGTTCTCCCGTGCTCTTGGTTCATGATGGAAAGAAGGCTAGTGCCAAAGGAAAGGGTAAGAAAGTTGTCAAACCCAAAATAAGCAAGGCAAAGGTTGCCAAGGCTTCTGAGGCAAAACCTGATTCACAAAAGGATGCAATCTGTTTCCATTGTCAAGAAATTGGTCATTGGAAACGTAATTGCAAGGCTTTCTTGGAAGAGCAAAAGAAGAAGAAGAGCAGCAAGGCTGCGTCGAATTCAGGTATCTATATGATAGATATTCTCCTTTCTACCACTGATTCTTGGGTATTGGATACCGGATGTGGTTCTCACATTTGTCTAAATGTGCAGGGACTAAAGAATAGGAGACTGCTTAAAGAAGGTGAAGTAGATCTACGCGTGGGGAATGGAGCAAGAGTTGTTGCATTAGCCGTAGGGACTTATGAAGTCACTTTACCTTCCGGATTAATTCTTGTTTTGAACAATTGTTATTATGTTCCGGATTTAAGCAGAAATATTATTTCAATTTCTTGTTTGGATAATGAAGGTTTTAAGTTTCTTATTGAGAATAAGAAATTTTCTATTTATTTAAATGATGTGCTTTATGGTATTGCTAATTCATTTAATGGCCTTTATATCTTGGATGTCAAGAATGAAAATAATGACAATGTCTATCATGTAAATAAGAAATCTAAACCTAATGATGTAAATCATACTTATCTGTGGCATTGCCGTCTCGGTCATATTAATGAGAAGCGTATCTCAAAACTCCATGGGGACGGACTTTTAGGTTCATGTGACCTCGAGTCATATGATACTTGCGAGTCGTGTCTTCTTGGAAAAATGACTAAGACACCTTTTACCAAGTTGGGTGAAAGGGCAAGCGACTTATTGGGGTTGATACATTCCGATGTATGCGGACCATTAAGTAGCAATGCTAGGGGAGGATTTCAATACTTCATAACCTTCACTGATGATTATAGTAGATTTGGGTATGTTTACCTAATGAAACATAAAAGTGAAGCATTTGAGATATTTAGAATATTTCAAAATGAAGTAGAAAAACAACTTGGTAAAAGTATAAAGGCACTTCGATCAGATCGAGGTGGTGAATACTTACGTCAAGAATTTGATGATCATCTAAAGAATTGTGGAATAGTTTCACAATTGACTCCACCTGGAACACCACAATGGAATGGTGTGTCCGAGAGGAGGAATCGGACTTTGTTAGACATGGTTCGATCAATGATGAGTCAAGTTGATCTTCCAATATCCTTTTGGGGTTACGCCCTAGAAACCGCTGCTTTCACACTAAATCGTGTTCCAACTAAATCGGTTCAAAAGACTCCATATGAGATGTGGAGCGGAAAGAAGCCCTGTCTGTCTTTCATGAAGATTTGGGGTTGTGAAGCTTTTGTCAAAAGACTTGTCTCAGACAAACTTGCACACAAATCTGATAAATGTATTTTCGTGGGATATCCTAAGGAAACTAGAGGATATTACTTTTACAACCGCGAGGACAACAAAGTGTTTGTTGCCCGAACTGGTGTCTTTCTAGAGAAAGAGTTTCTCTCCAAAGAAATCAGTGGGAGTAAAATAAATCTTGAAGAAATTCAAGACCCAGAAAATAACATTGAACCAATAGTGGAACAAGAACAAGAACCACAAAGAGTTGTAGAACCTGTTCAAAATACGCAAGCAACTCGCAGATCTAGTAGGTAACGATCCGAGCCCGAGAGATATGGATTTCTCGTAACGGATAGTAATGAGGTAGAAATCATTGAGAATGATGAACCGTCAACCTACCAAGAGGTGATGTCTTCTCCTGATTCGGACAAGTGGCTTGGAGCCATGGAATCCGAATTGCAATCCATGTAAGACAATCAAGTTTGGAATTTGATTGATGCACCCGAAGGTGTAAAAACCATAGGATGCAAATGGGTCTTCAAGAAGAAGACTGACATGGATGGGAAGGTGCATACTTACAAAGCTAGACTTGTAGCGAAAGGTTATAGGCAAGTTCATGGTATTGACTATGATGAGACCTTTTCACCCGTAGCAATGATCAAGTCTATAAGAATTTTGCTTGCCATTGCCGCATATCATGACTATGAAATATGGCAGATGGACGTCAAAACCGCTTTCCTGAATGGAAAACTCCAAGAGGATGTGTATATGACACAACCAGAAGGTTTTGAACAATATTCTAAGGTATGAAAATTGCAAAGATCCATCTATGGATTGAAGCAAGCTTCTAGGAGTTGGAATCTCCGTTTTGATGAATCGGTCAAAGAGTTTGGTTTCATCAAGAACGAAGATGAGCCTTGTGTATACAAGAAGATTAGTGGGAGCATAGTGCTATTCCTTATTTTATATGTGGATGACATATTGCTCATTGGAAACGACATTCCTACACTTCAGTCTGTGAAGACTTGGTTAGGAAAGTGCTTCGCAATGAAAGATATGGGTGAAGCCGCATATATTCTTGGCATTAAGATCTATAGAGATAGATCAAGGAGGCTACTTGGTTTAAGCCAAAGTACATACATTGACAAGGTCATCAGAAGATTCCGTATGGAAAATTCTAAGAGAGGCACCTTGCCCGTGTTACATGGAGTTTCTCTAAGCAAGACTCAATGTCCTAAGACAAAAGATGAGCGTGAGAAAATGAATGACGTTCCATATGCTTCGGCAATTGGGTCCATCATGTATGCCATGATTTTTACTAGGCCGGATGTATCTTATGCTTTAAGCATGACAAGTAGATACCAATCCGACCCTGGCGAAAATCACTGGGTGGCTGTAAAAGCGATTCTTAAGTACTTGAGAAGGACTAAAGACTCGTTTTTGGTCTATGGGGGAATAGAAGATGATCTCGTTGTAACTGCTTACACGGATGCAAGCTTCCAAACCGACAAAGATGATAGCCGATCGCAATCGGGTTTTGTGTTCATGTTAAATGGTGGAGCTGTAAGCTAGAAGAGTTCCAAGCAAAGTACAACCGCTGATTCTACAACAGAAGCTGAGTATATTGCTGCATCGGATGCTGCAAAGGAAGCTGTTTGGATTAAGAAGTTCATAACTGAACTTGAAGTGGTTCCTAGTATTGCTAATCCAATAGACCTTTATTGCGATAATAATGGTGCTATTGCTCAAGCAAAGGAACCAAGAGCACATCATAAATCCAAACACATACTTAGGCGTTTTCATATCATTCGAGAGATCGTTGATAGGGGAGACGTAAATATATGCAGAGTACCTACTGATGACAATGTTGCGGACCCGCTAACAAAGGGACTTCCACAAGCTAAACATGATGGTCATATTAGGTCCATGGGTATTAGATACATGGGAGATTGGGCCTAGGGCAAGTGGGAGATTGTTGGTAGTGGTGCCCTAGGCACGTTTAATAAACGTTGTAATTGTTATCATTTATTTCATATCAATAAAGAGATGTTTTGATTATTATTATTGTTCATGTTTACTTATAATAATCTCCGTCGCTAGTACTTGTTAAGCACTAGTATACAGGCTAAATGATCATGCGATGATCATGTTAGATTTATGGGTACTTGTTTGGAACAAGGTACTGGACATGACCCGCTGTATGAGATTTATGTCATGGTCTATGTCGAACATATATCTCATATTAGTTATGTCATTTGAATCCTTAGACATGAAGTTATTATAGTCTTCCACTTGATGAACATTATGTTTGACATATTCAAACGCTACCTTTAACCGGGAAGTTATAAAGGGTATGATTGGCATAATCGGATTCACGTAGGGAAGAATAATAAGCTAAATGGATTTGTCCCTCTTCGGAGAGATGTCAAGCTTGGGCCTCTCGTAGGAATGGTGTTGATGAAATGTTCGGACGGACTCAAATGAATTGATTAGATCAATGGCATTTGGATTATCAACATATTCGGAATCGAGAAAGTATTGAACAAAACAAGTTGACTGTTTGACCATGACTTGTGTTCAATGACGTCGAGGACAAAGGGATTATGACATATTCTAAAGGAATGCGAACTTGTATCTAGTTATACTATTTGGGTAGGTGTGACGGTTTGCTAGAACCTAATCATATCTTATGGTTTCATGTTTGAATCCATTGCCAACTTAGTATAATCCTAGAGGGTCACACACAATAGAACGAATCTTTAAAAGGACTAAATTTGGATTTTTTGGAAATTCTGGACATTCTGGGGAAGTGGGCGACCGCACAGTGTGGACTGGGCGGCCGCACACTTAGCTCAGTTTTGTACCAGTTTGTTTCAGATAGATGTGCGACCGCACAGTGTATTCTGGGCGGCCGCACAGTACTGTCGGCTGGCACTTTCCTAATTTGATTTGGAATGTCTTTTGACACAAGTTTCCTATTTGGAATAGGTCTTGCTTGTGTATAAAAGGAGGATTTCGGCCAGAACTTGAAAGATAGCCTTTTGTGAATCTCAAAGAGTTTGAGAGAGAGTTTATTTTGTTCTAAGACATCCTTGGTTGAAGAACAAAATAATACACAAAAGAAAATTCCATATAGTCATATCAATTATGAAAGTGTGTTTCATAATTGTTGGTCTAGCAACCAAGATCAAGAAGCTCCTTGATATTCGTTCGTGGTGTGGATACCGCTAGAGGGTGAAGCTCATCATCTTCAAAGTTCGTGTTCTTACTTTCTTCGTGATCAAGCTTCAATATCTCCACCGAGTTTAAAGACAAAACTCCAAGTCATCAAGGGTTAGTTTATTCCTTTATTCATCATGTTGTATTTGATTTAATCATATGAATGGATCTATGGGCTTTGGGTTTCAAAATTTTAAATGCTAAATTCCGCTGCGCATGTTACTACGAAACCCAACACAAAGGTCTCTTAGTACTTCACGTCAAAGGTCTTCTGGTTTGAAAGGAGGGCTCCGATGTTATGAATGAATTTTATGATTCTTATGTTGTGACTTACGACGAGGTTATGAAGAAAGTCTTAGAGAAACGGAAAAAGATTCAATATGCTAAACTCTATCAAAACAGGGTTATAGCGGGAAATGCCTTGGCCAATCCTAATGTTTCTGCAATTCAGCACCCCTTCTCTGAGATCAAAAGCACAAGTTGCATCCGCACAAGTTGCATCCGCATGAGTTGCATCTAAAGATCCGTTATTAGTTCAACACAAGAAGACTCAAGTAAGCATATCCATTTGGGACCTTATCACACCAAGACCTTACCGTCCGCGATCTCGACGGCACCACAAGGCATTACTGCATCTTTTGACATAAACCCTCCGCCATTTGAGTACCGACCATAATGAGGCCATTCATCTCCCCAGTAAGAGTAAGAAGGAGATCTTTATCATCCACTCTCAATATAATGCTGAGCCGATTCCAAGATAATTCGGGGATTTACATCGAAAGGTCTTCACATTCCACCGTCTTGAAGCTCGCAAACAACAAGTACATGACATTTGAGGTTAGCGATCTCCCGAAGCTTGGGGCTTGCTCACGTCGGCAAAAGGCAATGGGCCAAAAGCTGATTCTCTTTAAGGGATACGTAGGCAGCCTTTTGGCACGACCAACTCATCATCCAGAATGTCATCTCACCGACACTCCATCAAAGTACAAGCGACTCATCTTCATCAAAAGTGTCAGCATCCTTCATCAAAGCCACAGCATCAGAAATCCATCCCAAATCAAGCGGCCATGGTAAGTGAACGTATGAATATCATTCATCAAAGCTCCTTTCAAATCACATCACACACAAAAGCAATTTCTCCATCTTTGCAAAATCTCTCTCTCAAGCAATCTCTGCTTTTAAATCACATTTCACACTACAAGCACAATTTTCTCTCATCTCACACGATCACATGCATTTGCAAAGAATAACAGGTACAGGCAGACTTTCGAGTCCCTCCAAATCAGCAGGCAGACTTTCGAGTCCCTCCAAACCAGCAGGCAGACTTTTGAGTCCCTCTAAATCAGAAGGCAGACTTTCGAGTCCCTTTACATCAGCAGGCAGACTTTCGAGTCCCTCTATATCAGCAGGCAGACATTTGAGTCCCTCTAAATCAGCAGGCAGACTTTCGAGTCCCTCTAAATTAGCAGGCAGACTCTCCAGTCCCTCCAACTCAGCAGGCAGACTTTCGAGTCCCTCTACATCAGCCGGCAGACTTTCGAGTCCCTCCAAATCAGCAGGCAGACTTTCAAGTCCCTCTACATCAGCAGGCAGACTTTCGAGTCCCTCCAAATCAGCAGGCAGACTTTCAAGTCCCTCTACATCAGCAGGCAGACTTTCGAGTCCCTCTACATCAGCAGGCAGACTTTCGAGTCCCTCTACATTGGCAGCCAGACTTTCGAGTCCCTCTACATCGGCAGGCAAACTTTCGAGTCCTTCTACATCGGCAGGCAGACTCTCGAGTCCCTCTAAGTCCTCTATACGGACTCTAAATTTTGGCCACGGTGGGCCGATTTCTATCACCGCACCCCTACTGTCAGAAAAATTCGCTTACACAGGAAGCGCACCTCTATCCCTCGTAATTTCAAATTCTTGTTTTCATCGAGTCTTTGCTTTTTTTTTTTTTGTCGATGTCCTCGGGGGATGTTTTGTTCTTTCGTCGACGCATTTTGCTTTGCAATCCACGTCGCCGAGGGGCTCTGTAGACACCCCGCCTTAGACCTCTCATGTCCCGATTGCGTACACATTCTCTATCTTCCTCTTTTCTGTTAAGTTTTGTTACTTTTCGTTAACTTTCGTTACTTTCCGTTAATTTCTTGACTTACTCCGTTAGTCTTGGACTTGAATAAGTGACAAAGTCAACCTTGAGTCTTTTTTTACTTTGTTTTTGTTGACTTTCGTGGTGTTCGTTAAGTTTCTGACTGATTTTGTTAGTTTCGAGGCTTAACTGCATAACGGGACCAACTCTTGGGCTAAAATATGGATTTTTTGAAGATGGGAGCACGCCTTTGCCCTCCTTTGTGAGGGGCGTGCGCCTCTCATAGGGGGGTGGGATGTTCATGCTTCCCACCTCTAGAATCCTAGATTTTGCCAAATTTCCCTCCTTTTCTGATTTGTAACCCCCAAGGACATTATGCCTTGGCTTGATCCGGGGAAGAGCTATCTTTGTGACCACAAACACTTCCATAACACCTATAAATACCTCTTCATTCCACCATGGAAGGTAGGAAGGATTCTTGACTCAAAAACTCTCTTAAAACTAAAAGTTCATTTTCAAGAGTGGTTACTATAGACAAATTGGTTCTTCCCCATTCAAGCACAAGGTACAATGTTTATTCTCTTCTTCTAAACTCTTAATCTTATTTTCCTTCTTCATCTTTCATCTCTTCTAATGTGCATGCAATATCCATAAAAAGGACTACAACCAAAAGGTCACTTCACTATTGAAGTTTGGTCAAGGTTACATTCCAACATTCTAAACACTAGTTTAATTTACTATTCTTCTCTTAATGTAATCTTTAGCAATTAATCAATAAAACAATTCCCTTTTATTTTCCCTTTCTTTTCATTGTAATTGTTAGCACTTTTATATTAATATTATTTAAAGGACTTTTTAGCAATAGAACATCAATAGTTGCAAGACCCGCGTAAGCGGGGCGGAGTGGGTGTTTAAGTACTTCCCACTCTGTCACCTAACCCCCAAACCCGTCTTTTCCCGAATCTTTGGTTTTGAATGTAAAATTAGGCTATTTCTTTAGGTTTTTCTTATGTTCCTTTAAAAACATAGGTGGCGACTCTACAAATTAAAACAAGTTAGACATCCTAGGATAATTCACCGCCCTAGCCAAGTTATGGTTTTCCTGGGGTATCTACACCCGCAAGAAGCTGACTCTGCTATCTGGCGAGCCAATCGGCCTAAGAGATCCGCAGTCCCTCTCTTCACCCTCTTAGCATAGGCCATAAACTGGGAAAGCTGTCCCGCGACCTCTTTATATTCAGCAATGGGCACCTGTTGAGAAGAAACAAATAGAGATGTTAAAATCTTCAGGTAAATGGTAAACAGAGATATGAAATGGTAGAATGACAGAAATGACGGGAAAAGGGTCATAAATCATACCATGGTCACGTCGGCAGGAGGTACGAGTCCCTCAGGCATATCGTAATCGGCAGGAAGGTCCTCGGTGCTCTCTACTCCCTTAGCCATGCTATAGGAGAATGAAGCTGGTCCGAGCTGTGGACGGAAAGGGACGTGGACAACTCCCTGGGCCTGAGCCTGATCACCCTCCAGAATCAACTGGGGCATGAGACGAGAGAGAAAGTCCTGATAATCGGCCACCAGAGACATATGGTCAAAAGCATCCTAACCAATGATGAGTTCCCCTCTCTCCTCCTCCATGATGGCATAAGAATTAAGCATATGGGCCGGTGGGTCCAGAGGAACAACAACATCGAGCCTGCCACTACCATGCTGGCGAGAGACTCTCTCTCCTAAATAGAAGCATCCCCCACCGAGACCGATCATCAGCAACCTCATACCAGCAAAGCCGTAAACATGGTCAATTCCCAAACTCCGCTAAGGAAAGAAAGCAACAGCGGACTCAGGGACGGCCTCCCATCTGTCAAAATAGAGCATGCGCTCCACCGGCATATCATCCCCCTCTGCCTGCTCATCATAGGTATCCCTGTTACCCCGGCGCCATCTCAAAGTATCTGGGAACATAACAGTGTTGTCTCGAAGGTTGAAAGTGAAGAGACCAAACATGGCGTATCCCCAAGCCTGCAAAATGCGAGAAACATAGAAAAATGTCAAAACTGAATGAGCTACCAAGACAGAAAGTAAACTGGGGCTGAAATTAAGGAGGAATACAAAAGAAGAAGAGTATTATACCTCCCAGGCAAGACTGTAGCCGCCTCAGCCAGCGTTCGCCCGATCCCGCTGTAGACACCCCGCTTTGGACCTCTCACCCCGATTGCATACATAGTATTTTTATTTAACTTGTTTTTGTTAATTTCTGTTACTTCGATTAAGTTCCTAACTGATTCTGTTAGTTTTGGACTAAACTGCATAACAGAATTAATTTTAGAGTCATTCTGTCTTTCTCAGACGCGGGCGCCTCCGATACTGTCCACGGCCCGCACGCGCCTCTCGCCCCAAAAGCCGGAAGCGCGCGCCTCCCGATATGGCAGTAACGGATTGCACCATTTTTCCCTCCATTTTCTTATTTACAACATCCTTTCTTGATCACAAAAAACACTCTTTTTACATCCACATTCATCCCCCCTTATTTTGTAACTCCCAAATCCTTTATTCTAGCCTTTTCCCAAAAACAAATGATTTTATCTTTATTTCTTTTATTCTTTTTATTTATTATTTTATTTATCTTATTTTTGATTAGTCAATTCCATTTTACATGGATGATCATCTTTTCCCTCCAAACATTTCCCTCCTATTTTTACCTATAAAAACCCCCTCCTTCTACCTTAGAAAGGGACTCTCTTTTTGGACAAAACTTTTATCATCTACAACTACACTATACATAAATTCTCCCAACAAGAGTTCTTAGTAACAAGATTCTACACAAATTGTTCTACAACAATTTCTCTACAACAACACCATTTTCAAGTCCAAGTTTGAAGTCCTCTTTCTTAAGGTACTTTATTCTTCTTCTCTTATTTTACATGTCTTAGTAATGTATGCAATCCCCATCATTTGGGACATGACCAAATGACCACTTTACTACATTAAAGTTGGTTAAGGTTATCTCCCTACATTTTAATCTCTACTTTAATTTACCATTCTTTTCTTAACATAATTGTTAGAATAGTTTGACATCTAATCTTTACCATTAAATAAATAAAACAACTCTCTTTTATTTTCCTTTGTATATTTCCCCTTTCTTTTCATTGTAATTGTTATCACTCGTATATTAATAAATCGAAGGACTTTCTCATGCATTAGAACACCAAAAGTAGTAAGACCCGCGTAAGCGGGGCGGAGTGGGTGTTTAAGTACTTCCCACTCCGTCACCTAACCCCCGAACCCATCTTTTCCTGAATCTCTGGTTTTGTATATAAAATTGGCTCTTTTTAGGTTTTTCTTATGTTCCTCTAAAACATAGGTGGCGACTCTATAACACAATTAGACATCCTAGGATAATTCACCGCTCTAGCCAAGTGGGGTTTTCCCGGGGTATCTACAGTTGCGACTCTGCTGGGGAAATAGAGGGTTAAACTTGTGTTTTACTTTTTGGGTGTTCTTATTTCTATTTTCTGGGCATTCTGGTAAAAAGAGTGGGAAGCGCGCGCCTCTCGCCTTCTTGGCCTAAAGCGCGCACGTCCGACCCCAATACCAGAATCGCCTGCCTTCCGTCTTGTCCTTCAATTCCATGTTTCTGTGCTAACAATGTCTGCAGGGGAAAGAATTTTTTATTTAGGGTCAAGGCAGTCCCTTGAACCCACTAATTTGCAGGTACTTCCCAGAAGCGGGCGCCTCTGCCCTCTAGTGCCTAAGGCGCGTGCCTCCCATCCGCACAGCCTAAACCGCGCGCGTCTGGGCAAATTTCCAGAACAGAACAGCGAACAGAATGGGCATTTTTGATAGTGTGTGGGCACCGGGCCTGTACATAACTGATTTTAATTTCCTGTTTATTTTTATCGGTCACACGGGTGATTCGAAAGTTGTAAATTATGTGATTATTTGTTTTTTTTTTATTTTCTATTCTTTGAAAAAAAAAATGTCACTTGTTAGACCTCATACTACGCGCACAATTCTTATCAACTGCTCACAATCGAGTCGCACAAGTCCAACCCCAAACCCGTCGAGGCCCGTCCTAGAGAGTTTCAAGCTCCACCCGACCTTGACTCTCTCAAATGCGGTAAACCTCAACCCGTGGCGTACTTCATGACTACATGCCGGGGGTGACCTTAAGCCTCTCTTTAGCCGAGCACAAGCCACACAATTCTAGTCTAGGGTCTAACACTCCGTGACCAAGTCGGTTTTCATGTACCGAGATTTTCCTAAACTAATGTTTTCAAATCATACATGCCAACTTGATGATACGGACGCAATAAAAATCCGTCCCCAAAAGTGGTTATTTTTTACGAAAATAAAAAAATCCGTCTCCGCATGTATGCTTTACTACATTGATTTAGTTTAATCCCGATACATGTAGGATTCACAAACGTGATGGAATCCGATGAGTATATGGGACCGCGAGATGGTCTATATACTAGTGTGACGATTCCATTATCTTCTTAGAAACCCCAAAAGGGACCCCGTCCCTCCGACTTATAAAAAAAAAAGAGACATTTTCCTTATGTGGTTTGAGTCTTTTCTCTTGTTCGTGGGTTAAATCATTGGATTCAAAAGGTATTTGTGGGGCCAACCTAAGATCAATCGTGTTCTCTCCATAGGTCCAATGGCTTCAAGCGGCAACAACAACAAGGGTGAGAATGCTTCCGTGTCCAACGAAAGGCTCTTCAACATAATAAGAGACATGGGGGAACAAATGGATAGACTTGTCGAGGAGGCCCGCCGCAAGGATGATTTATGGCAAGACCGTCTTGATCTCGAGAGGAGAATTCATAAGGAAGAAGTGTCCGAACTTAAGGCCCGTTTACGAGAGTTCACCGACAACAAGGCAATGGTCAACGGTAAGGCATGTTCAAGTGGCTCGCCTCTCAAAAGTAACAAAGGTTCTACCAACGACCGTGTCTAAACTCCCCTCTAAGGTATGACCGTCACCAAGGCCTATGAAGATCTCAAAGCAAAGGGACAAATTTCTCCTCTCCAAGGGTACAAGCAACCACAACCATTGCGTCGCAACCATGCCCACCACAAGTGGTGTGACTATCACCTATGCAGCGGTCACCTCACCGAGGATTGCTTCTCCATCCGCAACATCGTCCAATATTTGATTGACATTGGTGAGTTTACCGTGGTTAAAGAACAACAGTTAGAGAGTGAGAACATGCAAGAACTCATCAAGGAAGGGGCTCAGATTTGAAATAGGGTCTCAACAAGAGATCATGCTGCAAGGAAGGCTACAACGACAATAGGGACTACAACAGCAATCTCCGTTTCTCTTTCTCTACCTAGTAGTAGGAATAAAAAAAAAAAAAAAAAAAAGAGTCAAAAGTCCTCTTAAGTGTGCATTAATTTTTTCTCTCGTCCTATGTTAAATGTTCGAGTCCATTGAGTCATCAAATAAAGGTCGTTCTTGTCCTCATACACTCCTCCAAGTTGTTCAATTTAATTCTTGGCAAAATGATTAAAAATGTCTAAACAAGTTTTGGAATGAAGGCCATCGCATGAACGCCTAGGGGCTAAACATCGACGACGGCATCAACAACGAAGACATCAACAACGATGAAATCAAGACAAAGAAAGGTGGAGCAACAATCATGAAGCAAAGTTTTCAAAAGGGGATAAAAAAAAAGGTCGCTAGGTTGAAATCCTCAAATCAACCTAGGCAAAAGTTAGAGCACAAAAAAAAAAAAAAAAAAAAAATCCCCCTCAATCAAAGAAGTACAAGATTAACATCATTCCACCGATGAAGGACGAAGAAACAACCATCTCGACGAATGGAGCATCCACAAGAACTACGGTGACCTGAGCCTCTTCACTGGAGGAACGTAGGCAACCTTCGGGTCCGGTCTCATGCAAGAAAGAAGATATGTTTAGCCCTAGCGCGTTATGGTGATCGGCCTTCCTCTCGTACTTGTCATGACATCTTTGTACGATTCATTTGCCAATGAATTAATCACCAAAAGATTGAACAACTTTCTTAGATTTGGAATCGCTATCCGTTCCTTGTCGAGTCTAGGGGTTTCTCTTCTTTTTGTGATACTCCCAGTTTCTTGCAATCAAACTGGGGCTTTCTTTCTCTTCTCTCTTAATGACTTACTTGCCTTCATGAGTCATTCAAAAAATATACATACATGAAGTCAATACTAGGGACACTTCTCTAGTCGAGTCAATGTCACTCATCTTTAGTGACAATAGGTCTTCACCGCAAAATCACATGTCTCTCATCCTCTGCTAGAGTCAATGCACACATCCTCATTAATCGAGTCAAAATGAAGACGCAAAAGAGATGCCCACTAGATTGAAAACCCGAAAGGGCGGTCTAGGCAAAAAACAGGGTGCGTTATAAAAAAAATGAGAGAGTGAGAGAGAGAAGGGAAAGAGAAATGGATATCTCCAGCCTCTAAGGAAGACAACTGCACAAGTTCTACATTGGGTCTCCTCAGCAAGTCAATCCCCACCGAGCCAACTTTGGAATTGCAAAAGGCTTGACGAGATATGGCACCATCAAAGGTCATTTTGGGTTATTGAAAGATTGTTCTTGTAATGTGCATCTTTGGGCTCATGAGAAAGAAAGCCCGTGGTAACCAAGATCCGTCCGAGAACGAGCCTATCATTGAAGGGGTACTAGGTTGCACAAAATAATCCCCAGCTAGTCAGTTGGTTTGGGCAGTGAGCAACAACATGTAATTCAAGCTTCTACAAGCATGTCCCTCTAAAGTATGCTGAAAGACTCCCGAGAATGGAGTAGCTCTTGCCATGTCCCCTTGTGTTTGTTCCCCCACACGAGGAAGTATCTCTTGTTTTGCTCAACAAGTGATGACGCCCTAAGGGCTATGTGACTCGAGAAAGAAAACTTCTCTTGCTTCATTTGACAGTTAATGAGCCCTAGGGATACGCTCAAGAAAGATGTGTGAGACTATCCTCAAAGTCTCTCAAAAGGAATATCGAGAAGCAGCTTCTTGTCATGTATGCTCATACTTGTTCCCTCGATCAAGGATAGGCCCTTCTCGTTCCACTCCTAATCAATGGTGTCACTCTAGGGGGTACGATCAAGTTTTAAAGGCTCCCTCGGCAAGAAGAAATTCACTTAAGTGTCCCCAGCGGAGTCATGTGCAACATTGGAAGCTTCCTCAATTCGTCACCGAAGGTCTCAAGGGGCTTCGCAATCTACAATCTTTTGGGCTATGGCATTACAGTGATACAAGCAAAGGGCAATATTGGGGCTTCGCAACAGACTATCTTTTGGGACAACAATGCTCAAGCAATGCAATGTGGAGAAGTCTTATATGAAAGAGATCAAGCTTCAAGGGTCTCCCAACACCTCAAGTCAAAGGTCTCTTGGTTTTAAATGAGGGCTCCGATGTTATGAATGAATTTGATGATTTTTGTTAGAACTTACAACTAGATCATGAAGGAAGTCTTAGAGAAAAGGAAAAGGATTCAAGGAAATGCCAATATAATAACTCGACCAGAGTTACGGCCAATCCCAATGTTTCTGCAAGTACTGCACCCCCTTCTCCAAGATCAAAAGCACAGGCTGCACCCGAAGATCCGTTATTAGTTCAACTCAAGAAGACTCAAGCAAACATACCGTTTGAGATTTTATCACGCCAAGGCCTTATCTTCCACAACAACATCACCATGTCCCACGACTTTGAATAAGGGCTCCAATGTTATGAATGAATTTGATGATTTTTGTTAGAACTTTCACCGAGATTATGAAGGAAGTCTTAGAGAAAAGGAAAAAGATTAAATATGCTAAACTCACGTGACTGGGTTATAGCGGGAAATGCCTCGGCCAATCCCAATGTTTCTGCAAGTACTGCACACCCTTCTCCAAGATCCAAAGCACATGCTGCATCCGAATATCCATTATTAGTTCGACTCAAGAAGACTCAAGCAAACATACCGTTTGAGACTTTATCATGTCAAAACCCTATCATCCGCAACAACATCACCATCTCCCACGAGACATTTCCCGAAGATTCTACTGCATTTTTAACATGGACCCTCCGCCACTTGGGTACCAACCACAAAAAAAAGGGCCATTCATCTCCAAACAAGAGGAAGATCACTTTCATGAGTTCTACCCAATGGTGCATCTGCTCTCAATACAATGCCAAGATAAGTTGGGGCTTCACACCGAAAGATCTTCACATCCCACCATCTACAAGCTCGCAAACAATAAGCCCACGACACTTGGGGCTTAGTAATCTCTCAAAGCTTGGTATCAATGATCTTCTCTTGGAGCTTTCTCACGTCAACAGCAAAAGGCGATTTATTTGAAAAGGTCAAGAGTCGATTCATCTTGGGGATATGCAAGTCTCTCATAGTTTGACATCAAAAGCATTCTAGGGGCTTTACAATCAGCAACCCCTTATCTCGGCATCGAATGTCTTTTGGAGCCCATAACTGACACATCTCTTGGGGCTAGAAATCACTTTTCATTGGGCACAACGGCAACAACGACAGAATTCAAGCAAGGCAATCCGGACTACGGTCGAACATGACTTGATCTTGGGTTGGCATTACAAACACACAATGGTCAAAATGGTTCACCCATGAACTAAAAAAAATATATATATCTTTTTCTCACATGTGTGCATACTCTTTTCCTTCTTTTTTTTTTTAAAAAAATAATGGATTTTTCTTCTTCCTTGTCCCCTTACTTGCGCAAAAGTATGTGTTTCATTTTTCTTTGCTCCTAGCATTCCTCCCCAGCACTCTCCATCATCCTTGAACTACGCTCGTACGCTGCCTCTACAGTTCTTAGTCACCCTGAATGACTGCAAACAACATAGACAAAAGAGACGAATGTCAGAAAATCGGTAAAATCCTCATTTAAGTATTTTACCCGAAATGTCGCAGAATTTCCTAAAACGACAGTCGAAATCATGTACTACTATAATACAATGATTTTCAACATCAACAAGGATAAAATTACATCGAAAGGTCAGCCATGCACGGTAAACCCTAGCAGCGATAATTCTAGGCGATAATCGATAAAAGTCGAATTGCTAGAACACTAAATTGAGACATGCAACAACAAAATTGGCATGGAAACTCAGTCAAAGGAAGAGATCCTTACCCGCCTAGTCCAAACGGCGTGAGAGATGGGGTCCTCGGGGAACGGGCATAACTCATCCGTCTCCCACGGCTTTCCCTTCATATGCCTACCAAAGAGGTGTTCTTTGTGGGATCGATTAGCACTGGCCATTTGAAAGGGTTGGGAATCACTAGAACTTGGTGAAAACAAAGATTTTTAGATGAAAAAATCGCCTAGGGTTGAGAATTCCCGAAGTAAAATAAGAAAAAGTGATTTGAAAATCACTTTCAGCGCCTAAAAATGTCTCTGATCTGCGCAAAAACAGAGAAGTCTCGTACGAGACATCGATATCTCGTACGACATATCTCCAGAAAAACCTCCGAAAACCATGTTTTCTTGAGAAATTCCAGAAAAGCCCTACTTTAAACAGAAATATCAGAAAAGCCCTGTTTTTCGACAGAAACTCCAGAAAGGCCATGCTTTTTAACAGAAAGGTCAGAAAAAGCCCTGCTTTAGACTGAAAAGTCAAATCTAAACCCGGTTCAAGATGGAACATTGAGTCGTCAACAAATGGATATTTTCAAATTGGAACAAGCAAAGTTGTTTGTTTATCAGTACGAATTTATTCTCACCGCACATCCAAGATTATGGGTGAGCAACAAAATCTGCATCAGCGAACTCTAAGTCCAACGACTGTCATCAAGACGTATGTTAGTGGCACATGATTTACAACCAGGCGTCCCACGACTGTCATCAAGGTGTATGTCAATAACACGGGATTTGCAACCAGGTATCCCACGACTGTTATCGAGACGTAAGTTAATAACACAGGATCCCACCATTTTAGAGTCCCATAATTGTCATCAAGGTATAAGCTAATGGCATAGGATTCATATTTTCCGACGGAGAGGCATTCTCGTTGGAAGGAAAAACAAGGATCCAAGTAATTGGCGTCTCCACAACCAGTGATCCCACAATTATTATCGAGGCGTACGCCAATAACATAGGATTCACACCCCTCATAGTCCCATAATTGTCATCAAGGTGTAAGCTAATGGCATAGGATTCATATTTTCCGGCGAAGAGGCAATCTCGTTGGAAGGAGAAGCAAGGAACCAAGTAATTGGCGTCTCCAAACCCAAGTCCGATAATTGTTATCAAGACGTATGTTAATAACATAGGATTCCCACCAGAGCTGAAGGCGGTTCGTCATCAACAACAGGGTATATTCAGAATTGGAGTCAAAGAGATTGATTCCTCAGTATGGATTGCAATTGGAGACGGTTCGTCATCAACAAAAAAGGAGTACATTCAGAATTGGGTCAAGGCCATTGATTCCTCAGTATGGGTTACTCGCTAAACTCTAAACTTTACTTACCGCAAGTATTGTTTTCAAAAATGATTTTCAAAATACGTTAAACCTCAGTTTTTGCGTGTTTTCAAAGTCGAACTATGTTTGGTCTGATTTCCTTCCGATGAATACGTAGGCATCTTTTTTAGCACGACCATGCACCTAGTTCAAAATGGTGTCTTTTCTATCGACAACGTTACTTCATCCATAAGTATCGTCGCCGAGGGCCTCTGTAGACACCCCATTTTGGACATTCATTCATAATCATACTACTTTTGTGTCTCGCCTTTGATTTGGGTCGAAACTCGTTAAGTTGGACATGTTTCGTTAAGTTTCTGATTGACTCCGTTAGTCAGGGGCCTAAATGAACATTAAAACTGCTGCAGAGGGAAAAAATGTGATTCTAGCACATGGATGTCTCGTACGAGACATTGATGTCTTGTACGAGGTATCCTCCCTTGACAGCCGGGTTTTGGTCAGTTTCCTTATTAATCTTGACCCCTTTTCTTGGCAAACACTTAAGCAATCAGGGAAAACCTAATGGATGATCCTAGAGTCCAAAAATCCCACTATGGAAATCAAGTCTTGGATTCCCATCACAACTTACCTTCTTAGCCAAAACCCTAGGTCTAGAACTCCTATAAATATAGAGGTTCTTGAACCAAAAAAAGGCTAGACTCGTCATTCACCCAAAAACCACTCCAAATCTGATCAAAGAGGTCCCCATAATCAGTCCCTCTTCCTCACCCACGAAATTCAAGCCTCCACAACACCATTCAAGCCAAGTTCATTGGATCATCAAGGCCTTTAGTCAAGGCCATCCATAGGATTCTTGAAGAACGCTTAGGTAAAAATCTTTGTTTTCTACCTTCTCATCTCCTTCTTTGTCTTTGAAGTAGTGTGACTCCATCAAAGGATCATCCTAGAGCCTCTCCAATCCATGGAGATGGTCTCGAAGCACATGATCCAACATACCAAATAAATAAGCAATTATTTATTTGTTCATTTTCCTTTTACGTACGTTTTGCATGATTTTGAAATAATGATGATGATTTCTTAGCAAGACCAATCCTAGATTCCCAATTCATAACTTAACCCCCGAATCCAGATATCTCGGTCCGTGTTCCGACAACAACATGGTGGCGACTCTCAAAACAATCAAAAAGGTAAATCGAAGGACGAAAACCACCTCAAAGAAACCCGCGCGCAAACCGCAAGCAACCCCACTACTTCTGCACCAAGCACCTCTTCTCAAAGATCGCAAGCTCGCGACATTCCCGAAGATCCTTTACTAACATAACTCAAGAAGACTCAAGCAAATATCTCCATTTGGGACCTCATTGCATCGTCAAAGAAGCACCGAGATCTTGTCATCAGAAATCTCGACGACACATCAGTCTCTCCTGATACAACTCCCGAGGACCTTACTGCAATGATAGGCCACATACATTTTGGCAATGTCATCACTTTTTCCGACATGGACCTTCCATCATTTGGGTCAGATCACAATGAGGCCATCTATCTCAAAGTAAGAGCAAGGGGGAGACCTATCTCAAGAGTCTTTGTTGACGGTGCCCGGCCGAATCATGGGCATACTGGGGCTTAAGAGTTCAGATTTAAAGCCTTCTACTCAAGTAATCCGAGGTTACGACAGCACTGCCCACACAGTCATGGGTATGGTGGAAATAGACATTGAGTTTGGGATCATGGTTATGTCCGTCCCGTTTCAAGTACTCGATGTCCCCTCCTCATTCAACTTGCTTTTGGGTCGGCCATGGATACACAGTTCCAACGCTGTCCCTTCAACTCTTCATCAATGTGTCAAGTTCCGAAATAGAGACGAAATAGTGACCGTCATGGCAGAAAAATGTCGCTATCCACAGAAATGGGGAACCCGTTCATCAAGTTCAGCACGGGTTAGAAGACTCCACTCTCTCCGGCGTCTCAATCAACGCCATCGACAAAGAAGGGGGGAAACGGATCATGGACCCTCGACAATCACAAATTCCTCCATATGATGAGGAACATGAACTATTTTCCCAGTCTAGGCCTAGGGAAATAGCAACAAGGGAGAATGCAACCCGTGGGGGTCCCTTTTGTCAAGAACAAGTTCGGATTGGGGTACGAGCCTTCTGAGGACGACTTGAAATACGAGCAAGCCGTCAAGAATTAAAAGGCCCGAGCTCGCAGGGAAGGCCGCTACTATGAAATTCCCAACTTGAGACCTTACCGCAAGACACTAAATGGCTACGTTGTCTGCCAAAGGGAATACGTCCCGTACGTCATCTTTACCGAGCCATGGGCCAACAGTAAGGGTGTCATAAAGCCCGGTCTCGAAATTTTTTCCGATTGTGAGATTCTGAAATCCGAAGGGGAACCAACTCCTATGTCACCCCTAGAATGGTGGGGGAAGAAAGTGACCGTAGAGTCCGAGACAGAGATTACCGTGGGAGAAGAATTGACTGATCTAGCCTCCATGTTTGAAGAATTTTCCATTATGGATGAGTGCCAAGTCAATGCCATCTATGACACTGACACTAGAAGGGAAACTATCCGTGAGATCAAGCCGAGCTCCGAGTCGATCAACAATTGGTATTCTACAAAGGGGCCCGTGGTATCCGAGGAATTCTTGGTCAAGAAAATGGGTTGCATCACGCGCAAGGTTACAAAGGGAGACTTGTTCACATTCACTTTTGAGTCCGAGAGTGTCTCCGATACCCTCACCCAAGAGGATATGGAGGCAATAACCGAGCGTGTGTTCCCTTTCTTTGTTAATGAAAAATTTGATCTTTCTGAGTACCCCGAGATTGCAAACATCATGAATGGTGAATTAACTAATAATGAATCTAATGAACTAGTTAATAACGATTCAAATAATGATGAAATAGACCACGAAAACACAACATACTTAAATGAACTTGCTCAACAGGTCCGTAGTCGTGGTGAAAATGGTCCAGGGGCTGACGAAGAATTGCATGTTGTTAATCTGGGTACCGATGAGGAGCCGAAAGAAACCAAGATCGGAGGCTTCTTCAAAGGGGAAGAGAAAGATAGATTGACTGCACTGCTCAAAGAGTTCGTGGATGTATTTGCATGGTCATACAAAGACATGTCGGGTTTAGACAGAAAGGTCGTCGTGCATAGGATTCTGATCAGAGATGACGCTAAGCCGACAAAGCAGAAACTCAGAAAGATCAAGCCAAAATGGTCTTTACAAGTCAAAGAAGAGATAGAGAAGCTTCTCAGTGTGGGCTTCATCAAAGTTATTGAGTATCCTAAATGGCTAGCCAACGTGGTAACAGTCAGAAAGGCTAACGGTAAGGTCCGTGTTTATGTGGATTTCCAGGATTTGAACAAAGCTTCTCCAAAGGATGAATTTCCACTACCCAACATCGACATGCTAGTCGACTCTACTGCTGCCTACGAGGTCCGTTCATTTGTGGATGGTTTCGCTGGGTATAATCTGATTCTCATGACCGAAGAGGACCAACACAAGACTGCTTTCACAACACCATGGGGCACGAACGCTGGGGCTACTTATCAAAGGGCTGTGACATACTTGTTCCACGACATGATTCACAATGAAATTGAGGTCTATGTGGACGACATGATCATCCATTCAAAATGGACCGACAGTCAACACTTGATCAACCTCCGCAAGTTCTTCGAAAGGCTTCGACAACACAAGATGAGGCTCAATCCCGCAAAGTGCACTTTTGGGGTAATCCGAGGTAAAGTTCTTGGCTACATGGTTACTGAAAGGGGAATTGAAGCGGATCCATCAAAAATCAAGGAAATCATTGACATGCCTCCCCCAAAGACACAAAATGAAATCAAAGGTTTCATGGGCAGACTTCAGTACATCAGTTGGTTTGTGCACCAGCTTACTTCCATGTGTGAGCCAATCTTCAAGCTTCTCAAGAAGAATGTGGCTCTAGAATGGACCGACGCTTGCCAAGAAGCCTTCGATCAAGTGAAACATTACTTGACATGCCCTCCAGTTTTGGTTCCACCGCACAAGGAGAGACCTCTATTGCTCTACCTCACAGTGAATGATGAAGCCTTAGGGCTATGCTAGCAGAAGAGCAACGAGACTCCACAAAGGAGAATGCCATTTATTTTGTCAGTCGCCGATTTCAAGGAGGCGAAAATAACTACTCCGTCTTAGAGAAGTCATGTGCACCACTGGTTTGGGTCACTCAAAAGCTCAAACATTACATGGAAGCTTTTCCGATCAAGCTAGTAGCAAAAGTGGACCCGCTCCGGTATATCTTCGAGAAACCTTTCATGTCAACAAGGATAGCCAAGTGGTACTTCATGCTCGCCGGCTATGATATCACTTACATCACACTCAAATCCATCAAGGGGAAAGTATTCAGTGATCAGCTTGCTAAATTTCCGTGTGACGAAGTGAAGGGGGAGGTGTTTGCGCGCGAGATTTTTGCTTCGATGCCACGCTTTTGACCTTCGATTGACCTTCTTGTTGATTTGAGAGTTGCCACCATGTTATTGTTGGAACACGGACCGAGATGTCTGGATTCGGAGGTTAAGTTATGAATTGGGAGGGTCAAGGAGCACCCAATTCACCCAATCTAGGATTGGTCTTGCTAAGAAATCATCATCATCGTTTCAAAATCATGCATTCGTGTACCAAAAGATAAAAACAAACAAATAAATAATGACTTATTTATTTGGGATGTCGGATCATGTGCTTCGAGACAATCTCCATGGGTTGGAGAGGCTCTAGGCTGATCCTTTAATGGAATCACACTACTTCAAACACAAAGAAGGAGATGAGAAGATAGAAAAGCAAAGATTTACCTAAGCGTTTTCTTCAAGAATCCTATGGATGGCCTTGACTAAAGGCCTTGATCCTCCAAATTTCGTGGGTATCAGAAAGGGGCTGATTAGAAGAACTTTTTTGGTCATATTTTGAGTGGTTGTTTGGTGAAAATAGAGTCTACCTTTTTTCTGGTTCAAGAACCTTATATTTATAGGAGATTTTGACCTAGGGTTTTGGCCAAGAAGGTAAGTTGAGGTGGGAATCAATGAGTTGATCTCCACAGAGGTATTTTTGGAATCTAGGATCGGCCATTAGGTTTTACCGGATTGCATGAGTGCTTGCCAAGAAAAGGGGTTAAGATCAACAAGGAAACTGACCAAAAACACGACTGTCGAGGGGGATACCTCGTACGAGACATCAATGTCTCGTACAAGGCATCTAAGTGCTGGAATCACTTATTTGCCCTCTGCGATAGTTTTAATGTTCAGTTTGGCCCCTAACTAACGGAGTCAGCTAGAAACTTAATGAAACATGTCCAACTTAATGAGTTTTGACCCAAATCAAAGGCGAGACACAGAACTAGTGTGATTATAAATGAATGTCCAAAATGGGGTGTCTACAGAGCCCCTCGGCGACGATACTTATGGATGAAGTACCGTCGTCGATAGAAAAGACACCATTTCGAACTATGGGTATGGTCGTGCTAAAAAGTTGCCTACGTATTCCTTGGAAGGAAATCAGACCAAACGTAGTTCGACTCCAAAAATACGCAAAAACTGAGGTTTAAGGTATTTTAAAAATCATTTTTTGAAAGCAAAACTTGCGATAAGTAAAGCTCAGAGTTTAGAGAGTACCCATACTGATGAATCAATAGCCTTGACCTAATTCTGAATATACTCCTTTTTGCCGATGACGAACCATCTCCAGTTGCAATCCATACTGAGGAAATCAATCTCTTTGTCTCCAATTCTGAACATGCCCTGTTGTTGATGACGAACCGCCTTTGATTTTGGAGACGCCAGTTGCCTGGACCTTGCTTCTACTTCCCAACGAGTTTGTCCCTTACGTAGGAAAATGTGAATCTTATGTTATTAACGTACGTCTTGATAACAATTATCGGACTCTGGGTTTGGAGACGCCAAGTACTCGGACCTCGCTTCTCCTTTCAACGCGACTGCCTTTCCGTTGAAAATGTGAATCCTATGCCATTAACTTACGTCTTGATTACAATTATGGGACTCTAAATGGTGGGATCCTGTGTTGTTAACTTACGTCTTGACAATAGTCGTGAGATACCCGGATGTGGAGACGCCAATTACTAGGACCTTGCTTCTCCTTCTGACGCGACTGCCTTTCCGCCAAAAAAGTGAATCCTATGCCATTAACTTACGTCTTGATGACAATTATAGGACTCCAAATGGTGGGATCCTGTGTTGTTAACTTACGTCTTGACAACAGTCGTGGGATACCCGGTTGTAAATCTTGTGCCATTAGCTTACACCTTGATGACAGTCGTGGGATAACTGATTGCAAATCCTGTGCCATTAGCTAACACCTTGATAACAGTCGTGGGATTCAGAGTTTGCTGATACAGATTCTTGTTGCTCACCCATGATCTTGGATGCGCGGTGAGGATAAATTCGTACTGAGAAACAACTTTGCTTGTTCCAATTCTGAAAATATCCATTTGTTGACGAATCAATGTTCCATCTTGAACTGGGTTCAGATTCGACCTCTTGGTCTAAAGCAGGGCTTTTTCTGACCTTTCTGTTAAAAGCAGGGCTTTTTTGGAATTTCTCAAGAAAACATGGTTTTCTGAGACTTTTCTGGAGATCTCTCGTATGAGGGAATGATGTCTCGTACGAGACTTTTCTGTTTTTGCGCAGAACAGAGGCATTTTAGGCGCTGGGAGTGATTTTCAAATCACTTTTCCTATTCCCTTCTCGGGAGGTACAATACTTATCTTCTTCTGTATTCCTCCTTTATTTCAGCCCCAGTTTATTTTGATAGCATTCCTCATTTGAGCTATTGTGTATTGACCTCTTTTATGTTTCTCCCATTTTGCAGGCTTGGGGATACGCCATGTTTGGTCTCTTTACTTTCAATATTTGAGACAATACTGTTATGTTCTCCGATACTTTGAGGTGGCGCCGGGATAACAGGGATACCCGTGATGAGAAAGCCGAGGGGGCTGTTATGACGGTAGAGCGCATGAGGCTATATTTTGACAGGTGGGAGGCCGTCCCAGAGTCCGCTGTTGCCTTCTTCCCATGGAGGAGCTTGGTCATTGACCATGTTTATGGGTTTGCCGGTATGAGGCTGTTGATGATTGGCCTTGGCGATGGATGCTTCTATTTAGGAGAGAGAGTCTCTCGCCAGCAGGGTGGTGGCAGACTCGACGTCATCGTCCCTTTAGATCCGCCGGTGTAGACACCCCGCCTTGGACCTCTCACCCCTATTGCATACATAGTATTTTTACATTACTTGTTTTTGTTAATTTCTGTTACTTCCGTTAGTTCCTAACTGATTCTGTTAGTTTTGGACTAAACTGCGTAACAGAATTAACTTTTGAGTCTTTTCTGTCATTCTGTCATTTTTAGACTCGCGCGCCTCCAGCACTTCTTGTGGGCTGCGCGCGCGTCTCGCCCTAAAAGCGGGACTCGCGCGCTTCCCATTTTGGCAGTTACGGATTGCAGTATTTTTCCCTCCTTTTCTTGATCACAAACACTCCTTTTTACATCCACATTCATCCCCCTTAGTTTTGTAACCTCCAATCCCAATATTCTAGCCATGTCTTTAAAACTAAATATTTCTTTTTATTATTATTTGATTTTATCTTTATTAATTAATTTCCTTTATTTTCTTATTGGTTGAAAAACCATATTTTCCTCTCTTTTCTACCTATTTAAACCATCATCTCCTACCTTGAAAAAGGACCTCATTTTTAGACTTGAATTTTCTCTATACACACACTATACACAATTATCTACACAAATTCTCCCAACAAGAGTTCTTCGTAACAAGACTCTACATAAAATTGTTCTACAACAATTTCTCCACAACAAAACACCATTTTCAAGTCCACGTTTGAAGTCCTCTTCTTAAGGTACAACTTCATTTTTCTTCTATTTTCTTCTTCTTAAATGTATGCAATCTCTATAAAAAGGGATACAACCAAAAGGCCACTTCACTATTGAAGTTTGGTCAAGGTTACATCCCAACATTTTAATTTCACTTTAATTTACATTCTCATTTCTTAATGTAATTACATAGCGATAATTCGACATGTAATCTTTTAGCATAAATTAATTAATAAAATCATTCTTTTTATTTCCCCTTTTCTTCTCATCTCAATTGTTAGCACATTTTTTATATCAATAAATTGAAGGACATTAGCACTAGAACACCAAAGTAGAAAGACCCGCGTAAGCGGGGCGGAGTGTGTGTTTAAGTACTTCCCACTTCGTCACCTAACCCCCGAACCCATCTTTTCCCGAATCTCTGGTTTTGTATATAAAATTGGCTCTTTTTAGGTTTTTCTTATGTTCCTCTAAAACATAGGTGGCGACTCTTAAAATCAACTAGACATCCTAGGTTAATTCACCGCTCTAGCCAAGCCGTGGTCCCCCGGGGTATCTACAGTGGCGACTCCGCTGGGGATGTAGAGGGTTAAACTTGCGTTTTTCACTTTTGGTGTTCTTTTATTTTATTTTCTGAGCGTTCTGGTGTAAAAGGTGGGAAGCGTGCGCTTTTGGCCTTCTTGGCCTAAGGCGCGCGCCTCCGACCCAATACATCAGAATCGCCCACCTCCCATCTCGTCCTTCAATTCCATGTTTCTGTGCTAACAATGTCTGCAGGGGAAAAGTTCTATAATTTAGGGTCAAGGCAATCCCTTGAACCCACTGATTTGGAGGTACTACCCAGAAGCGGGCGCCTCTGCCCTCTAGTGCCTAAGGCGCACGCCTCCCATCCTCAAATCCCAAAGCGCGCGCGTCTGGGAAATTCCCCAGAACAGAAACAGTGAACAGAATGGACAGTCTTGACAGTGTGTGGGCACCGGGCCTGCACATAATTTCTTTTTATTTTCTGTTTCATCTTTATCGGTCACACGGGTGATTCGAAAGTTGTAAATATGTGCTTATTTGTTTTTTCTTTCTTTGAAAAAAAAAATATATATATTTTGTCACTTGTTAGACCTCACACTACACGCACATAATTCCTATTAACTGCTCACTATCGAGTCGCACAAGTCCAACCCCAAACCCGTCGAGGACCGTCCTAGGAAGTTTCAAGCTCCACTCGACCTTGACTCTTCCAAAGCGGTAAACCTCAGCCCGTGGCGTAGTTCACGACTACATGCCGGGGGTGACCTTTAAGTCTCTCTTTAGCCGAGCACAAACCACACAATTCTAGTTAGGGTCTAACACTCCGTGACTCAAGTCGGTTTCCATGTGCCGAGATTTCCCTAAACTAATGTCTTCAAATCATACATGCCACTCGTTGTTTTGGACGAAATAAAACTCCGTCCCCAAAAGTGGTTATAATGGACGCAAATAAAAAATCTGTCCCCGCATGTATGCTTTACTACATTAATTTAGTTTAATCCCAACACATGTAGGATTCACGAACGTGGTGGAATCCGATGAGTATATGGGACCGCGAGATGGTCTATATACTAGTGTGACGATTCCACTATTTTTTCTAGAAACCCCAAAAAGGACCACGTCCTTCCGACTTTGAAAATAAAAAAAAAAAGAGTCATTTTTTTTTTCTTTATGTGGTTTGAGTCTTTTTCCTTTGTTTGTGGGTGAATTTATTTTACTCAAAAGGGTATTCGTGGGGCCAACCTAAGATCAACCGTGTTCTCTCCATAGGTCCAATGGCTTCAAACGGCAACGACAACGGCATTCCCGTGTCCAACGAAGGGTTATTCCGCATGGTGGAAGCATTGAAAGGGCAAGTTGATACACTAGCCGATAATATCCGCCGCAAGGATGATTTATGGCGAGCCCGTTACGAGCATGTGAAAACGGCCCATAAGAAAGAAGTTGCTCAACTCAAGAACCAATTGAAAGGGCTCACGAATGAAAGAAAGGTCCAAAGCATTGATACCGGTTTGGTCAACACTCTCATGTCCTACATTGACCAAAGGCTTAGTGGGCTAAATTTGCACAAGGGCCCAAGCACCGATCTTCATCAGGCTTCTCTCCTCAAGAACACAATGGAGGATCTTCCCGAAAAGTTCAAGATGCCTGATATTGGAAAGTTCAATGGCAACTCTTGCCCCGACGCTCATGTCGACTCCTACATTTGGGCCATGCTACCAAAGAAAGTGTCTCCTCAAATAATGGCACAATGCTTCCCGCTTACTCTCGAAGGGGTCGCAAAAGATTGGTTTATGGGTCTTCCAGTTTCCACCCGCCTTAATTGGGATGTCTCTATGCTTACCTTCAAGTCACAATATCAAGGCAACTCCATATTCCGCCCCACCAGGAAGGAATTGGAGAGCACCGTGCAAATGGGTGATGAATCATTTGGGGACTTCTATCGCCGTTGGAATGACAAGCTAGCCGAGATGGTTGATAGGCCTTCCAACAAGGAACAAATGGACATCTTCTTGAAGTGTTTGAAAATGGACTACCGCACTCATCTTAGTGGGGCTTTTCACTCCGATTTTTCAAGCATGTATGATGCGGGGGTTAGAATTGACAATTTGCTCTGAGAAGTGGCCGAGTCCTCCTATGACACAAGCTTCAACGACAAAGGGTTCCCAAGCAATGACATGGAAGAATGTAGTGACATGGAAGACTACAACAACAATGAGGACTACAACGACATGGGGGATGACGACAACAATCTCCGTTTCTCTTTCTCTACCTAGAAATAGGATATTAAAAAAAAAAAAAAGAGTCAAAAGTCCTCTTAAGTGTGCATTAAAGTTTTCTTTCGTCCCACTTGTGTGAATGTTCGAGTCAATTATCAAATTAAAGTCGTTCTTGTCCTCATACACTCTTCCAAGTTGTTCAATCTAATTCTTGGCAAAATGATGAAAAGGTGTCTAAACAAGTTTTGGAATGAAGGCCATCGCTTGAACGCCTAGGGGCTAAACATCAACGACGACGTCAACAACGAAGACATCAACAACGACGAAATAAAGATAAAGAAAGGTGGAGCAACAATCATGAAGCAAAGTTTTCAAAAGGGGATAAAAAAAAAAAAAAACCCTCGCTAGGTTGAAATCCTCAAATCAACCTAGACAAAAGTTAGAGCACAAAAAAAAAAATCCCCCTTCATTCAAAGAAGTTCACAACAACAACATCATTCCACCAAACGAAGCAACATCGACAACAATCACGACGAAGCAACAATTCATCACGACGAATGGAGAATCCACAAGAACTACGGTGACCTGAGCCTCTACACTGGAGGAACGTAGGCAACCTTCGGGTCCGGTCTCATGCAAAAAAGAAGATATGTTTAGCCCTAGCGCGTTATGGTGATCGGCCTTCATCTCGAACTTGTCAAGACATCTTTGTACGATTCATTTGCCAATGAATTAATCACCTCAAGATTGAACAACTTTCCTAGATTTGGAATCACTTTCCGTTCCTTGTCGAGTCCAGGGCTTCTATTCTTTCTGCATACTCCCAATTTCTTGCAATCAAATTATGGCTTTCCTTCTCTTCTCTCTTAATGACTTACTTGCCTTCGTGAGTCAATCAATAAATAAAAATAACATGTCAATACTAGGGACCACTTCCCTAGTCGAGTCAATGTCACTCATCTTTAGTGACAAGAGGTCTTCACCACAAAATCACATGTCTTATCTCCTCAGCCAAAGTCAATGCACACTTCCTCATTAATCGAGTCAAAAAAGAAGACGTAAAAGAGATGCCCGCTAGATTGAAAACCCGAAAGGGCGGTCTAGGCAAAAAACAGGGTGCGTCATAAAAAAAATGAGAGAGTGAGAGAGAGAAGGGAAAGAGAAATGGAGATCTCCGGCCTCTAAGGAAGACAACTGCACAAGTTCAACATTGGGTCTCCTTAGTAACTCAATTCCCCACCAAGTCAACTTTGGGATTGCAAAAGGCTCGACAAGATATGGCACCATCAAAGGTTGTCTTGGGTTATTGCCATCATTCTCCAGCAGTGTGCATTTTTGGGTTCATGAAAAGAAGGCCCGTGGTAACCAAGACCCATCTGAGAACGAACCCATCATAAAAGGGCACGAGGTTGCATAAATAATCCCTAGCTAGTCCATTGGCTTGGGCAGCAAATAGCAACAACATGTGTCTCAGTTTTTCAAAGCTTCTACAAGTATGTGCGTCTAAAGTATGCCGAAAGACTCCCTAGAAATGGAGTAGCTCTTGCCATGTTCTCTCATGTTTGTTCCCTCGCACGAGGATGAGTCACTCTTGCTTTGCTCAACAAATGGTGACGCCCTAGGGGCTATGTGACTCAAGAACAAGGGCTTCTTTTGCTTCATTTGACAATCAATAAGCCCTAGGGGCTATGCTCGAGAAAGATGTGTGAGACTATCCTCAAAGTCTCTCAAAAGGGATGTCAAAAAGCCCTCTTGTCATGTGTGCCCGTGCTCGTTCCCCCAATCAAGGATGGTCGTTTCTCGCAATCAATGATGGCACTCTAGGGGCTACGGTCAAGTCTTAAAGTCTCCCTCGGCAAGAAGCAATTCACTTCAATGTCCCCAGCAACATTTGAAGCTTTATACCGAAAGGTCTCAAGGGGCTTCGCAATCTACAATCATTTTGGGCTACGGCATTACAGTGATACAAGCAAAGGGCAATATTGGGGCTTCGTAATAAACAAGATTTTGGGCAGTGGTACCCGAGCAACACAATTTGGGAGTAGCCTTATGGCTCCATGAAAGGGATCAAACTTCAATGGTCCCTCAACACTTCCAGTCAAAAGGCCTCTTGGTTTTAAATGAAGGCTCTGATGATATGAATGAATTTGATGATTCTTGTTAGAACTCACAGCGAGATTCTGAAGGAAGTCTTAGAGAAAAGGAAAAAGATTCAATATGCTAGACTCACCCGGCTGAGTTATAGCGGGCAATGCCAATATGTTAACTCTATAAGCAGAGTTACGGCCAATCCCAATGTTTCTGCAAGTACTGCACCCCCTTTCTCCAAGATCAAAAGCACAGGCTGCATCCGAAGATCCGCCGTCGGTTCAACTCAAGAAGACTCGAGCAAACATACCGTTCGAGACTTTATCACACCAAGACCTTATCATCTGCAACAACATCACCATCTCCCACGAGACGTCTCCCGAAGACCGGACTACATTTTCAACATGGACCTTCCGCCATTTGGGTATCAACCACAAAAAGGGCCATCCATCTCCAAGTAAGAGAAAGAAGGAGATCGCCTTCAAAAGCCCTACCCGATGTGGCATCCGCTCTCAATACAAAGCTAAGCCGATTTGGGGCTTCACACCGAAAGGTCTCCACATTCCGCCATCTACAAACTTGATAAGCCCATGACACTTGGGGCTTAGCGATCTCCCGAAGCTTGGTATTAATGATCTTCTCTTGGGGCTGGCCCACGTCGACAACAAAAGACAGTTTATTTAAATGGGCTAAGAGTTGATTCATCTTGGGGCTTCATAAGCCACTCAAAGTTCAGCATTCGAGGGGCTTTACAACCAGCAACCCCTTGGCATCTTGGCATCAATAGTCCTTTTGAAGCCCCATAAACGACAAATCTCTTGGGGCTAGACATCAATTTTCGTTGGACACCGCGGCAAACAACATTCAAGCGAGGCAATCCGGACTTCGATTGAACACGACTTGATCTCGGGTTGGCTTTACAAACACACAACGGTTAAAATGGTTCACCCACGAACTAAAAAAAAAAATTCTTTTTCTCACATATGTGCATATTCTTTCCTTCTAATCTAAATAATAAAAAAAAATCTTTTTCTTTTTCTATGTGCAAAAGTATGTGCTTTACTTTGCTTTGCTCCTAGCATTCTTCCCCAGCATTCTCCATCATCTTTGAACTACGCTGGTCTGATTCTCTTAAAGGGATACGTAGGCAGCCTTTTGGCATGACCAACCCATTATCCAGAATACCATCTCACCGACACTCCATCAAAGGCAGCGACACTCTCAGCCAAAGCATCTACCACAACATCACGAATCCATCCAACGGCAATGGTAAGTGAAGGTATGGACATCATTCACCTCTCTCAATTCTGCTTTCAAAAACCACTTCACACACAAAATCACTTTCTCCATTCTTACAAAAACTCTCTCTCATGCAAAACTGCTTTCAAATCACATTGCACCACGAGCACAATTTCTCTCTTCATTTCACACTTCATGCATCTTCTTGCACAAACACATATACCTGCCAAGCACACACATAGCAGGTACCACCACGAAGTCAACAGCATCCGCTACTCAAAGCACTTCATCCCCAGCAGAAAATGGTCCACAGTCAACCATGCCCACATCCCCACGATAAAGGCAAATGCAGCTCTAGACAGCAATTTGGTCCACGGTGATCCCGCAATTAGCAAACGGATCCCGCATTCAGCAAACGGATCCCGCCTTAGCAAACGGATCCCGTATCAGCAAACGGATCCCGTATTCAGCAAACGGATCCCGCATTCAGCAAACGGATCCCGCATCAGCAAACGGATCCCGCCTTAGCAAACGGATCCCGCATCAGCAAACGGATCCCGCATTCAGCAAACGGATCCCATATCAGCAAACGGATCCCGCATCAGCAAACGGATCCCGCACCAGCAAACGGATCCCGCTTCAGGAAACGGATCCCGCATCAGCAAACGGATCCTGCACCAGCAAACGGATCCCGCTTCAGCAAACGGATCCCGCACCAGCAAACGGATCCCGCTTCAGCAAACGGATCCCGCCTCAGCAAACGGATCCCGCTTCAGCAAACGGATCCCGCACCAGTAAACGGATCCCGCACCAGCAAACGGATCCCGCATCAGCAAACGGATCCCGCTTCAGCAAATGGATCCCGCTATATTCTTTCTATATCAATTAAGCCGCTCACACAGGGAGCGCACTCCTATCCTTTGTAATTTCAAATTCCTGATTTATCGAGTCTTTGTTTCTCTTGTCGATGTCCTCGGCGGTTGTCTTTCTTTCGTCGACGCGTTTTGCTTCGCAATCCACGTCGCCGAGGGGCTCTGTAGACACCCCGCCTTGGACCTCTCACCCCGATTGCATACATAGTATTTTCACTTTACTTGTTTTTGTTAATTTCTGTTACTTCAGTTAAGTTCCTAACTGATTCCGTTAGTTTGACTAAACTGCGTAACAGAATTAACTTTTGAGTCTTTTCTGTCATTCTATCATTTTTAGACTCGCGCGCCTCGGCACTTCTTGTGGGCTGCGCTTGCGTCTCGCCCTAAAAGCGGGACTCGCGCGCTTCCCATTTTGGCAGTTACGGATTGCAGTATTTTTCCCTCCTTTTCTTGATCACAAACACTCCTTTTTACATCCACATTCATCCCCCTTAGTTTTGTAACCTCCAATCCCAATATTCTAGCCATGTCTTTAAAACTAAATATTTCTTTTTATTATTATTTGATTTTATCTTTATTATTTAATTTCCTTTATTTTCTTAATTGTTGAAAGACCATCTCTTCCTCTCTTTTCTACCTATTTAAACCATCATCTCCTACCTTGAAAAAGGACCTCATTTTTAGACTTGAATTTTCTCTATACACACACTATACACAATTCTCTACACAAATTCTCCAACAAGAGTTCTTCGTAACAAGACTCTACATAAAATTGTTCTACAACAATTTTTCCACAACAAAACACCATTTTCAAGTCCACGTTTGAAGTCCTCTTCTTAAGGTACAACTTCATTTTTCTTCTATTTCTTCTTCTTAAATGTATGCAATCTCCATAAAAAGGGATACAACCAAAAGGCCACTTCACTATTGAAGTTTGGTCAAGGTTACATCCCAACATTTTAATTCCACTTTAATTTACATTCTCATTTCTTAATGTAATTACATAGCGATAATTCGACATGTAATCTTTTAGCATAAATTAATTAATAAAATCATTCTTTTTATTTCCCCTTTTCTTCTCATCTCAATTGTTAGCACATTTTTTATATCAATAATTGAAGGACATTAGCACTAGAACACCAAAGTAGCAAGACCCGCGTAAGCGGGGCGGAGTGGGTGTTTAAGTACTTCCCACTTCGTCACCTAACCCCCGAACCCATCTTTTCCCGAATCTTTGGTTTTGTATATAAAATTGGCTCTTTTTAGGTTTTTCTTATGTTCCTCTAAAACATAGGTGGCGACTCTTAAAATCAAGTAGACATCCTAGGTTAATTCACCGCTCTAACCAAACCGTGGTCCCCGGGGTATCTACAGCCGGCCCATATGCTTAATTCTTATGTCATTGCGGAGGACGAGAGAGGTGACCTTATTATTGGTCAGGATGCCTTTGACCTTATGTCCTTGGATGATTACCAGGACTTATTTGTTCGTCTCATGCCCCGACTGATTATAGAGGGTGATCAGGCTCAGGCCCAAGGTGTTGTCCACGTCCCTTTTCATCCACAGCTTGGACCAGCTTCTTTTACCTACAGCGTGGCTGAGGGAGTAGAGAGTACCGAGGATCTTCCCGCGCAGTATGATATGCAGGAGGAACTTGTACCTCCTGCCGACGGGACCATGGTATGATTTTTATGACCTTCCTTCTCTTATTTCCATCATTTTCCCAATTCATATCTTTGTTTATCATTTATCTGAGGATTTTGATACCTTCATTTGTTTCTTCTCAACAGGTGCCCATTACTGAGTATAGAGAGTGTAGACACCCCGCCTTGGACCGCTCACCCCGATTGCACATTTGATCTTGTGTTTCTCCCTATTTTAAGTGTTTCTCGTTAGTTTTTGTCACTTCCGTTAAGTTCCTGACTGACTTCGTTAAGTCTAGGGACTAAAATGAATGACAGGGCTGACTTTCTAGTCCATTTTGTCAAAATTTCCTTCTCTGAGTCGCGCGCCTCCGACAGGAGGAGCCAGGCGCGCGCGCCTCCCGCCCCCAAAGCAGGAAGCGCGCGCCTCTGGGCGTCAGTTACAGATTTTTGGCCAGGATTCTCTCCCTTGCTCAATATACAGGATTTTGCCCGGGAAGGATTTCTTGGTGACTGAGTTTTGGCACCAAAAACACCCCTCTTTCACCTATAAAACCTCTCTTTACCTCCATTTTTCAAGGATCGAAAACTTAGACCGAAGATTGAACTTACAAAAACTATACAAAATCACTTTCTAAAGGTTCTCTAAGGATCTCATCAAGCAACATTTGAAGTTCTTCAAATTGTAGGTAAAAGTCCATCTTTTCCTTTCTTTTCTACTTCATCTCCTCTCTCTCTTTTACTTTAATCAAATGTGCAATCACCCAAATCATTTTGGGACATGACTATAATGATCACCTCATCTCATTGAGGTGGTTAAGGGGTTATCTCCTACATTCCAAATCATATTTTAAACCCCCCTTTTTATGACTTAAAGAAGAAGAAGAAGAACATTTTCATTCATGTAGATTTTGATCAAGCAAGACCAACTTAAGTTGGGCGAGATGGGTGTTTCGGTACTTCCCATCTCGTAATCTAACCCCGAACCTCAAAACAAAGAATCTCTGTTTTCGTAATCAAACTTAGGCTATAATCAATAGGTTTTTCTTATGTTCCTCAAAACATAGGTGTCGACTCTAAAACAAGTTAGACATCCTAGGGTAACTCACGCGCTCGAGCCTAAAGCCGTGGTTCCCCGGGGTATCTACAGTGGCGACTCCGCTGGGGAGTTTTGAGGGTTAAACTTGCATTCTGATCGAAATCTACATCTTTTCTGGGCATTCTGATTCCTGATGGGGGAGGCGCGCGCGTCTGCCTTTTAAGCCTAAGGCGCGCGCATCCCGCATCAAGAACCAGAATCGCCCACTTCTTCATGTTCTTCATCTTCTTCTTCTGCTATTCTGCACTAATCACTTCTGCAGGGGTTACAATATGAACATAGGACCAGGGCAATCCCCTGAGTCCAAAGTCTGACATTCTGACAGGTGTGACCAGAAGCGCGCGCCTCCCATAAGCATTGCGCCATGCGCGCGCGTCCCACATCAACATTCAGAGGCGCACGCTTCTGGGTTGGTTTCCAAAACAGAAACAGGTTTCAGTGACTGAGCAGAACAGTGGGGTGTGGGCACAGTTGCCTGCATCAGAACAGAATTGAACCCTCGGACTGTTTTAATTTTGTGTTTTATTTACCGGTCACACGGGTGATTCGGGAGTTGTAATTTATGTGCTTATGTGTTTGTTTTCTTTCTTTCAAAAAAAAAAAAAAAAAAAAAAAAAAAAATTTGTCACTTGTTAGACCTCACACTACATGCACATATTCCTATGAACTGCTCACTATCGAGTCGCACAAGTCCAACCCCAAACCCGTCGAGGCCCGTCCTAGAAAGTTTCAAGCTCCACCAGACCTTGGCTCTTTCGAAGCGGTAAACCTCAGCCCGTGCGTAGTTCAAGACTACATACCGGGGGTGACCTTTGAGCCTCATATTCAAAGCCGAGCACAAATCACACAATTCTAGTTAGGGTCTAACACTCCGTGACTCAAGTCGGTTTCCATGTACCGAGATTTCCCTAAACTAATGTCTTCAAATCATACATGCCAACTTGTTGAAATGGACGCAATAAAAATCCGTCCCCAAAAGTGGTTATTTTGGACGGAAAATAAAAATCCGTCCCCGCATGTATGCTTTACTACATTAATTTAGTTTAATCCCGATACATGTAGGATTCACAAGCGCGATGGAATCCGATGAGTATATGGGACCGCGAGATGGTCTATATACTAGTGTGACGATTCCATTATTTTCTTAGAAACCCCAAAAGGGATTCATTCCCTCCGACTTATAAAAAAAAAAAAAAAAGTCTTTTCTTATGTGGTTCGAGCCGTGTGCCCAACTGTGTGTTCTAAGCCTCTTCATGGACGCAAGTGTGTACTCAAGACTGACAAGGGCCTCTTCTGCAATATAGGTTCAATTGGTACTTACAGAGTCTACCGCGGATTCAGCAAATCGGCTAGTCCGTGAAGAGATCACTCCAACAGCTCCAACATCAACCATGACGGCAGCAGCAACACCATGTCTCTCGAACAGCTCTCAACTATGGTCCAACTCCTCCAAGAGCAAGTCTCCACCCTTAACAAGGAGGCACAAAGCAAAGACGACATTTTGGCAATCCCACCTCGACAGCCAAAGGGAGGCCCACGAGGCCGAGATGGAGCTAATGAAAGAAAAGCTCACTAACCTTGCCAAGGGGAAGAACAAGAACAATGATGATGAATCCGAGTGGACCGAGGGTTTGTTCAAAAGTCCGTATGTCAACACCCCACCAAGAAAATGGGGGAACCAAGTTCCGAGAACAATGAGCCCAAATGGTGGATTCTATCATGGCCTACATCGACCAAAAAATTCAATGGGCTCAACATGGGGAAAGGCTCCGACACAAGCCTTTATCAATCATCCATCCTCATGAGTACTATGGCCTCTCTTCCCGATAAGTTCAAGATGCCCGACATAAGCAAATTCAAGGGCAACTCTTATCCCATGGCTCACATTGAGACTTATATTTGGGCAATGGTCCGAAGAAGGTCTCTCCCAAGGTGATGGCTCAATGCTTCCCTCTCACTCTCGAGGGGGCGGCAAAAGATTGGTATGCTACTCTCCCGCTCACTGTCCGTCTTGATTGGGACTCCGCCATGCTTGCCTTCAATAACCAATACCAAGGCAACACCACTCACCGGCCCACAAGGAAAGAGCTAGAGAACACTACTCAATGAGACAATGAGTCCTTCATCGACTTCACAAGGAGATGGAATGATAAACTCTCTGAAATTGTTGAGAGGCCAAACACAAAAGAGCAAATGGACATCTTTCTCAAGTGTCTCAAGATTGACCTCCGCACCCACCTAAGTGGGCTTGCTACTCCGACTTCTCCAAATGAATGAGGCGGGGGTACGCATGGATGACTTGCTCAAGGAGATTAAGAAGGCCAATCCTACTTACCGCTACAAGGCCGCTTCCAACTCCACAAAAGAGGCCTCGGTCAACGCCGTCACTATTGACAAGGGGAATTACAAAAAGGTTCCTCCACTCAAGAGAAGAAGTCCCGAAGTGACCGTGTCTACACGCCTCTCCAAGGCATGACTCAAACCGAAGTGTTCGAGGTCCTCAAGGCAAAGGGTCAAGTTACACCCGTGCAAGGGTACAACCCAAGACGATCCACCCCAATCATGCTCACCACAAATATTGTGGCTACCACCAATATAGTGGCCACACCACCGAGGATTGCTTCGTTCTCCGCAATGTCATTCAAGATCTCATAGATAAGAAAGAAATTTGTAGTGACTAATGATGAGCATGTCAATGTAATAGAGATAGTGAACTCGAGGGGACCACCCATTCAATCCCAATTGTGAATGGGGGCCCCAATGTTATGAATAACTTGACAATTCTTGTTATGTAGTGACTTAAGATGAGGTAATGAGGGAAGTACTAGAGAATAGGAAAAAGAAGCAAGATGGGAACGTCAACATGCTAACTCGATCCGGTCGAGTCATAGCAAGCAACCCTTCCACTTCCGCACCGAGCTCCTTTTCTCAAAGGCCGCAAGCTCGCAACACTCCCGAAGATCCTCTACTTGTCCAACTCAAGAAAACTCAAGCCAACATCTCTATTTGGGACCTCATTGCATCCTCAAAGAAACACCGAGATCTTGTCATCCGCAATCTCGATGATACATCAGTTTCTCCCGATACTACTCCCGAGGACCTCACGGTAATGATTGGTCACATTCATTTTGGCAACGTCATCACCTTTGCCGATATGGACCTTCCACCATTTGGTTCCGACCACAAACGAAGCTATTTACCTCAAGGTACGAGCAAGGGGGAGGCCCGTCTCAAGAGTCTTAGTGGACGGTGGTTCCGCACTCAATCTCATGCCCGGCAGAATCATGGGCATACTGGGGCTTAAGGATTCCGATTTGAAGCCTTCTACTCAAGTAATCCGAGGTTATGACAGCACCGCCCGTACAGTCATGGGTATGATCGAAATAGACATCGAGTTTGGAAGCATGGTCATGTCCGTTCCATTCCAAGTGCTTGATATCCCGGCCTCGTGCAACTTACTTTTGGGACGACCATGGATTCACTGTCGCGCCCCGTACCCGTGGTCCTACTTGGCCCCACGCTCGGGACACGAACGGAAGACGTTATAAAATACCTTTGAAAAATTTTCGAAATGTTCTTTTAGAAAGCGGAACAAAAACACACTTGAAGTTCAAAGACTTCACTTAACTTGAACTTTTACAAACACTTTCACAACGAAAGTACTTAGCCCGAAGGCTTACAACTTTTAACAAATGTACATACATCAACATTTACCAAAATAGATGCGACCATAAGAAGTACGGGTACTCTACTAAAGGGTTTACATTTACATAATGTAACCTTCAACAAAACAAGTCCCATCTCTTACCAATCCAACGTCCTCCCGTGCCAAGTGTCCTATCCCCTGGACCCGCCTTTATCTAAAACAGTAAACAAATAAAGGTGAGAATAAATCTCAGTAAGCTACTAAAATGCAACTACGTTACATGCTGATATGATAATCATAAAGAAACTATATCAACAGTAATCATATAGCATATATCACATAACATCAACTCATATATCACTTTTATCACATTGCCCACACTCCGGTGGATACCAAGCCAAGGTTTACCCAATAACCATAACTGATGAGAATACCATCTGAGAAACCCATCAGAGAAAACCATCTGAGCAGCATAAATAGCTGAAGCCGGGATCCCGAAAACCAAACCATAACCAATAGAACCAAGTAACCAGAGAGGGAAATATGACACAAAGTCATAACCCAAATACTCACCAAAGGGAGCAATTCATCCCATCCAAGGCCAATCTGGACTGGGGAAACTAGAAGGCACAGTGGATACCTTATAGTGAACTTGGCTTGGGTGCCACTATAATTCTTCCACCGCCTGACTCAGAAGCTCCAATGGAAAACCTTATAGTGGACTTACCTGTACCACTATAATTCTTCCATCGCTGACTCAAAACAAGACCAGCTGGACTTTCACAAAAAGCACAGTAATGAATACTTGCTAAACAAAACCCGGGGCATTTAATCCAAGAAGGAACTAAGCCAAATACATCACAAGATGCACACGACAGATTTCTCATAAAGAGTCCATAATAAGGACATTTAGTCACAACCCAATCTTTTCATCAACGACATAAAAGTCATACACATTCACATTTGGGTCCTAAACAACACCAAGGACTACACAAACAATTGTCCTCTTGTACCCAAATCACACAAACTATCAAACCTGGAAAACAGGGGGGGTGCGCACGCCCCACCCCATAGGGTGCGCGCGCTCCCAAGCATCAGATCCTCACATTTTTTTGGTCACATAAGGGTGCGCGCGCCCCACCCAAAAGGGTGCGCACGCCTCCCTTCATCAGTCACTTTTGCCTAGATTGGTAACAATGGGTGCGTGCACTTCCTTATATAGGGTGCGCGCGCCCCCTCCTATTTTGGGTCAAATCCCAGATTCTTCCTTAGTTCAATTTTTACTCCTTCCGTCCCACAAGTATAACATATATACTACACAACTTAGTACACAACATTAGTAACTTTCATTAGAGTTCAATTTGAGTTCCAAACCAATCCCATACTCAGCTAAAACAATTTCCATATACTCCCTTTGTCCCAAAATTACAAGTATAGCAAATATTACCCAAATCACAAAATTAACAAGTAGAAGTATCAAATATAGCATACATGACTATTTTAACTTTTAAAGGGGAATTAGTAACTTACCTAGTTCCGGAAAAAGTATCGCTGAAATAAGGTTTGTTCGGCTAGAAATGACCTACTCGACGCCCTGATCATTTTTATATAATTAGTTTTTAAAACGGGTAAATAAATAAAAAGAATTAAATCGAAATGGGTTGAACTTACCTTTTTCTCCTAAACCCTAACTGATACGTAGAAAGTTGCAGAAGAATGTTTACTCAGAGAAAGAAGAAAGAAAGGAAAGTTGGCATAAATATCTTTACCCAATTTTACATTTTGGTCACCCAACTTTCAAAGTTAACACTTTAACCCCTAAACTTATAATTTCAACAAGGACCCTAAAGTTTCAACTTAACCATTTAACTCATTTAATCATTATTATTACTAACTAAGTAAATAACACAAATAATCAAATATGATATGAAATCATAAAATATGATGCAACACATAAAATGCACATATAACTCAAATAAAAATCCCCAAAAATATAAAATAAATAGAAACGGGTTTTGGGGTCGCTACAATCACTCCCCATTAAAGAAAATTCATCCCGAATTTTAGGGTTACTTACCGAGGCCCTCAAACAACCAAGGGTACTTCCTCTCGATCTCTTCCCGAAGCTCCCAAGTCGATTCCTCCAGATTATGATTCCTCCACACAACTCGAACAAGAGGAATACTTTTGTTTCTCAATTCTTGCACCTTCGAATCAATGACTTGGACCGGATGTTCCTCATAAGACATACTCGGCTCAATATCCTCGAGAACCTCAGATAGAACATGAGAAGAATCATACACATACTTCCGAAGCATAGCTTTTCTGGCTACTCTGGGCAGTACTCAAACGATCTCGAATAAGTTTAACCTTCTCAACTGAATCATTAACCATCTGAACACCCCAAATCTTGGCTTCTCCCACTTCATCCCAACAGATAGGAGACCGACATTTCCTCCCATACAAGGCTTCATAAGGAGCCATCCCAATACTGGACTGAAAACTGTTATTATAAGCAAACTCTACGAGAGGCAAATGAATATCCCAAGAATCTGAAAAATCAACTGAGCAAGCCCTCAACATATCCTCAAGAATCTGGATAGTTCTTTCGGACTGACCATCTGTTTGAGGATGAAAAGATGTACTAAATCTCAACTCTGAACCCAAAGCCTTCTGAAATGCTTGCCAAAATCGAGATGTGAATCTAGGGTCACGATCAGACACAATACTCACTGGAACTCCATGTAATCTCACGATCTCATTAATGTACAAAGTTGCAAGCTTTTCCATAGAATAACCAATCTCAATAGGTAGAAAATGAGAAGACTTTGTCAATCTATCAACAATCACCCAAACCGCATCAAACCTTCTTCGAGTACGAGGTAACCCTATCACAAAATCCATGGTAACATATTCCCACTCCATTCCGGAATCTCTAACGGTTGAAGCAATCCTGCGGGCCTTTGATGTTCAGCTTTAACTTGTTGACATGTTAAACACTTGGATACATAATCCGCTATTTCCCTCTTCATATTATTCCACCAAAAGTGTTGCTTCAAATTCTGATACATTTTAGTACTTCCGGGATGAATAGTATACCTTGATTTATGGCCTTCATCAAGAACTTGGCGTTTAATCTCATCAACATTAGGCACACACAATCGACCTCTGAAAGTCATACACCTTCTGAACTGAGAGAGAAATCCTCAAATTTGCCATTTTTGATTTTATCCATAATCTTTACCAATTCCGGGTCATCCTTCTAAGCTTCCTTTATTTGTTGAACTAGAGTTGGAAATACTCGAATGTTTGCAAAAATAGCTCCATGCTTTGATTCATAAGGACTCCAATCACGAGCATCCTCCAACATCTTCCATTCCCACACCATCAATGAAGCTACATAAGACTTCCGGCTAATAGCATCAGCTACCACATTTGCCTTGCCCGGCTGATAAGAAATGGTGCAATCATAATCCTTCAACAGATCCATCCATCTTCGCTGTCTATTATTCAACTCTTTCTAGGAGAAAAGATACTTCAAACTCTGATGATCTGTGAAAATTTCAAACTTTGCCCCATAAAGATAATGTTTCCACTTGTGCAATGCAAAGACAATAGCTGCAAGCTCCATATCATGGATAGGATAATTCTGCTCACTCGGAGTCAACTTCCTCGAAGCATATGTAATCACCCTTCCATTTTGCATTAATACACACCCGAGGCCTTCTTTAGAGGCATCACTATAGATTACCAAATCATCATTACCATTAGGTAGGGCAAGAATAGGAGCTGTAGTCAATCTCTTCTTCAACTCTTCAAAACTAGCTTGGCATTTTTCATCCCACACATAAGGAATATTATTTCGAGTCAACTGAGTCAAGGGAGTTGCAATCTTAGAAAACCCCTCAATAAACCTTCTGTAGTACCCAGCTAACCCCAAGAAGCTTCGAATTTCTGTAACTGATTCTGGCCTCCTCCAATTCACAATAGCCTCAACTTTGGATGGATCAACTGATATACCTTTATTAGAAATCACGTGCCCAAGAAAAGATACTTCATTGAGCCAAAAAGCACACTTACTGAATTTAGCAAACAACTGCTTCTCACGAAGAATAGATAAAACCATTCGTAAATGTTGTTCATGCTCCTCCCGGGACTTGGAATAAACCAGAATATCATCAATAAATACAACCACAAAAGTATCAAGATAAGGTTTAAAGACCCTATTCATCATATCCATAAAAACAGCCGGGGCATTAGTCAACCCGAAAGGCATAACCAGAAACTCATAATGACCATATCTACTACGAAAAGCAGTTTTAGAAATGTCTTCAGAACGGATTTTCAACTGATGGTACCCACTTCTCAAGTCAAGTTTTGAAAAGACAACCGACCCTTGAAGTTGATCAAATAAATCATCAATATGAGGAAGCGGATATTTATTCTTTATAGTTACCTGATTCAGCTTTCTGTAGTCAATACACAGTCTCAAGGACCCATCTTTCTTTTTAACAAATAATACTGGAGCTCCCCACGGGGATACACTAGGACGAATGAATCATCGATCAAATAACTCTTGCAACTGAACCTTCAGCTCTTTCAATTCAGCTGGGGCCATTCTGTAAGGTGCCTCAGATATAGGATCCGTACCTGGAAGTAAGTCAATACAGAACTCTATTTCCCGGTCAGGAGGCATAACATACTCAGAAGAAAATACATCTGAAAATTCTTTAACAATAGGCACATCCTCAATATCAGGAACCCTTTTAGTAGTATCCAAAACACTAGCCAAATACCCCGCACAACCACGGTTCAACAACTTTCTAGCCTTCAAATAAGAAATAATTCGAATCTCTCTACCCCAAGAAACAGTTTCAAAAGAAAACTTAGGAACATTAGGGATAGAAAATGTGACCACTTTATTAGCACAATCAACAGACGCATGATATTTACCCAACCAATCCATACCCAAGATAACATCAAAATCTTGTAATGGTAAAATAACTAAATCAGCAGGTAAAACATGCTCACGTATATACACATCACAAGAATGCAACACCTCATTGGTCACCAAACACTCCCCTATAGGAGTTGACACCTCTAACACATAAGGTAGAGATTCAGAAGACAAATGCAATCGAGAAGCAAAATGCACAGACACATAAGAATGTGATGATCCAGGGTCTATAAGTGTACGTGCCCTCAAACTAGACACAGAAATAATACCTCCTATCACATTTGAGGAATCTGAAGCCTGTTGTTGAGAAATAGCAAAGACATGACCCTGAACCTTAGGCTTGCCTGAGGAATCCCTCTTCTGGCCCTGAGAGGACCCAACCACACTTCCCGATGCTAGCATCCTATACTTAGGGCAATCCCTCTGAAAATGTCCTAATTGACCACAGTTCAAACACTTACCCTGCTTCTTCCAACATCTCTCTTCTGAATGCCCTTCTTTCTGACAATAATTACAAACCCCTCTGCTCTAACTCCCTGAAGTGTTACTTAGATTTCTGTTACCTGATTGTCTTGGAGAAGACCCTTTAAATTGTGAAGATCCACCTTGATTTCCTCTATTATCACCACGTGGTTGTTGCCTAACTTGCTTCCCAGCGCCTAACAATTCCATTTTCTTCTTATGTTCCTCAATATCATGCTCCACCTGGTAGGCTCGATCAACTGCATCCTGAAAATCTTGCAACTTATGGGATACTAGCTGAGTTCTAATCACAGTTTTCAATCCTTTCACAAACCTCGTAGCCTTCCTCTCCTCAGTTGCCACTAGGTGAGTACAATACCTGGACAATTCTGAAAATTTAGCTGAATACTGAGCAATTGACATAGAACCTTGCTCCAAGCTAAGAAATTCCATCTCCTTCCTGTCTTGATCTACTCGAGGAATGAAGTGTTCTTTAAACTTTCTCAGAAAATTCTCCCAAGTGTAAGGTACATGAGTTTCATCCCATTTGGTTTTCAAAGCTTTCCACCAATGCTCAGCCGCTCCATTCAGCTTATAAGTAGCAAACCTGACTTGATCTTCCTCAGAACATCTCAAAGCATCAAAGATATTTTCCATCGATTCAATCCACCTTTCAGTTTTAGATACATCAGGTTCCCCATCAAAATCCATAGGCTTCATTTTTAGAAACTGTTCTAAGCCATATCTTGGTGGTACATGTTCCCTTTCTTGCCTCTGATCATTTATAGTTTTCATCGCTGCTTTGAACATTCCTTGAAACATAATTCGAGCCTCTTCTCTTGTATCCCCTTGCCCCGAAGAGCCGGCTTGATCTCCGTCAGTTTCACCCATTTTTAATGAATACCTGCATCAAACACTCAACGTTACTCACTCTATACTCTACAACCCTCCTAGGTCATTTAGTCATTCTAGACCATCTACAACCTAGCTCTGATACCAACTGTCGCGCCCCGTACCCGTGGTCCTACTTGGCCCCACGCTCGGGACACGAACGGAAGACGTTATAAAATACCTTTGAAAAATTTTTGAAATGTCCTTTTAGAAAGCGGAACAAAAACACACTTGAAGTTCAAAGACTTCACTTAACTTGAAACAAACTTTTACAAACACTTTCACAACGAAAGTACTTAGCCCGAAGGCTTACAACTTTTAACAAATGTACATACATCAACATTTACCAAAATAGATGTGACCATAAGAAGTACGGGTACTCTACCCAAAGGGTTTCCATTTACATAATGTAACCTTCAACAAAACAAGTCCCATCTCTTACCAATCCAACGTCCTCCCGTGCCAAGTGTTCTATCCCCTGGACCCGCCTTTATCTAAAACAGTAAACAAATAAAGGTGAGAATAAATCTCAGTAAGCTACTAAAATGCAACTACGTTACATGCTGATATGATAATCATAAAGAAACTATATCAACAGTAATCATATAGTATATATCACATAACATCAACTCATATATCACTTTTATCACATTGCCCACACTCCGGTGAATACCAAGCCAAGGTTTACCCAATAACCATAACTGATGAGAATACCATATGAGAAACCCATCAGAGAAAACCATCTGAGCAGCATAAATAGCTGAAGCCGGGATCCCGAAAACCAAACCATAACCAATAGAACCAAGTAACCAGAGAGGGAAATATGACACAAAGTCATAACCCAAATACTCACCAAAGGGAGCAATTCATCCCATCCAAGGCCAATCTGGACTGGGGAAACTAGAAGGCACAGTGGATACCTTATAGTGAACTTGGCTTGGGTGCCACTATTGTTGGTAGTGGTGCCCTAGGCACGTTTAATAAACGTTGTAATTGTTATCATTTATTTCATATCAATAAAGAGATGTTTTGATTATTATTATTGTTCATGTTTACTTATAATAATCTCCGTCCCTAGTACTTGTTAAGCACTAGTATAAAGGCTAAATGATCATGCGATGATCATGTTAGATTTATGGGTACTTGTTTGGAACAAGGTACTGGACATGACCCGCTGTATGAGATTTATGTCATGGTCCATGTCAAACATATATCTCATATTAGTTATGTCATTTGAATCCTTAGACATGAAGTTATTATAGTCTTCCACTTGATGAACATTATGTTTGACATATTCAAACGCTACTTTTAATCGAGTAGTTATAAAGGGTATGATTGGCATAATCGGATTCACGTAGGGAAGAATAATAAGCTAAATGGATTTGTCCCTCCTCGGAGAGACGTCAAGCTTGGGCCCCTCGAAGGAATGATGTTGATGAAATGTTCGGCCGGACTCAAATGAATTGATTGGATCAATAGCATTTGGATTATCAACATATTCGGAATCGAGAAAGTATTGAACAAAACAAGTTGACTGTTTGACCATGACTTGTGTTCAATGACGTCGAGGACAAAAGGATTATGACATATTCTAAGAGAAATGCGAACTTGTATCTAGTTATACTAATTGGGTAGGTATGACGGTTTGCTAGAACCTAATCATATCTTATGGTTTCATGTTTGAACCCATTGCCAACTTAGTATAATCCTAGAGGGTCACACACAATAGAACGAATCTTTAAAAGGACTACATTGGAATTTTGGAAATTCTGGACTTTCTGGGAAGTGGGCGACCGCACATAATGGACTGGGCGGCCGCACACTTAGCTCATTTTTGTACCAGTTTTGTTTCAGATAGTTGTGCGACCGCACAGAGGTTTTTGGGCGGCCGTACAGTACTGTCGGGTGGCAGATTCCTAATTTGATTAGGAAACGAATTTTGGACGGATTTTGACACAAGTTTCCTATTGGAATAGGTCATACTTGTGTATAAAAGACCAAATTCGGCCAGCACTCAAGGCTAATGATTTTGTGAGTCTCAAAGAGTTTGAGAGAGGGTTTATTTGGTTCTAAGACATTCTTGGTTGAAGAACAAAATAATACACAAAATAAATTCCATATAGTTCTTTTGATTGTGAAAAAGTGTTTCACAATTTGGTCTAGCAACCAAGATCAAAGAAGCTCCTTTGATATTCGTTCGAAGTGTGGATACCGCTAGAGGGTGAAAATCATCATCTTCAAAGTTCGTGTTCAAGCTTTGTGATCGTGATCAAGTCTTCAAACCTCCACCAAAGACCAAGAGAATTTGATAGCCATCAAGGGTTAGTTTATTCCTTTGTTCTTATGTTGTATTTGATTTAATCATATGAACGGATCCATGGCTTTGGGTTTCAAAATTTTAAATGCTAAATTCCGCTGCGCATGTTACTACGAAACCCAACAGTGGTATCAGAGCCCCGTTCATGTTGATTATTTCAATACCTAGATCATGTTATGTGTATATAAATTGTTTATGTGCCTTGCATGATATGGATATTGGAATATGTGATGTTTATGTGTTATGTGATTTTATGTGGTTTATTGTTTTGCAACTTTAATCGCACGATTCAATCGCAATAAATAAATTATGGTGGATTCAGAATTGTTGGTTATTAATTTTTGATTAGATCAAAGTTTTAATAATCGGGGAAAAACAATTTTGAGACAAAATTTTCGAACTTCAAAATTCTGTACATTCTGATCAGTTTGGGCGACCGCACAAAATAACTTGGGCGGCCGCACATTTTTGGGCGACCGCACAGTGAGTTTTGGGCGGCCGCACATAAGGATCAGATTGTCTGATTTTTGGTTGAAATCAGAATTTGGAATTTTCGAGAGGTCCAACAAAACCAGTAACAGAACCAGTCCAGACTTGCTGATCTGGAATGGGTTTTGGGTAGTTGGTTTATGTGAGGATCTTGGGGTTTGATTTTCCTATTTATTTTAGTCTTGTGATTCTAAGATTGGTTCAAGGTTTGGATGGCTAATCTGCGTTCATCGAGATTGTGTTTCCCAAACTTGATCGCAATCAAAGTTTCAAAGATAAAACGAAGTTAGAATTATGAAGAGTTCATAATTGCTAAAATTGAGAAACAAAGTTCTTGATTCAATGATTGGAGATCCATGTGGAATTGTGAATGCAATTGGCCTACGTTCATCGAGACCATCTATTGCTTAGTTTCGGCCACATGGACTACTTTCTTGGTTTCTTGAATTAGTGCGGGATTGTGGTTGCCTAATGGCTTAGTTCGACCGCACTTCTTGTTGTCTTGATTTGGAGATAATAACCAAAGTTTAAATAGTCTCATCCTCATAATTATAGAGAAACTAATGACACATAAATATCATGCTTAAATTAATGGATATTAATTTAGTGGCTAAACTTGATGTGTAACATGTTTATATTATGTGCTCATAAATGTGTTATATGCTATATGTGATGAACCTTCAAAGAAAGTTTTAAGTCCTCTTGCCATGCCATGATTAAAACACTTGTTTATACATGAGTAATTTTATGTGGGCTCGCCAAAGAGAGGTGCATTGATTTTATTCATGTTTGAGCAAGATGAGTGAATAAGAGTTTCCTATGCGTTTAAAATGGTTGGACTTAATTAAGCGTCAAAACAGTTTTGGGCTTAAGGCAAAGATGAGATTTAACATGTTTTTTGAAATTGGATTTCTTAAAGAATCTCATGAAAAGAACTGAGAGTCATATGAGATATGATTGACAAGAGTTGTTTACCTAATTGATTTAATTTTGAGCGGTGCGCCAAAGCGTACTCAAAATTAGATTAAAGCGGGATCTCAACCCATTTAAATTATACTATACATTGGATGTATAAAGAAGGTTGTATAATTTGGTGGGAGTATTTTGTTTTAAAATACATTTTTTTATCTCTTTAATGAAAACCGGTACTTATTAAATTTTGGAAATTTTTGCATATTTGTAGATAATGACTAATAACACTCAATCAATGTCGTTGTGATCGATCCTTGAGAAGGATAAGCTCGAAGAGAATGGTACAAACTTTATGGATTGGATCCGTAGCATAAGAATTGTTCTTAGGCAAGAAGATAAGTTGTACATTCTCGATGGGCCTCTCCCCGCTGAACCACGCCTACTGCCCCTAGGGTAGAAAGAGACAATTACAAGAAACATCGTAATGATTCTAGAGATGTAAGTTGTCTCATGCTTGCTGCTATGTGTTCAAAACTCCAACAAAGTTTGGAACATTTGGAAGCCTATGAGATAGGCGTGGAGTTGAGAACCATGTTTCAAGAGCAAGCTAGGCAAGAGAGGTACAAGACCATTGTTGCATTCACTACTAGTAAAATGAATGAAGGGCAACAAGTGAGTCCTCACTTTCTTAAAATGAAAGGTTATGTAATGCACCTTGAGAAACTTTGCTATCCAATCCCATTGGAGCTAGCCACGGATCTCATTCTTAATTTATTGCCTAAAAGTTATAATCAGTTTGTAATGAATTATAACATGCATGGAATGGATAAGAATCTCTCTGAGTTGCATGGGATGCTCAAAACTGCAGAGATGAAAATTGTGGAGAAAGGTTCTCCCGTGCTCTTGGTTCATGATGGGAAGAAGCCTGGTGCCAAAGGCAAGGGTAAGGCAAAAGTTGTCAAACCCAAGATAAGCAAGGCAAAGGTTGCCAAGGCTTCTGAGGCAAAACCCGATACATAAAAGGATGCAATTTGTTTCCATTGTCAAGAAATTGGTCATTGGAAACGTAATTGCAAGGCTTTCTTGGAAGAGCAAAAGAAGAAGAAGAGCAGCAAGGCTGCGTCGACTTCAGGTATCTATATGATAGATATTCTCCTTTCTACCACTGATTCTTGGGTATTGGATACCGGATGTGGTTCTCACATTTGTCTAAATGTGCAGGGACTAAAGAATAGGAGACTGCTTAAAGAAGGTGAAGTAGATCTGCGCGTGGGGAATGGAGCAAGAGTTGCTGCATTAGCCGTAGGGACTTATGAAGTCACTTTACCTTCCGGATTAATTCTTGTTTTGAACAATTGTTATTATGTTCCGGATTTAAGCAGAAATATTATTTCAATTTCTTGTTTGGATAATGAAGGTTTTAAGTTTCTTATTGAGAATAAGAAATTTTCTATTTATTTAAATGATGTGCTTTATGGTTTGCTAATTCATTTAATGGCCTTTATATCTTGGATGTCAAGAATGAAAATAATGTCTATCATGTAAATAAGAAATCTAAACCTAATGATGTAAATCATACTTATTTGTGGCATTGCCGTCTTGGTCATATTAATGAGAAGCGTATCTCAAAACTCCATGGGGACGGACTTTTGGGTTCATGTGACTTAGAGTCATATGATACTTGTGAGTCGTGTCTTCTTGGAAAAATGACTAAGACACCTTTTACCAAGTTGGGTGAAAGGGCAAGCGACTTATTGGGGTTGATACATTCCGATGTATGCGGACCACTAAGTATCAATGCTAGGGGAGGATTTCAATACTTCATAACCTTCACTGATGATTATAGTAGATTTGGGTATGTTTACCTAATGAAATATAAAAGTGAAGCATTCGAGATATTTAGAATATATCAAAATGAAGTAGAAAAACAACTTGGCAAAAGTATAAAGGCACTTCGATCAGATCGAGGTGGAGAATACTTGAGTCAAGAATTTTATGATCATCTAAAGAATTGTGGAATAGTTTCACAATTGACTCCACCCGGAACACCACAATGGAATGGTGTGTCTGAGAGGAGGAATCGGACTTTGTTAGACATGGTTCGATCAATGATGAGTCAAGTTGATCTTCCAATATCCTTTTGGGGTTACGCTCTAGAAACCGCTGCTTTCACACTAAATCGTGTTCCAACTAAATCGGTTCAAAAGATTCCATATGAGATGTGGAGCGGAAAGAAGCCTTGTCTATCTTTCATGTAGGTTTGGGGTTGTGAAGTTTTTGTCAAAAGACTTATCTCAGATAAACTTGCACCAATCTGATAAATGTATTTTCGTGGGATATCCTAAGGAAACTAAAGGATATTACTTTTTACAACCGAGAGGACAACAAAGTGTTTGTTGCCCGAACTGGTGTCTTTCTAGAGAAGAGTTTCTCTCCAAAGAAATCAGTGGGAGTAAAATAAATCTTGAAGAAATTCGAGACCCAGAAAATAACATTGAACCAATAGTGGAACAAGAACAAGAACCACAAAGAGTTGTGGAACCTGTTCAAAATACACAAGCATCTCGCAGATCTAGTAGGTTACGATCCGAGCCCGAGAGATATGGATTTCTCGTAACGGATAGTAATGAGGTAGAAATCATTGAGAATGATGAACCGTCAACCTACTAAGAGGCGATGTCTTCTCCTGATTCGGACAAGTGGCTTGGAGCCATGGAATCCGAATTGCAATCCATGCAAGACAATCAAGTTTGGAATTTGATTGATGCGCCCGAAGGTGTAAAAAACCATAGGATGCAAATGGGTCTTCAAGAAGAAGACTGACATGGATGGGAAGGTGCATACTTACAAAGCTAGGCTTGTAGCGAAGGGTTATAGGCAAGTTCATGGTATTGACTATGATGAGACCTTTTCACCCGTAGCAATGATCAAGTCTATAAGAATTTTGCTTGCCATTGCCGCATATCATGACTATGAAATATGGCAGATGGACGTCAAAAACCGCTTTCCTGAATGGAAAAATCCAAGAGGATGTGTATATGACACAACCAGAAGGTTTTGAACAAGATTCTAAGGTATGAAAATTGCAAAGATCCATCTATGGATTGAAGCAAGCTTCAAGGAGTTGGAATCTCCGTTTTGATGAATCGGTCAAGAGTTTGGTTTCATCAAGAACGAAGATGAGCCTTTTGTATACAAGAAGATTAGTGGGAGCATAGTGCTATTCCTTATTTTATACGTGGATGACATATTGCTCATTGGAAACGACATTCCTACACTTCAGTCTGTGAAGACTTGGTTAGGAAAGTGCTTCGCAATGAAAGATATGGGTGAAGCCGCATATATACTTGGCATTAAGATCTATAGAGATAGATCAAGGAGGCTACTTGGTTTAAGCCAAAGTACATACATTGACAAGGTCATTAGAAGATTCCGTATGGAAAATTCTAAGAGAGGCACCTTGCCCGTGTTACATGGAGTTTCTCTAAGCAAGACTCAATGTCCTAAGACAAAAGATGAGCGTGAGAAAATGAATGATGTTCCATATGCTTCGGCAATTGGGTCCATCATGTATGCCATGATTTGTACTAGGCCGGATGTGTCTTATGCTTTGAGCATGACAAGTAGATACCAATCCGACCCTGGCGAAAATCACTGGATAGTGAACTTGGCTTGGGTGTCACTATTGTTGGTAGTGGTGCCCTAGGCACGTTTAATAAACGTTGTAATTGTTATCATTTATTTCATATCAATAAAGAGATGTTTTGATTATTATTATTGTTCATGTTTACTTATAATAATCTCCGTCCCTAGTACTTGTTAAGCACTAGTATAAAGGCTAATGATCATGCGATGATCTGTTAGATTTATGGGTACTTGTTTGGAACAAGGTACTGGACATGACCCGCTGTATGAGATTTATGTCATGGTCCATGTCAAACATATATCTCATATTAGTTATGTCATTTGAATCCTTAGACATGAAGTTATTATAGTTTCCACTTGATTGAACATTATGTTTGACATATTCAAACGCTACTTTTAACCGAGTATTTATAAAGGGTATGATTGGCATAATCGGATTCACGTAGGGAAGAATAATAAGCTAAATGGATTTGTCCCTCCTCGGAGAGATGTCAAGCTTGGGCCCCTCGAAGGAATGATGTTGATGAAATGTTCGGCCGGACGCAAATGAATTGATTGATCAATAGCATTTGGATTATCAACATATTCGGAATCGAGAAAGTATTGAACAAAACAAGTTGACTGTTTGACCATGACTTTGTTCAATTGACGTCGAGGACAAAGGATTATGACATATTCTAAGAGGAATGCGAACTTGTATCTAGTTATACTAATTGGGTAGGTATGACGGTTTTGCTAGAACCTAATCATATCTTAGGTTTCATGTTTGAACCCATTGCCAACTTAGTATAATCCTAGAGGGTCACACACACAATAGAACGATCTTTAAAAGGACTACATTGGAATTTTTGGAAATTCTGGACTTTCTGGGAAGTGGGCGACCGCACATAATGACTGGGCGGCCGCACACTTAGCTCATTTTTGTACCAGTTTTGTTTCAGATAGTTGTGCGAACCGCACAGAGGTTTTTGTGCGGCCGCACAGTACTGTCGGGTGGCAGATTCCTAATTTGATTAGGAAACGAATTTTGGACGGATTTTGACACAAGTTTCCTATTTGGAATAGGTCATACTTGTGTATAAAAGACCAAATTCGGCCAGCACTCAAGGCTAATGATTTTGTGAGTCTCAAAGAGTTTGAGAGAGGGTTTATTTTGTTCTAAGACATTCTTGGTTGAAGAACAAAATATACACAAATAAATTCCATATAGTTCTTTTGATTGTGAAAAAGTGTTTCACAATTTGGTCTAGCAACCAAGATCAAAGAAGCCTCCTTTGATATTCGTTCGAAGTGTGGATACCTAGAGGGTGAAAATCATCATCTTCAAAGTTCGTGTTTCAAGCTTTGTGATCGTGATCAAGTCTTCAAAACCTCCACCAAAGACCAAGAGAATTTGATAGCCATCAAGGGTTAGTTTATTCCTTTGTTCTTATGTTGTATTTGATTTAATCATATGAACGGATCCATGGCTTTGGGTTTCAAAATTTTAAATGCTAAATTCCGCTGCGCATGTTACTAACGAAACCCAACAACTATAATTCTCCCCCCGCCTGACTCAGAAGCTCCAATGGAAAACCTTATAGTGGACTTACCTGTACCACTATAATTCTTCCATCGCTGACTCAAAAACAAGACCAGCTGGACTTTCACAAAAAGGACAGTAATGAATACTTGCTAAACAAAACCCGGGGCATTTAATCCAAGAAGGAACTAAGCCAAATACATCACAGATGCACACACGAAGATTTCTCATAAAGAGTCATAATAAGGACATTTAGTCACAACCCAATCTTTTCATCGACATAAAAGTCATACACATTCACATTTGGGTCCTAAACAACACCAAGGACTACACAACAATTGTCCTCTTGTACCCAAATCACACCAACTATCAAACCTGGAAAACAGGGGGGGTGCGCACGCCCCACCCATAGGGTGCGCGCGCTCCCAAGCATCAGATCCTCACATTTTTTTGTCACATAAGGGTGCGCGCGCCCCACCCAAAAGGGTGCGCACGCCTCCTTCATCAGTCACTTTTGCTAGATTGGTAACAATGGGTGCGTGCGCTTCCTTATATAGGGTGCGCGCGCCCCCTCCTATTTTGGGCCAAATCCCAGATTCTTCCTTAGTTCAATTTTTACTCCTTCCGTCCCACAAGTATACATAATAACACAACTTAGTACACAACATTAGTAACTTTCATTAGAGTTCAATTTGAGTTCCAAACCATCCCATACTCAGCTAAAACAATTTCCATATACTTCCCTTTGTCCCAAAATTACAAGTATAGCAAATATTACCCAAATCAAAAAATTAACAAGTAGAAGTATCAAATATAGCATACATGACTATTTTAACTTTTAAAGGGGAATTAGTAACTTACCTATTCCAGAAAAAGTATCGCTGAAATAAGGTTTGTTCGGCTAGAAATGACCTACTCGACGCCCTGATCATTTTTATATAATTAGTTTTTAAAACGGGTAAGTAAATAAAAAGAATTAAATCGAAATGGGTTGAACATACCTTTTTCTCCTAAACCCTAACTGATACGTAGAAAGTTGCAGAAGAATGTTTACTCAGAGAAAGAAGAAAGAAAGGAAAGTTGGCATAAATATCTTTACCCAATTTTACATTTTGTCACCAACTTTCAAAGTTAACACTTTAACCCCTAAACTTATAATTTCAACAAGGACCCTAAAGTTCAACTTAACTATTTAACTCATTTAATCATTATTATTACTAACTAAGTAAATAAAACAAATAATCAAATATGATATGAAATCATAAAATATGATGCAACACATAAAATGCACATATAAGTCAAATAAAAATCTCCAAAAATATAAAATAAATAGAAACGGGTTTTGGGGTCGCTACATTCACAGTGTCTAATGCCGTACCATCAACTCTCCCCAATGTGTCAAGATCCGAAATGGTGATGAAAAGTGACCGTCATGGCTGAAAAACGTCACTATCCACAGAAAAGGTGAGCCCGTCCACCAAGTTCATCATGGTTTACCAGACTCCACTCTCTCCGGCGTCTCAATCAACGCCATTGACAAAGAAGGGGGAAACGGATCATGGACCCCCAGCAATCACAAAAGTCCTCCTCATGATGAGGAATATGGACTACTTCCCTGGTTTAGGCTTAGGGAGATATCAACAAGGAATCCTACATCCCGTGCAAGTCCCATTTGTCAAGAACACATTCGGTTTAGGGTACGAGCCTTCCAAGGAAGACTTGAAACAAGAGCAAACAATCAAGAACGAAAAGGCCCAAGCTCGTAAAGAAGGCCGTCGTTATGAAGTCCCTAATCTAAGGCCTTACCGCAAGACGTTGAATGGTTATTTTGTCCGCCAAGGGAAGACGTTCCATACATGATCTTTCCCGAGCCATGGGTTAACAAAAGGGTGTCAAAAAGCCCGGCCTCGAAATCTTCTCCGATTGTGAGATCCAGAAATCTGAAAGGGAACCAACTCCCATGTCGCCCCGTGAATGGTGGGGAAGGAAGATGACTATAGAATCCGAGACAGAAATCACCGTGGGGGAAGAACTGCAGATTTAGCCTCCATGTTCGAAGAGCTTGCCATGATGAATGAATGCCAAGTTAACGCCATCCATGACACCGTCATCATAAACAAGACTCTCAGTGAGATCCTGCCAAGCTCCGAGCCGATCAAAATTGGTATTCACAAAAGGGCCCGTGGTATCCGAGGAATTCTTAGTCCAAGAAATGGGTTGCATACCCCGCACAGCAACAAAGGAAGAGCAGCTCACACTTACTTTCGAGTCCGAGAGTGTCTCTAATACCCTCACCCAAGGGGATTTGGAGGCCATAGCCGAGCGTGTGTTTCCTTTCTTTGCTAATGAAAAATTTGATATTTCTGAGTACCTGAGATTGCAAACATCATAAATGATGAATTAACTAATAATGAACTTAATGAACAAGTTAATAACGATTCAAATTATGATGAAATAGACCACGAAAACATAACATACTTAAATGAACTTGCTCAACAAGTCCGTAGTCGTGGTGAGAATGGTCCAAAGGCTGACGAAGAATTGCATGTTGTTAATCTGGGTACCGAAGAAGAGCAAAAGAAACTAAGATTGGAAGCTTCTTCAAGGGGGACGACAGAGACAGATTGACTGCACTACTACGGGAGTTCGTGGATGTGTTCGCATGGTCATACAAAGACATGCCGGGTTTGGATAGAAAGGTAGCAGAGCACAGGATTCCGATCAGAGAAGATGCCAGGCCAGTAAAGTAGAAGCTCAGAAAAATCAAGCCAGAATGGTCTCTGCAGGTCAAAAGAAGAGATTGAGAAGCTCCTCAGTGTGGGTTTCATCAAGGTTATCGAGTATCCGACATGGTTAGCCAACATTGTGATAGTCTGGAAGGCAAACGGCAAGGTTCGAGTTTTTGTAGACTTCCGGGATTTTAACAAAGCTTCCCCAAAGGATGATTTTCCACTCCCTAATATCAACATGCTGGTCGACTCCACTGCTGCCTATGAGGTTCGCTCATTCGTGGATGGGTTCGCTGGGTACAATCAGATTCTCATGGCCAAAGAAGATCAACATAAGACAGCCTTCACAACACCGTGGGGTACCTTTTGCTACACAGTCATGCCATTTGGGTTAAGAAACGCTGGGGCTTCCTACAAAGAGCCGTGACAGACTTGTTCCACGATATGATTCACAAATACATCGAGGTCTATGTGGACGACATGATCATTCACTCCAAAGGGACCGATGGTCAAAATTTAATCGATCTCCGCAAGTTCTTTGAAAGTCTTCGTCAACACAAGATGAGGCTCAACCCTGCAAAGTGCACGTTCGGGGTTATCCGAGACAAAGTTCTTGGTTATATGGTCACTGAAAGGGGAATTGAAGTAGACCCCTCCAAAATCAAGGCAATCATTGACATGCCTCCTCCAAAGACGCAGAAAGAGATTAAACGTTTCATGGGCAGACTACAATACATCAGTCGGTTTGTGCACCAACTCACTTCCATGTGCGAGCCAATCTTCAAGCTACTCAGAAGAATGTGGCTCTAGAATGGACCGATGCGTGCCAAGAAGCCTTAGACCAAGTGAAGCATTACTTGACGTGCCCTCCTGTTCTAGTTCCGCCGCACAAGGAGAAACCTCTGTTGCTCTATCTCACTGTCAATGATGAAGCCCTAGGGGCTATGTTAGCACAAGAGCGACGAGAGTCCACAAAGGAGAACGCCATTTATTTTGTCAGTCGCCGATTCCAAGGAGGCGAAAAGAATTACTCTGTCTTAGAGAAGTCATGTGCAGCATTGGTTTGGGTCACTCAAAAGCTCAAACACTATATGGAAGCTTTTCCGATCAAGCTAGTAGCAAAGGTGGACCCGCTCCGCTACATCTTCGAGAAGCCTTTCATGTCAACAAGAATAGCTAAATGGTACTTCATGCTCGCCGGCTATGATATCACTTACGTCACACTAAAATCCGTCAGGGGGAAAGTGTTCAGTGACCAGCTTGCCGAATCGGGTGTGACGAAGTGAAGGGGGAAGATGTACAGTTCCCCAACGAGCATTTATTTGTACTGCAACCGAGGAAATTAAGTGGCAACTTTTTTTCGATGGCGCCGCCCAATAAACACGGTTTTGGCATAGGGGTATTGCTTGTCGATCCAAAAGACATCTACACTCCCATTGCCATCCGCCTGGAATTCGAAGCTACCAACAACATTGCCGAGTACGAAGCATGTATAGCGGGGCTCGAAGCAGCTCTCGACAGAAACATCACAGAACTAGAAGTATTCGGCGACTCTTTACTCCTTATCAATCAGCAATCGGGTAAATGGCGAACCCAAGACCCGACTCTCAACAGTATGGTCAGCACCTTGAAGAACTGGTTGAACAATTCCAAGAGATCACTTTCAACTACCTACCAAGGGATAAGAATCGCTTCGCCGATGCACTGGCCACTATAGCTTCATTAGTCGAAATGCCCAAAGGGAAAATGGTGAAGCTCTTTCAAAATTGCTCGAAGGAACAGTCCGGCATATTGCATGAGTATCGAGATCAACGAGATGCAAACAATTCTCCGTGGTATTCGGATATCATGAATTCCTCAAAGAAGGCACTTATCCCGAGAATAGCAATAAGAAGTCTCTAGCAGATAGCCTCTCGGTACGTACTGATTGGGGACCGAGTCTATAAAAGGCACCACGACAGGATCAATCTCTTATGCGCCAATGAGGCGAAGCTCAAGAGATAATGTGTGAAGTGCACGAAGGAGAATGTGGACCCCACATGAATGGGTTTATGCTAGTCAAGAAGATACTTCGCATTGGTTACTATTGGAGCACTATGGAACGAGACTGTATCGAGAAAGTCAAAAGGTGTGCCAAGTGCCAATTCCACGCTAATCTGAAACATGCTCCACCCTCACAACTTTACAACATGGTCACACCTTGGCCTTTCTCTTGTTGGGGGATAGACATCATCGGTAAAGTTCATCCGCTGTGGAAGCAATGGGCAGTCATTCGTCCTAGTGGCAGTCGACTACTTCACAAAGTGGGTCGAAGCACAAGCTTATCGAACCCTCAACGCCAAGAAATTGGCCGAATTTGTAAAGATTAATATCATGTGCCGATACGGCGTGCCTCATGAAATCATTTCCGACAACGGCTCTCACTTTGAGAAAGAAATGGATGCACTTTTGGTAGAATACAAGATCACCAAGCACAAGTCATCTCCTTACCGTCCCCAAGCAAATGGCGCGGTCGAAGCAGCAAATAAAACCATCGAGACCATCGTCAAGAAAATGGCCTCAAACAGAAAGGGATTGGCCCGAGAAGCTACCATTAGCATTGTGGGGCTACCGCACATCAATACGGTCCGCAACAGGAGAAACTCCTTATGCATTAGTCTATGGTCTGAAGCCGTACTCCCTATCGAACTTGAAGTCCCATCTCTACGGGTCCTCCTCGAGAATCAAGTCAACGAGGTCAACTGGATGCAAAGTCGATACGAACAGCTAGCCTTACTCGGAGAAAAGGTTAAGAGCACTCGAACGCACGAGGGCGTATCAGCAAAGGATGGCAAGAGCTTTCAACAAAAAGTGAAGCCTCGAAACATCAATGTGGGAGATTGGTCTTAAGACAACATCCTCCTAATGCCATGAATCCCCTGGGGAAATGGGGACCCCGATGGATCGGTCCGTACGTGGCAAAAAGATACTAAGCGGTGGTGCAGTCCGGCTCGTGGATTTAGGTAGTGACCAGCTGCCAAAGGAGGTCAACCTCGACAAGCTCAAGAGGTTCTACGCTTAATACAAAGACCATAAAAAAAAAAAAAAAAAAAAAAAAAAAAAAAAAAAAATCGCTCGCTAGGTTGAAAACCCGCAAGGGCGGCCTAGGCAAAAATTAGAGCACGTGCAAAAAAAGAAGCCCGCTAGATTGAAAACCCAAAAGGGCGGTCTAGGCAAAAAACAGGGTGCACACAAAAAAAAAAAAAAAAATGGTCTTTGTTTGTTTGAACTACGAAGACCTGAGCCTCCCAACTGGAGGAACGTAGGCAACCTTCGGGTGCGGTATAAAACATATCAAAAATACCCAATTCACTTCAAATAACAAAATGCAATTTTTATTCATTCAATGAACTATTCAAACCATTACAACGGATTTATTGAGCAACAAAAGACATCAAAATACTAAATCCTAAAACAAAGTGTCTAATTGCAATCTCTTAGGGTACTAAGAAAAATCCAATTTTCTCTTAGCTTTCAAAGGACCACCCGATCGTCTCTCAATCCTTTTCTTCTTGGGTAACGAAGGAGCACTAATACGCACCAAAACCTTCTGTGTTGCGACACGTCTCCTAGCATAAAAGTCATCAAAGGAGTACCGAAAGGGTCAGCGAGAATGTTACTCGAATCAGCAGCAGCCTCCCTATATCTCAAAGTGCTGCTAGGCTCAAAACCCTCCCAACAACTCAGCACGAAGCACATCAACCCAAGTGATGCCACGGTAAAGGGTGCCAAATAAATAATCCAAGTAGCTCTCGGGAAGGAAGACACTCCCCCGATGCAGAGGAGCAAAAGCCCAACGGTTGCGGTCATCTCCCCAAGCCGACTGAAGCTCACTCGAGAAGTCAGGACCCATGTAAGCAACTGGACGAAGCATTCCGCCCTCGGAAAAGGAATTGTCTGTTGGCGACCGAACTGCCGCAGAACCCGCTCTGGCTGGTAAAATGAAGAATCTCTCAAACCGGGTACAACCACGTGCTGAAAACCAAGAGTCCACTCCCAAAAGGACGAAGACCCCAAGAAGAAAGACACCACTCAATATCAACGGTCACCCGAGAGGCAAAGAATTTCTTCCAATCATCTTCAGATAAATCCCAGATCAACAACTTCCTCCTATGAACAGCAAAAGGAGACAAATCACCATCCGGAGGTAAATCCTGAAGTGTTCTCGGAGCCATATGGTCAAGAGCAAAGGGCTTCCCCGACACATCTTGCCCGTCCTATGTAAATCATCCAAGGCCGTGCAACGTCTCCCCTACAATAAGAGGGATTACACTAAATTGCTGCTCCTTAGCTTGCAAAATAATCTCAGCCAACTGCACGTCCGCAGTCCCGAAGGGTGTAACACACAGTACTTCGCTGAGAGACAAACGGCCATGGCATTCCTTTGAAAGATTGAACCACTGAGTGCTTCGAGTGTAAACTGCAAAACATCGGCAACTCAGTTATATCAATCACGGTACCGTGCAACATCTTCCTCACGTCCTCAACAGGGAGATTCAATAACTCAACCAAGAGTCGATGGCACCACGGTGATATTTAGGGACGGCAATCCGACCGGCCAAAGGCATGCCAAGTATGGCCCCGAAATCGTCAACAGTCGGCACCATTTCATTAGCTGAAAGGTTGAAGTATGGCTGTCGCAATCCCAGAAAGCCGCGGCAGCTCTCAACAAATCCCAATCCGGCTTCAACGTCCGCAAGGTGAAAAGAATTCGGAACCCGAAGTCTTTAATGAACACCTTCTTGGGATGGGTCTTGAAAGAATACACAAAAGTTCCCAAGTCCTTTTCATACTCACTAACAACCTTGGCATCAAGGCAAAAAGAATTGGAAGCCATGGAAAATGTTGATCACAAGCAAAGTTAAGCAATAATATGATGTTCAAAAATGGCAGAAAGGAGCTGTGAGAATCAAGTGGTCGAACAGAAGATGATATTATAGTGTTGGGGCTCTTTTGGCCAGCAAATGTCAAGCCCGGAATTTCGCCTCCCAGACGCGCGCCACCCGACAGCAGTCTCAAATGCGCGCGCGCCACAATCCCACAAAGGAAGGCGCGCGCCTCCCAGGTCTAGATCACCTCAGAAAAGGACTTTTCAGAGATCTCCGGCCTAAATCAAGGCACAGCCCCTATCCTCGGACACCCAGTTGGGCACACCTTCTTCGGTCCGCCCTTAAGGGATGTCAAAAATTGAAAGTGGAGATAAAAACTCCCACTCAAAAGTAGGCCGTCCTCCCACGGATTCCGAACTCCCAAGTTCTGTCACGGGTGCCACACCCCCCTCAAGAGTCAATCTCAACATTTCATCCCCAGCAGGACATTTTTCTGGTCGCGGTCAACTGTGTCCGCACCCCACAATTCAAAAAGTCAAGTGGGACTCCAAGTGGCACGATACTTCAAAGCAATATTTCATCAAGCGAATTCACTAACGGATTCGTCAACAAGGTTCACCAACGACTCATCCAACGGATTCACTAACGGATTCATCAATCGGATTCACTAACGATTCGTCAACAACGGGTTCACCAACGGACTCATCCAAGGGATTCACTAACGGATTCATCAAAGGATTCACTAACGGATTCGTCAACAAGGGTCACCAACGGACTAACCCAAGGATTCACTAACGGATTCATCAAACGGATTCACTAACGGATTCGTCAACAAGGGTTCACCAACAGACTCATCCAAGGGATTCCCTAACGGATTCATTCAAAGGATTCACTAACGGATTCGTCAACAAGGGTTCACCAACGGACTCATCAAGGGATTCACTAACGGATTCATCAAACGGATCACTAACGGATTCGTCAACAAGGGTTCACTAACGGACACATCCAATGATTCACTAACGGATTCATCAACGGATTCACTAACGGATTCGTCAACAAGGGTTCACCAACGGACTCATCCAAGGGATTCACTAACGGATTCATCAAGCGGATTCAACTAACGGATTCGTCAATCAAGGGTTCACCAACGGACTCATCCAAGGGATTCACTAACGGATTCATCAAACGGACATAACGGATTCGTCAACAAGGGTTCACCAACGACTCATCAAGGGATTCACTAACGGATTCATCAAACGGATTCACTAACGGATTCGTCAACAAGGGTTCACCAACGGACTCATCCAAAGGATTCACTAACGGATTCACCACAGCGGATTCACTAACGGATTCGTCAACAAGGGTTCACCAACGGACTCATCCAAGGTATTCACTAACGGATTCATCAAGAGGATTCACTTACGGATTCGTCAACAAGGGTTCACTAACGGATCATCAAGCGGATTCACTAACAGATTCGTCAACAAGGGTTCAC